>OZ038484.1:3505741-3528241 GCA_964036315.1 Acanthosepion esculentum | reverse complement strand
AATTATGAATAATAAAATTATTTAGAAAGTAATCTTTTTTTTATTCTGGAATAATGCCACAATGTTTAGTTAGAGGATCAAACAGTGTTTCCTTCTAATGTCACTCCATTACGTTCATTATTCCTGGTCTGGGCGCCCTAGGGACAGGAAAAAAATATATATGAAAAGAAATGATCTAAAAAGGCAAATTAAAATACCACATGCATAGAAATCGGTTTTATGTATAGTTAGTTTAGATATTTTGTTCCAAAATATCATTAATAGATAGTATAAGTCATGCCTGACTTCCTGGCGGTAACGGGAAATCTAATTAGCTTGACACAGCACCTATTACCTATTCTGGCTTTCTATCATGATGTAGGTCTTCCCAAGAAACCTCGACAAAACTGAAAAGATTTTGGTAGCGGCTTAATCAATAACATCAAGTTTCTGTTGTTCATATTATGGAACGTGAACATATAGAAAAGCTTTAATTTACTTTATATGGTTTTTACGTCCAATTTTATACCATATAAGAAATGAAAAGCCATTTAGTGTCGCGAAACATCAACAGAACTGAAATGTTAATGCACGCGATGATATTATCCTCCTTAAATTTCATGGCCCTTCACGATTTCCTTTATTTGTCAGTTATCTTTAAAATGTCATGAATGTCTTTGGAAAAACAAATGTGGAATTTCTCCTTTCTTTCTCTGTTTTGGGATTCAAAATCTTTTTTATATTGATTGTCCTATCCGGCACATACAACAATACTATTACTAAAGAATGATCTCCAGCTGCAAATCTATCTCCTACTAATGAATAATTCTGCTGTCGATAGTATTAACAAAGCGCAAAACACATTTTGAAACATCAGTCTAATACAAAATTTAAACGACATTGCACAGTTTGTAACTTTAGGAAGGCAACTCTAGGATTTGTAATTAATATTTTTGAAATCAAATTAAATTAAAATTACAGATATATAGTTTAAAATTATATTAGAATACATTGTTTTTTGAATGACCCTCGTGCTTTTTATTCTAATAAACAGGTCAAGTAATAGATATGTCCGTAAGTTAAAGACTAAAACGTTTATGTTTTTATACAAGATGTGTTGCCTTCTTTGTCAATGCTCTTGATGCAACTATTCTGCCTAGATCGTAATGATCGAATAATATTCAATGAATTTAAGATCAAAATTAATCTTTAAGACACAAGAACTTATTGATCCACCTTCGTAGATAGATAGATAGATAGATATATAGATAGATATGAATAGACTGAAGTACATACAGTGATATGTAGGGGTGTAATAGATAGATAGATAGATAGATAGATAGATAGATAGATAGATAGATAGATAGATAGATAGATAATATCCTGATAGTCTGAGAGGTAATCTAATATTATAGCCCATACCTGTTGTAGCACAGGTGGAATAACAGGTTTCACAAATACTTTCTCACAAGAAGTTATCAAGTACAGGCTGGCACGCTAAAAACGACCTGTGACTACGTTACAAGAAACAAGGTTGCAGAACACGACTTGATCAGAGTGACCCGGGCACAAACGTTGAGTCGATTGTCATCACTCAGCAATTGCGGTCCGGTTGTAGTGTCAAGACGATTATAAAACACGCCCTGTGTGATTGTTGGAAGAAAGACAAAACAAGTAACTTTATTTCCCACTTGATAATTACGATAGATTTGGCACTAACTCAAACACCGTATGAGCGATGAGCAAGTCCAAAGATGGAAAACAGATGCGTTTAGAGATCCTCGCTGCAGTAAGGACGGCGCTGTCGGGAGTCTGTTCGCAGGGCACAAGTATTGATTGTCTAACCAAACCAGCCTTGTTATGCAAAATTTACGCTCTTAAATATCGACCTCGGTGTGTTTTGACCTGCGTGTACATCGTTGTCAAAATCTTGCATGCTTGCATGCGGAATGATTTAGCGTCCAACGTATGCAGATCTCGCCTTTGCTTCGTACAAAGGCAACGAGTAAGTAAGTAGCGTTACGAAATTAATTTTACGGAAGTGTCATACATTGGGAAGAGTGCTGTATCTGTGATGTAACAGTCAGTTAGTGAGGTCGTTACATTAAAACATTGCTGGGAGAATAGAAGCGAAATATAAACTTTCATCGTCATCAATAACATATAAATCGCAATATTTGCGTGACACGTCATGTACAATTTTCTTATGCCAAGAATATCGAGCAGTCGTAATAATTTCTTCAGCGTGTTGTTCCTTCTTAGTTTCCGTTTAGGCGATCATGGCCCTCACAACTTCCTATTATTTGTAGCTCTTAGCAATCTTTTTTTCTATCACTCCTTCCTCTACACAAACTCATTAAATATGTCACTCCCTATTTTCCCT
This sequence comes from Acanthosepion esculentum, assembly GCA_964036315.1. Taxonomy (NCBI): domain Eukaryota; kingdom Metazoa; phylum Mollusca; class Cephalopoda; order Sepiida; family Sepiidae; genus Acanthosepion; species Acanthosepion esculentum. Next base: position 3,525,879 of record OZ038484.1, on the reverse strand, counting down.
CGGTCTCTCTAGCCTTCAGTATGGACTGAAATACTTAAATTCGGGACCTACGAAATTTCAAATGTCTCTTTCTGATTCTAAGGATAAGCGTCCATTTCGATTTGCAATTTGCTTAAAACTTCCTCGTTAATTATATTTTCCGTCCATGACATTCTCCAAATTATTCTATAGAATCACACGGCTGTTGCATCAAGCCATCTTTCATCTGTGATGAAGTTTTTCATCATTCATTGGTATATTGGAGCACTGATATTACATAGCATCTGAGCACTTTTCTTTCCATCACTTCAAATGTTTCTATTTCTTAATACTTTGCTTAGCTTTTGTAAGGTATTTTTTTACTATAGCTGTGAGCCTTCGAATTTCAGTGTCAAATTTTCCAACAACTGTGACTTTGTAATTTGCTTTCTTTTTTATATATTCAATTTGTATCATGCATCATGCATCATGCTCTGCACTATTTGACGACTACCATACATTCTCTCGTCTTTCAAGAGTATTCAATATTTCCTTTCTACATAATAAGACTTCAGTCTCAGAAAAAAATCATATATATATATATATATATATATATATATATATATATATATATATATATAAGATTCCCAAGTCGGCATCTATGCGGACGACACCACAATTTTCTACTGCCTCAAACACAAATCTAGTGATACTGACAAAATTAATTTGGCAGTTCGAATAGAAAAGGACCTCCAATCGGTTGTGAACTGGGGCAAGAAATGGATGGTTAACTTTAACACCTCTAAAACAAAACTGCTCTCTATTAACCACCACAAGGATCCATCCCTGCATCACATTAGAATGTCTGAAGACCAACTGCTCGAGTGCTCCTCTCTGCGGCTGCTCGGTCTCACGCTGTCCGCTGATCTGAGATGGAACAAATACATTGAGTCAATTGCATCATCCACTGCAAGGAAAGTTGGCTCCCTGTGCCGAGCCAGGAATTTTTTCTCCCCGGAATCGATCCTCCAAATCTATAAATCGCCCATTCGCCCTTGCATGGAGTATTGCTGCCATATATGGGCTGGAGCCACTGCTGTTTGCCTCAGGGTTCTTTATAAGATCCAGAGACGGATATGCAACGTAATTGGCCCTGATCTGTCATCTCGTCTGCAGACGCTCTCTCACAGACGCGACGTTGCCTCGCTCTGTCTTTTTTACAAATACCTTCACGGTAATTGCTCCGAGGAGCTGCTTTCGCTGGTTCCTAGGCCTCATAAATTTAATTGTCCCACGAGGCTGGCATCCCGTTCCCACCCCTTAACCGTTGAAACTGTTAGATGTAGACGTCTCTTCTACTCCAATAGCTCCATGTCTCGCACATCTCGCCTGTGGAACTCCCTTCCTTATCCTGTTTCCCTGACAAATACAAGCTCCAACTAATTAAGTGTAACGTCAATCGACATCTCCAGCTGCCTTGATATATCCACTTCCCTTCTCGACATCCTTTCACCTTTCATTCCTATCTGCTCTCGCTCCAAATCTTCTGTAACCCCCTTGCCTTGATCGATCCACTATCTTTCTCCACATCCTCTCCTTTACCTCTCGTATCTGCTCTTCCTCCAAACATTCTGTAACCCCTTGCGTGCTAGTGGCTTCCAGCCTTGCTCGGGGTGATAAGCTTAAAATACATATATATATATATATATATATATATATATATATATATATATATATATATATATATATATATATATATATACGAGGGTCATTCAATAAATAAGTTGAATTTTTCGGTAAAAGGACTTCTAATACAGATAGAAGCTTACTCTTTTTTATTTTTTTGTTTTACTTCTTTTTCACATGGATTTAATTTCTTTTGCAGATTAAAAAAACACTTTGAGAGTTTTGGCGATTAACAAAGATGGCCGACCAAGAAGCATGCTCCAGGATTGAACAGCTGTCAGTTATCAAGTTTTTTGTTGCTGAAGGGTGAAAACCAGTTGAAATTCATAGGAGAATGTCAACTGTGTATGGTGCCACATGTTTCAGCCAAAATAATGTCTACAAGTGGGCTAAATTGTTTAAAGAAGGACGGAGCAGTGTTGAGGATGAAGACAGGCCTGGGAGGCCTACAGAAGTGAGGTCTCCTGAGGTAATCGAATCAGTCAATGTCCTCATTCAGTCTGACAGACTTTCACCTTCAGACTTTCACCTGTTTGGTCCCTTGAAAGCGTTCACGAGAGGCACGAAGTTTAAAAGTGACGATGAAGTCAAAGTTTTGTGAGCGACTGGCTGAGACATCAGTCCAAAGATTTTTACGCTGGGGGAATACGGAAGCTTGTGCACAGATGGGAAATGTGTGTGACAGTGCTGGGAGACTACATTGGAAAAAAAAAGTAAGCTTCTATCTGTATTAGAAGTCCTTATACCAAAAAATTCACCTTATATATTGAATGACCCTCGTGTGTGTGTGCGTGTATATATATATATATATATATATATATATATATATATATATACAGGGAGTCCATGAAGTTTGTGTTCACTTTAAAAAATTTATAACTTTATTTGTATTTGCGATAGAATTAATCTGTAAAAAATGTTATAAAGTTTAATGTACCTAGTTTTAAGTATAGCTAAAATAACTAATGTGATTTCAGGCATTACTGTAAATCAGTTGGCAAATGTTTTCCGTGAACTGCAAAATCGTATTACCCTTTGTATTGCTAATGATGGAGGACATGTGGAAACTTAAATAAAATTTTAATAAAACCTTAAAAAATATAGATTTACTTCTTTCTAATGCTTTTACAAATTATTTCTATCGCAAATATAAATAAAGTTATTTTTTTTAAGTGGACACGAACTTTATGGACACCCTGTATATATATAAGCAAAATTAATATCATAAGGTTAATATTCGGGTTTAATTTTATAAAACTTCTTCTCTTTAAGACAAATACCTTCCACCAACCTCTGACCCGTCTCCTGCTTTTCATCTCACTGAAACATTGAAATGGATAAATCCTGTATTAGAATTTAGACTGACTTTTTTATGATTTTTTTTTTTTAGTTTTCTGAGTTAAATTTCGAATTCTGACACAAACACATTCCACCCCCGGGTTTGTTAAGACAGACGACCGACACCTTCGTCTTCCGAAAGACGCTAATCACCATATGAACTGGTTTTGGATTCTATGGTTTATTGATTATTTGCTTCGAAATAATAAATACATTGATCTCTTTTTACGGATCAGCTTTAATACTTTATAAGATCCACTTGGATTATATACTAACGGATTTGTTACCTTTACTATTACATAGGTTCTGTCTTACTAGGATTTGATTTTATATATATATATATATATATATATATATATATATATATATATATATATAAATATATATATATATATATATATGTGTGTGTGTGTGTGTGTGTGTGTATGTGTGTGTGTGTGTGTGTGTAAATATAATCTTATAAATATAAGTAATTATACTCGTCTGGAAAAACTTTATATGGACATTGTTTCTCGGAGTTTCTTATGAGTATTAATTTATCTTGGTCCACTTTCCTCATTATATGCGTGATAAAAATCCAGCGGTCTCTTTCTGATTGTAAGTATATGTTTCCAAGCAGAATATATTTTCTGCAAAACTACGTCTTTGCTCATGAATTCTGTCTATAATTTTCTTCGCATTCGTCACGAGAAACGCGCATCTCTGCTGCGTCGAGCCTCTTTTTCATCTATCGTCAAATGTCCAAGCATTAACTGCCATAAAGAACATTAGAAATTTACTTATCAATTTTGATTTGTTTTCTTTGTTTCTGATTATACTTCTCTATTTATTAATAGTTTGCCTGTTTTCTAGAAGAAATGTTTTGATATTAATATCAATGTCTTCAGATTTAGCGGTCAGATTTTCAGTCTTCAGATTTAGCGGTCTTTTCTGACAGTTGAAAATCATAGATTTTGTCTTGTTACAGTTAATATCTATTCTAAGTGAACTGCCGAAATCCGTACTCGCTTTTACTACTACAATACTGTTCGGCGTCGCTTAGAAACGCGAAATGAATTATTGAATGAGAAAAATAACTTGTATTGCAGACAAAAAATAATATTCTTTTTTTATATCAAAACACAAATTGATGTAAAAAAATAAGGCTATTCCCATTAATATGGTGGACTAACTTGAAAAAAATTAATATTATAAATATTTATTAAGCATTTAATATGGATCTATATCTCTGGCATAAGTTACTATGATTACTTGCATTATTTACATTATTCACAGTGTTAACCTCGTCTTCATTGCCATATTCACAATGTTTCGGCAGTTATACGCCCCGGCCTTCTTCAGATGATTAGAATTTCGACCCAAACCCTTTATTTCGCCCATCGGAGTAGATTGTTCTAGTTCCAAGTGCCATTCCTCTTCCGGATGTCTCAGTCATTTCCCTTTAACTAAACTCCCCAAGTTTTGCTTCACCTCTGCTGTGGCCTGGAATTGAACTCACAACTTTTGGGGTCTCATGGACGCATAGCTCAGTGGGAAAAGACATTTGTTAGATCCAGTGAATAGATCCAAAGAGTTGTTTGTTCAATATGAGGATAGCAGTCCAAATAATGTAAATTATGCATTATCTTTCATGATAAAGAGATGCGATAGAATCTAGTTTGAGAGTAACTTAGAGACTACACTGACTTTTGAGAGGAACAAAAAAAAACTCATTTAATTACCGGAATGATCCAATAAGTTCTTGTTCCTAAACTTGAACTCTCTGTTTTGAAGAAGTCAAAGAATAGCGTCAAAACATATAACCGTCTTGTAATATACTGGCTGTAATAGCAAAATTGTCCAATTGTTAGATTAAACTTTGATCCGTTGTATCTTAAAATGATTAAAGATATCTTACTGGAATTCTCCGAGGTTTTTATAACACTATTGTACTCTATTTTGAACAATAAGAATTTATTTAGCTCTAAATTTAAATGATTATCACTCGCTGTTGTGACCTCCTGATACAGTTTACTCTCTACTGTTTTCTCTTTTTAAAACTTATCCACCGTTCTCTTGATGATTCTTGAATGGACTTTGTAGATGGAAGCCAGAGAATGAATGCTGGTACCATTACTGAAGGCATAAATGATCTTTTTCATCTTGCTCAGCTGGGAAGACATAGTAGCGCTAATACAAAACGATTTTAATCTGTTCCATTTCCAGGTGAATAACTCAAAGGGAATTCATTGATTCTTATGATAAATAGTGCCAACATTGCTAAACGTCTGATATAGACACATGAAAGAAGAAACTCAGTTAGTTTAGTGATTGTTTAGGTATGAAACATTTTGTGGGATGGGCAATTATTCCATGCTGTTAGACGATTTGCACAATTTGGCTGTTATTTCTGGTATGTTGGTTTTATCGGATTTTATCCAATAAGGATGTTAACATCGAGTTTACTGGATACACACTTTTGTCAAACACACTGTTAATTATATATCAAGCATCTTCCTACCAAGTCCCCTGTCTCTCATACCTATTAATCTCATGTATCGGCGTAACATGGCTAAATGATTGTACGTAGTTGGATACGCAGGCACTTTTGTAAAAACCATTTAGAAACGGACAAATACTGCATAATTTGTTCAGTGTTCTAAACCAGTTTATCTCACCAGATATGCTTTTCGTAAATGATTTTCTTTCATTTCAGTAAAACGTTTCCAAATGAGAATATCAAATCGTATCCAATAAGTAAGAAGGATGAAAAGCCTTATTATCATTAAAAGGGGAAATTATATTTCCCTTCCGCTAATCTCTTACTAAACATAAATTTCTACAGAAAATCTTTTTCCAGTGGCCGTTCTTTTCGTATCCGTCTTCTATCTGTAACTAATTTGGGATTAGGAAGGATGACGAATACAGAAGGATCATTTCACCCTATATTTACTGTTGTAAAAATATATTAAAGTTTCCATAAGGTAATGCATATTATCGTATTAACAAATGTATATTATCGTATAATATTTCTAACAATGCATATTATCGTATATTTCTGTATCTTATTTTTTATGCACGCAACCAGTTTGTGTTGGGGAAAAACATATTTCATTCGCACCAGAAAGAAACAACTATTATGAAGATTCGACATCAAACCTCATCACATCTAATTTGACGACATTCAGCTTATGTGCATAGGTAGGACTTCAATAAACACACGTGCCACTTGAGCGTGTATATATATTTGTCCTTGTTCGCTGTATTTGTAAAGGTTTTGGAATAATATCAAAAAGAGTGTAGGAATTTTTAATTAAAACTTAATGGCTACTCTCTGACACAAATCTTTTATAATTCATGGCAAATTTAATTTTAAATTTCATAAAATCATTAGCAACGATTAAACAATGAATCTTCGGATTCATTTCATTTTTCTTCTTATCTAAATCTTTTACCTACTTTAATTTATAGTTTTAATTAATGCATTCTTAATCTTATCTTTAATGCATTTGCTGAAAATATAAATCGCAATTATACTCTTGAATATATTTGATATTAGTTCCTAAAAGAAAGTGTTTGACATAAAGGCTGCAAACAAGTTACGTTACATTCTACGAAAAATGATGTAACTGCTTTAATTACAAATAACATATATATATATATATATATATATATATATATATATATATATATATATATATATATATATATATATATATTAGAATGCGTACATTGTGTGGAGACAACTTGCAGATGTCATTTTCTTCAAGTGTGGCCTCGAATTCTGCCAGTCTGTCATTTGCGCTGTTGTATATGTTGAAGAAGAAAGTATGGAAGGGGAATAAGAAAAACAAGACTCGCTAAAAACGTGTAATTTCAGGATGCAAAGATACGGAATGATGACGACGACGATGATTGGTTGATATTTTTTGTTTAGAGGTATATCAACTTCAATGGGTTATATAATGACGCAATCTAAATATTTTTTTACGCAACTACAGATATTTTGTACATAATTTTAGACTTTCTGGTTAAACGTATGATTTTAGATATATAGTTTGTAGATGATAAAATGTATTGCTGGTAATTTTACTATAAAAAGGCATTTTCATACTTTAGTTCTGTATTGATTCTCATTTTGCTATAAAAATGCTGGTCATTTTTTTATAAATATATTGCTGGTATTTTTCCCAGAATGTATTTTTATACTTTCTTAGTGAACCACCAAACAAAAATAAAAACACTATTTTCCGATAGCTGGAACCCTAACAGGTGCTGCCACCTCAGGATAGGTTGGATCTGGGAACAACAATATTTCCACGCACCTCAAAGCCTCCAAGCTGTCGATCAGAGTTCTTGCTGCTGGATGTAGTTTATCGTCATACCCAGGACTAACGGCAAAATGGCAATAATAATACCAGTAAAAGTATTACAAGAAAACTTGAGGAAAAACAACTCCACTGAAAATTCAATACATAAAAGTAAATTTCGTAAGAAACTATCTTGACGTTAAAATTCAGAAGTGATCTGTAAAAAACAAAATGGTCACATGTGGAACCACCATAAGATTATTTATTAGATATGATTAGACATAAGGCATTGGATATAATGCTTTGAACTTGTCAATGATGAATAGGCAGATCAAAAATATTGTAATATTTAAAAGTTGTGAGAAGAAGCCAGTATATTACGTTAGAGAAAAACCTTAGAATAAAATGGGAGTCGATGAAAAATGATGATAAATGAAAGCAAAATCCCATTTGTTGCCATTTCTTGGGAAACGAAAATGATCTCATTTAATGTGCAGGCTGACGGCCATATCACATTGAAACACCGGTTCTCGTACAATCACCAGAGTTAAGCAACGTTGAGCTTGGTCAGTATCTAGATGGATGACCGCTTGGAAATACCAGGTGATATAAGCTTGAATATGCGGGTTCGTTACATTCACATAAGCTCAAATAGCCTTGGGAAAGGTATGAATCCATCAATTCTCTCCCCCAGCTATTGGTTAAATAGTAGGAATTTTGTCAGCAAATATTTTTTATTTCCAAAACATTCTTACAATCTACCAATATTTTCTGGTCTTAAATAACTTTCAAATGAGTGATAAACCGTTAATACAAATCAATCAAAAACAGAAAAGTTTACGTTGAAAATAAAATATAATGATTAATTGCTATTGTCGATCGAAAAAAGCAAAATTAAGAGTTAAGAGTTGATACGAATATAAATATTAGGAAATTTCACCAAAAAAATGAAATATTGTGCAATATTCTGCGCAATATACTATGCAATATGACGGTGACGATCGTTAATATGCAATTACAAAAGACGTACTGAAATCGTAAATGTTGTGAATCGTAGAAATGAACCGAAATTAAAATTCTCCGGATAATAATGATTTCAAATGTTATATAAGATTGGTGAATTATGATTCGGAAGGTCAATTGCATCACTTCTAAATTTAATATATTTTATCTACTTCTATTCTCATTTACAAGACGAAATATATAAGTATAGAAAATACATATTATTATATAAAAACATTATTTCTAAGACAGAGAGAGAGAGAGAGAGAGAGAAAAAGAGAGAGAAAGAAAGGCAAATATATAAACTATTTACAAAGCTTAAAATAGCGACACAGTGAAACCTTATAAATATATTTTTCCATAATTACCATCACTATTATCACTCATTCATTGCCACCCCCATCATTATTTATTTATTACCTACTACTGCTGTTATCTTTATCATTATTTATAATTATTTATTATTTATTATTATCATAATTATTTTATTAGCATTGTCATTGTTATTTTACATTACTATTATGACTATCATTATTTATTACTAGTACTGTTAATAGTATCATTATCCATCACTACCACTATTATATCCTCTCCATCACCATTAGTATTACTTTTGTCATTGCTCTCATTATTGCAATTACTATTTTATTCTTACTATTTTTATGTTTACTGCATCCATTATCATAATTATCATAATCATCATTGTCACATTTTTTCACGATTATACTTCACTTTCAAGATTAGAGCCAAATTTACAGCTATCATAACAAAAAAATTACAAAATAGAAGACCTATTATTTTCATTATTAATATAAGTGTAATAGTCTATAATACACAAGCAATCAACATTAAAAATAAAATCATCATATTCGCATATAAATTTCACACGAAAACCCAGGCAGATAGTAAAATATATATATATATAAGTATACATGCGTATATGTGTGTGTGAAGAAGTCTTATTCCGTCTGACAACAAAGTCGACCGACCTAAAAGATGGCAAGAACCCAGCACTCGTCTTGTTGAAAAAAACTTGGCTACATCCGGTCGTACCATCGAAATAAAATTACAATTGAATTGCGTATGTATGTGCGTTCAAACATATGGATATATGTCTGCGCCGCATTGATTATATATGTATGTGTGTGTGTTTGTGCGAACCATAATACTTACATCTGTATATGTCAGCGTGCGTATGTGTGTCATTCCAAAACAGACACAGAGGAGAAACCCCACCCCATCAACACCAAAGATAATCAAACAAAAACTGACATAAATTGTCTCAAATTTAAAAAAAATAAATCAGTGTGTCTGAGGATCACATAAACGTGAATCCGCCGGTCACAAACTCATCCATTCATATATATATATATATATATATATATATATATATATATATATATATATATATATATATATATATATATATATATATATATATATATATATATATATATATACCTCACTTCATTATTTTCTGTAGTTTACTGCTACCAGCAAGCAGAAACATTTTTTCTCCCGATGATGGCCATGTTGGCCGAAACTAGTCGAGGAATCTAAATGAAATAATAATAATAAAAACATAAGAATATTAATCTAAAACCCAGTATGTCTGAAGATTTTAATTAATTTTTTTAATAAGTTTTATCGTTCAAAATATATATATATGTATATATATATATATATATATATGTATATATTTTAAATTAATTTAAATAAAAACAGATTACATTAAGGTTCCATATAATAAATTATTTCACCACAGCCCTTCCAAAGGACAGTGGATCATCAGATTTATTTCCTTTTGGAAATAAATCTGATGATCCACTGTCCTTTAAAAGGGCTGTGGTGAAATAATTTATTATATGGAACCTTAATGTAATCTGTTTTTATTTAAATTATTAGCTCTGATTTACATTGAGCTCTCTGGATTCTATCCTCATTGGGTCTTCCCATACGGATTACCTAGTTTTTCCTAAACTATATATATATATATATATATATATATATATATATATATATATATATATATATATATATTGTCTTATTTTCTGAATTGATGACTTTCTGTATTTCTTTCAGTTTAAAGTGAAAATTATTTTTGCTTTATTTCTATACATCTGAAAATCGACATTAAGATTTTGCCGAATTCTCTCGTTAATATTGCTTACATTTCGTCCACTGAAACTGTTATTACTAAAACATTGTCATCAAATTGTAAAAATCTTATGTTACTCCCATTCCTTAGCAGATACTTTCAAATCCTGCTCTAAATCGTTTAGGTGAAATGATAATAGAGTACCCCACTTCTTTTCCAAACGTTATTTCAGTTCTGTTTTCGTATAGTCGAATTTGTTTGGTACTCTTATCGTATGTATTCCCGGCAATACTGATTTCACAATGACTTATTGATGTTATATCGAGTCAAATGAAATGTTCATAGTCAAACCAGACGAAACAAGTCGAATTATGTTTTCTTTTCGATAAGTTGTTCTTTTATTTGTAGATGTATTGTTGTTGAGTAGTTCCTCTTAGCATCAACATGTTCACATGGCTGGCTTTCGTCTAGGTATTTGTTCGTATATGTTTAAAAATACACACCTGGGTCGTGGGTGTTTCATGGTGTGGTGTTTCTTGGACAAGATAGCGTGAAGGAGCCCAACCCTCTGGGCCGGTTTTGAAATCAGACTGTTTGCAACCCAAGGCTATAGAACCTAGTCTGTCTTGCTATATACCCATAATTTTGGGGATAAGAAGAGGATCTATACGTTTCCCAAGAGCATTAGCACATAGGTGAATGTAATGGATTCAACTGGAATTCGAACTCGGCTAACCGATTCCTCAATCCAAGCCACGATTCATTACTCTACGGTACCTCCTAAAAATCCCACAGAATCCACAACAATCAATAAAATGACCAAATCGAATTCAAATAGATATCATGAAGTTTAATGGATCAGAGAATGACCAAGAGATATTACAGGTAGAACGAAAAGACAACTTATGAGGTAGGCCGGACACAAACCAATAAGAAAAGATAACAGATGGAGTAAATGGTTGCTTGATTGTCCAATTAGGTAGCAAAGAGGAGATGAAGGAAAATAGTTTTCATCTAAAACATGGCTGAGAATAGGTCAAGGTCATCATAGAAGAATTTCTGAAATCGCATTGTCATTCAATGGTTTAGGTTGATCATTTTGATTATGATTAGATAGATAGATAGATAGATAGATAGATAGATAGATAGATAGATAGATAGATAGAAAACAGAGAGTGAAATTTATATGTAAGAAGGTTCCTGGACTTATCCTTGTGGGAAGGCGCATATTAACCTATACAAGCTCTTGAGCCACCTTAATTTTTTGTCTTCCCTTTCTTTAAATGCCCGTATTATCTATCTATCTATCTATCTATCTATCTATCTATCTATCTATCTATCTATCTATCTATCTATCTCTCTCTCTCTCTCTCTCTATATATATATATATATATATATATATAAATGTGTGTGTGTGTGTGTGTGTGTGTGTGTGTGTGTGTGTGTGTTCATCGTTGTCTTCTTATTTCATTTAACAGTAGAAAATTGGTGACTCATCTACATCTTCGTACCGGCCTTTGCAGTTCTTTAAGGAACAGAACACTGAATGACACCACAACACCAGCAATTTTAACACACACGCAGGAAATCTATCGTCGTTTCAATCTTCTCTTTTGCATCTCAACAGATTTCCTCCTCCTCCTCCTCCTCCTCCTCCTCCTCCTCCTTCTTCTTCTTCTTCTTCTTCTTCTTCCTCTTCTTCTTCTTCTTCTATATAAACTTTGTCTTTATTTTAATTCTATTCTTCCTTTCACTCTCTCTCTTTCTCATTATCCAGATCAATTTATTCTTTATGTTTCTCCTCGATCCTCCCTTTTTCTCCTATTACTTCTCTTTCCCTAATGCTTTCCTCTTATTCCACTTCCTGTCTTTTAACCCCCCACCCCCTGCCAAATCTCAAGCGCGGCAACCCAACTCAACTTCGCGCTTTTCTCATATTTTGTCTCATTGACTTCATCTTCCCCTGTCCTAATTTTTGTCGATAATGTCTTCTGCTTCTATTTCTCGCTGACTGCCTTAGTTTCGCAGTTTCACTCAGCAATTTGTAAACAGACTAATGAAAATTTATTCGTCAACTTTTGTTCGCTAAAAGTGTAAAAGTGCATCGAAACTGGAAAAAAAATTAGCTTCCCAAGAGGGGAGCAAATAGTTGAAAAATCTTGAAATTTATGGACTTTTATTCTGAAGTTTATATACTTCCGTTTTACACATACATATCCTGAGCCTTTCCTTATTTTCTTTTTTGCATTCTTCTTCTTCTTCTTCTTCTTCTTCTTCTTCTTCTTCTTCTCCTTCTTCTTCTTCTTCTTCTTCTTCTTCTTCTTCTTCTTCTTCTTCTTCTTCTATATCGTATTGTTAGTTTTTTTTATTCATTTTTTATATTTTATTCTAATCTGGTCATCTTATTTTTTTCTAATTCTTCACTTTCTTTTATTTTGCCTTCTTATCGATTTCATCCTCTTGTTTTTTTGCAAATACTTTCTGAAATTCATAATAGATATTTTGTGTATTTTGTTTTTCTTCTTCCATTTTCAAGATCTCCATCTTCTTCTGGCTTTACTAATATTTCTTCTTGATTCCTTCAATATCTCAATTTTCCCTTGTCATCCCATTCATCATTATTTTATTTCTTCTTCTTCTTCTTCTTCTTCTTCTTCTTCTTCTTCTTCTTCTTCTTCTTCTTCTTCTTCCCTTATTTTTCTTCGTTTTCTTCTTCTTCTTCATCTTCTTCTTCACTATGCAGCTTTATTTTAGTCTTTTTTCCCTTCCTTTCGGTTTTCTTTTTAATTTTTTTTTCAAACTACGTTTTCTTATTAATTTTTTCCTTGTTTTATTTTTAACCTTAAGTAACTTGAATATTCTAAAAATGCCAAGCAAACATTAATATAATTTTTTTTCTTCCATTTTTATTTTTTTCACAACCTTCTTTGTCATACTCTTTTTGTCACTTTCTATTTCGTGACCTTCTTCATATTCTACTACTTCTTTTCCGGTCATTGTTCTTTTCTCTTTCTTCGATTCCTTAATTCTTAATTATTTTCAATTTCTTTTTTTCTTTTCCTATATTGACTTCAATATTTTTATTCTTTTAAATGTTGGCATAATTAAGTCCCCCCCTATTTTGAGCATCTCTTTTTAACATGATAATCGTCATCAACATTATAAATCTTTTTACCTTCCTCATTATTTTTCCTCTTTCACTTCGTTTATCTCCTTTCAATTTCTGACTATTTTTTTCTTTTCCAATTTACCGTTTCTTCTGTTTCTTCCTTAGCAGATCAACATTTCTCTTTCATTTTTAAGCGTTTCAATTCGTTTTCCCTTTTACAACTATCAAAAACCCTATCTTCTTATTTTCTTCAATTTTATAAAAAGTATTTTTTACGCCCTCTTCTTTTATTCTAATTTTAATTCCTGTGAGGAAATGCACAAAAGAACTTAGCTCTGATAAAACACCTCCTTGTCGTTGTCCACATTTCATTTCATTTTTCCTACCCGGTTTTTTTTTCTTCAATTCTGCAGTGGAGAGTAAGGAGCTAAGGGAGTGTAAACTAAGCAGAGATCGAGTTTAAATATCCCTTGCATAATTAGCAATCTCACTCGATGATAAATACATTATACTCTACTGGGATTGCCAAGTCCCTCTTCACCTTCTTTTGCATGATAGAGTGTGATTATTGAATGAAGGGTCAGAGAATCAGAAGAACCATTTTGTGGACCCGATGAGGCGAGAAGAGGTGGTTTCTATAATTCCTTTTCTTTTGTTAATTCTCTTTACAATTTTTTAAAACAGGTCGCACGAACGCACTTCACTTTTTCCATCTTCATTAATTTATTTGTTTTAATATATATTTTTATGATTTGCCGTTCGGTGTGTACAAGAGGACATTGCTATATAGCCGACTGGGTATCGGTGAGAACAAACAAAATGTGAGTTAGGGACTTGGGTAAACGAAACCATGTCCATTTTGTGTATGTACTGGTCTAATACTTGGTTAGATTTTACTGATTTTTAAAGTGCTTAAATATTAATGTTTAGTAGATTTGCGTTTGAAAAGAAAAGCAATTATATATGGGAATGCCTATGCATGTAGAATTGGTAAAATAGCATTTCCATTTACAAGAGCTAAGTCATTTGAATAATATAAAAATCCAACGAGTGGCAGAGTCTTTTCATGAAGCTGCACTCGGAAAAAACACACCGGTTTACACAATGTCAATATGAGATTCTGATCACTAAATAGAAAATTGACAAGGAAAAATATAATTGCCAATTAAAATATAAAGAACGGAATCATTCGGAATCTCATAATATGTCACTAATATGCAAGCATGATATTCGTTTACCAGTAAAAAATCTGTAGTCGCATGATTGGCGCTGATGACCAATATTATAAAATGTGAAACTGGTTGAAAATATAGTTTTACTTGTAATTATCATTAACGAGACGCCGACAGACATTCACACATTCTTTTGCACATACGTAAAAAATATACAGAAAAACTCACCTATAAAGGTGTTGTTATACATTTTTGTTTGGTTTGTTGTTTGCTATTTACTTGGTTAGTGGCTTATATTTGCAAAAATAATTCCATGTATGAGCGTGCACATTGGTGATATATTTTGTCAGTTACATTGCACAAAGACTTAAGAGGAAAAAAAATTCAATGATCGCATTTTCAATTAATAGTTTAAAAAATTCTATAGGTAGTGGCTTTCAATGGACTCGACGAAAAAAAGAAAGAAAAAAGAAAGAAAGAAAGAAAGAAAAGAAAGAAAGAAATAGATGGAGATTTAAGGAGAATGAGGGTGAGGAGGCGCTTTATCGCAACGACACGCAGAAGTCGAAGGAAAGAAAACTATCACGCTGATATTTGAAAGCCTTAAAAGAATTATCCAAAACCCAGAATTTTTCCATAAACCTTCCGATACAAAAAAGAGAGTCATAAGTTTAAATTTCCAAACTGGAACCTTATAAAACCGAAGATATTTCTTGGTCAAAACTTATAGAACAATATAGGAAATCACTGACATTTTACGGATTAACAAAAATACGTAAATCATGTACTGTGATGAGGCCCATTATATCAATAATAGGCAACACCCCACACAAAATAACGAGAATTACTATTACTTTATAAGACATCAGAAATGTTGAAACAAAATGGCTATTTTAGTAATGATTTTATAACATTTTTAGGTTATAATTTTTATTTTTATAAAATTTATATGTACATATATATATATATATATATATATATATATATATCCGTCTATATTTCTGAAATGAGGTATTATGTACATTATTTACATTATTCGGACTTTGTCTTCATTTTTGTCGCCATGTTTATCACAACGTTTCGGCCGTTGTACGCTCCGGCCTTCTTCAGACATGAATTCGATGTAGTCAAGGCCCGCCAAGTACAAAAATTAAATAGATTGAAAGATCAGAAGGTGACGCACAAGGACTATCACCCACAAATGAAAGCAGTAGTCAACATCAGCCAATATCAGCTGAGTGCCTCTGAGGAGTCAGTATTGAATAAAGGTCTCAACTTCGCCACAACCATCAGGCGAGTCCCATACTTGGACATCATTAGTCGAGGAGGTGACCTTGAACATTCCTCAGGCTCAGGCGGATGAACTGAGATGGAAGGTGAGACAGACCTTGGAGAGAGCCAAGCCGCCAAGGTCTAACATAACAAAACTGGAGAGGCTGGCGATTGGATCTCTACAGACGAACGAAAACCTCATCATACTACCGGCTGACAAAGTCAATGCGACTGTAGTGATGGACAAATCAGATTATACTAGGAAGTTGGAAGACCTCATTAGCAACGGTAGCTACAGTAAAATAAAAAAGGATCCTACTATGAAAACGGAACGCAAACTGTCACAGATACTAATCAAGAACAAGGATCACTTCGCACCTAAGACGTATAGGTAGTTATCGCAGCGTTTCACCAAGCTACCTCACATATACGGTCTCCCTAAGATTAGTATTACATATACGGTATTCCGCTCAGGCGGATTGTTAGTTGCCAAGGTTCTGTGTGCCACCCTCTGAATCGCTTCCTTGTAGATATAATTGACCCATTGATCGGAAAGTCTCCTTCATATGTCCGAAACTCAGCCCACTTTGTGGAAATAATCAAAGATGTTCCCATCCTAGCCAACCAGATGGTGATCTTGGACGTGGTGAGTTTGTTCACCAAGGTACCCACGGGGGAGGCACTCTCAGTAGTCAGAGACAGATTGGCCTCTGACTCTTCCCTAGAAGAACGGACCAGTATTCCAATAGATAATCAGATGGAGATGTTGACTTTCTGTACACAAACAACACACTTCGGAATGGGATCACACATATATCGACAGGACGAGGGCTTAGAAATGGACTCGCCATTATCACCAGAAACGACGAATATATACATGGAATACTTTGAGGAAATGGCATTAGAAACTATAGCTCTAAAGCCAACTATATGATTAAGGTACGTAGATGACACCTTCATACTCTGGCCACACCGGGAAGATGTCCAGGTTCTACTGGACCATGTGAACTCAATAAGACCTTTGATACAGTTCACAATGGAGAAAGAAAGTAACAACACACTCCCTTTATTGGATGTTCTAATATCTCGAACAGAGCATGGGTTCAAGACATCCGTAAACCGACATTCACCGGACAGTACCTCAATTTCAACTCCCACCATCCATACAGCGTAAAGCTGCTTACAAACATCGAGCAAAAGTCATAAGTGGCGACCTAGAGACATTAGATAAAGAATTGGTTAGTATAAGTAGTACCCTACAACGTAACAACTATCCTGGGTACATGGCAGCAGCCCCCCAAAACTGGGATAGGCGGGTACAAGAGGAGGAAGATATCTCTCCCGAGTAAGACCCTCCAGAGAGGAGAACATGACTAAAGGCTGTGTGTACGCTATCCCGTGCAGCTGCGGAAAGAAATATAAAGGAGAGACAGGCCGTCCCCTTAAGGTGAGGCTTCAAGAACACCAGAAAGCTGTAACACGAGGGGAAGTGGACAATTCAGGCGTGGCAGACCTCATATGGAGAGAGAAGGGAGATCACCGCCCTCTGTGGGATCAGGTTGAGATCATAGACAAGGAACACCATTGGAAAATTCGTAAACATAAGTTGAACCAGCACATATGCTAGGCCACAAAAATCTCCTGAGCCGACCAAGCATAGAAATTAATACAATATGAGAACCAGTAATAAGGAGTGCCAGAGAAAAGCGATAATAACAACAAAGTTGAAATATGAGCCCTGGTAAAAATATGTAATGAAAACAGCAAAAAATTGCAATATGAGGTAAAAACTGTTGGCTGAAGACATTAGGTTTATAATACCCAGAAATTCATACACAGATGTCCTCAATGACACATGGCACAGTGGATAAGATCCACGTTGGTTAGATCCAGTGACAGGACCTAAAGTGTTTGAGTTCAATACCCGTTTAAGGCAGTGGAGAACTTTCAAAGGGAAATTAACAGGAGATAACTGATAACTGACTTCATTAAACATGGCACGTGGAACTAGAACAGTCTACCCCAGTGAGCGAAATAAAGTGTTCAGTTCGATATTCCACCCACCTGAAGAAGGTCGGAGCGTACAACGGCCGAAACGTTGTAATAAATATGGCGACAAAGATGAGGACAATAGTCCGAATAATGTAAATAATATATATATATATATATATATATATATATATATATATATATATATATATATATATATATATATATATATATATATATATCCAGGTACGATGAGAAGAAATAGATAGAGTACGATTCCAACGTTCGTAATATTTAATTTAAAAGAAGGCTCAATACAGAGTAGAGCAATATAATTTATTTTAGAATAATACACCGGAAACATGGAAAATCGCTACACATTTTCATTCAGTTTTCAATGCATATCAATGCATCTCATTAGGCGATTATAAATTACTGGTGAGTAAACGATTTATTAAGATTTAAATGCAAAATACAACCTCTTCTTTCGAAAAAAAATGAAGTCATAAGATTTGTGAGGTTTACTCTAATCAACCAATCAAATATGACCTACGTTAAATTTAAAGTAAGCGAAGAAGCAAACATTAAATTTATGTTATAAATGGGTTATGACCCGTAGATTGGCATCGAAGTCAGCCTTACAGCGTATACATATGGTTACATTAAATATACAAACCAGACAATGCAATTTCCTGAGAAGAGGTAATTTAACAAAATGCTAAACAAATTATATGCTTTGTGAATTTACTACATAAAAATGTGTTTGTAGTTGATAAATAAATGTTTTCTTTAAGAAACTAGTAAATAATTTAAACATAGAATTATTTGGTAAATTAATATACAACAGTTAAGTAAAGATCCTGGATATAAAATGTCAAAAACACTGACCAATCAACGTACAATGTTAAAAATATCAAGCAAATATCAATACAATTGTACAAGATGTTACTACTACTACTATGAAATTAATACAAAATTATATTAAATCCAGATTAATCTTGCAAATAGAAAGATGAGACATATATAGTGCAACGCAGTACAACTAAAATATAAGAAAAAGCATTAGCAAATTCAAAGTTTAACAAAATTGTAAGGTAAAAGGTAAATTATGCTTACAATTTACTCTTTACTTCTTTCATTTAATAATGAATGTTTGTCAAAAAATATGATTATTTCGTGTTTTTAATCTAAACACACAAAGGATGGTTCATATAAACATCTACATATCCTTGCCGTTTTGTAAATTTTCCATTTCACCTTAAGTGTCTTATTATCATCTTTTAAACTACAAAAATATTAAGAAAGTATTATTTCTGTAAGTACTATTGGTAAAGAACAAGGTATGCTAATACCACCTAGTCTTAAATAATTCTTAGTACTACCAATATTGAATTTTTCTACCGTCGGATTTCCTTTTGTATACAGATTAATAAGATAAACAAGAGATTTAGTTAAACATTTGTTTAGTAATGGGCATTGGTCAGATTTTTAAATTGGTTTAAAATTTTATTATTGTGTAAATTTATAATCTTCTCAAGATTATTGGTGCAGATATAACTTAGTTTTAATGTGTTTCTCTTGCATATATCTGGCTGCCGTTAGCTGTCAATCTACGGGTCATGATCAATTTAAAGAAATATTTTTAATTTTTGCTTCTTTGCTTAGTTTAAATTTAACGTAGGTCATATTTGATTGGCTGATCAGAGGAACACCCACAAACATTATAACCCCCTTTATTTTGTTTTCGAAAAAACAGGTTGTATTTTGCTTTTAAATCTGAATAAATCGTTTACTCGCCACTAATTTAAAATCGTCTCATAAGATCCATAGCTATACATTGAAACACGACTGCAATTGTGTAGCAATTTATATGTGTTTCAGATGTAATATCCTAAAATAAATAATACTGCTCCACTGTGTACTAAACCCTCTTTTAAATTAAATGTTACGAACGTTGGAATTGTACTCTTTTCGTTGTCATCGTACCTGGATATTTCGCTTCCCTAGGATCGAGTACTGTTTACATTTATTTAATACTCTAACATGGAAAAGATCGATATTAGGATTTTGTACAAAAACATTCCCATCACAAACCAACGTGAATATTTCGAAAAACTGATTTTAAAGACTGCGGATCTGATTAGAAGAATTAGATGAAAGCCCACTTCCATCTTGATCGAGATGATTCGAATATATCAGATCCTTATGGGTTTAAGATTTTAAAA
>OZ038484.1:3445741-3500741 GCA_964036315.1 Acanthosepion esculentum | reverse complement strand
GCTACGAACAGTGGATTTTTACTCAATCTGTACTTTCTGTTATTTGAAGAGATATAACTCTCTCTCTCTCTCTCACTCTCTCTCTCTATACATACATATATATATATATATATATATATATATATATATATATATATATATATGTATATATATATATATATATATATATATATGAAGAGAGAGAGAGAGAGAGACATATTGAATTACACTAATCCTCGTTTCATAACAGACCGTTTTCTTTTCGAATTCACATATTATTTTTTCGTAACTTCCATTTGTTGTGAGTCGTAGGAAACTGCTGCCATGTAGCCGAATATATTTATTTAATCACTTTTCTCGCTGTTCGGTACCTGGCCAAGTGCGATGAGTCGCTCTCATTCCCTATTTATTTCTCTTTCTCTCTCTCTCTTTCTCTCTATTTCTCTCTCTTTCTCTTTATTTCTCTCTCTCTCTCTTTCTCTCCCCCTCTGTCTACTATGTCCACCCTTTTCCTGATGCGACGCGACATAATTGTGGCCTTATAATTTTTATAATTACTCCTTTTTCTTCTATACTCTTTATTATTACTGAAATATTATTTCCTTGTCGTCTTTTGCTGTGTTGAATATTTGTTTGTGATGCTTTCACTCATGCTTCCTGCACACATGTGTACATTTTACGCTCAATTTCTTAAACATTTCAAATTTCTTTCCCTTACTGCCTCTTTCTTCGTATAAAATGCCTCTCTGCATTACCATTCCAATCTCCGGCAGGCGCTTTCATATTCAATGAATATATCCCCCCTCTCTCAGTCCTTTCTTTCCTTTCCCTCTATCTCTCTTTTAATTTTTATTTCATTTTTTTATGTTCTTTATTTCTTTTTCAAATCTGGAAATTAATTATCATCCTGCTGCACGCTCTGAAAATAAATGATTTCTTCTCACCAACAGCATGCTATGTCTCGGGGTTATCTCAAATATAAATTGCCAATTCAGTTTCATAGTTTTTACTTGATTTTCCCTCTCTCTCTTTTTCTCTCTCCCCCTCTCTCTCTCTCTCTCGAAAATAAGCATTGATATCGGATTACATTGAAGTACCCACTTCAGAAATGCTATTGAGAATTTAAATGATTTGTAGTGTTTTTATATCGCAATAAATTCTCCGGCTGCCGAACGCAACCTGGTTACCAAACACTTTTCAAAATTGCAGATATTGTTTCCTGTACATTTCTTTTTTCCAATTCACACAGTTTTCTTAATATGACAATAACTCTGATAGTATTTTTCAAAAGATTTTAATCCGATTGAGATCATTTCAATGAAGATATAATTACCCAATTATAGCCTTACTTATCAAATACTTACCAAAATGAGGTTATTTTTAAGATTAAATTTCGTGGTACAAAATTTTCTTAAACAAAATTATTCCAGATGATTCCTACATGCTGTCTAAACATGAATAACTCGATCTCGTAAATAGGTTGAATAGAGAAAGATGTCTTCCAAAAGTTAAGCAAAGTTTTTAAAAAACAGGAAAATGTCATTACTAACAAATAAAAGAGTGCTCAAATCTTGTGTAACATCACTCCTCCTATATGGCAGTGAATGATGGACAATCTCCTTATAGACGAAAAAGTGACTTGAGGCAACCAATATGTAATTCTACAGAAAAAGGATGAGAATACGATGGACAGAAAATGTTAGAAACAAAGAAGTAAAATGGAAATAACAAGAACACTTCTACTGAAAATCGAAAATAGTTGGAATTTCTAAGGTTTTTAACGAGAAAAGAGTGCTTGGAGAGTATGACACACACAGGATATAGTGAAGATGTGAGGGACAAACGAAAACAGCGAATAAACTACATAAGGTGTTTGTATAAATCTCTGATAGAACAGGCATTAGGAGAGATAACGAAAAGAGGAAATCTTACTAAAAAACTACAATGGAGATGAAGTTTCTGAATGGACACAGCACATATAAGATCATTTCGTTAAACACTTCTTTAATATATGATATGCTTCTTGAATAAATTGATGTCAAACTTCGAGAGGACTAAAACGAATGATTACGCTAAGAAGGTTTCATATTTTGGGGTTTATAAGAAAAAATACCTTTTTCCTATAAACGGAGTATGAGGAAGCCGAAACCGCCAAGCAAAAAAGAAGAAATATTTTTCGTTAATTTTTTTTCCTTCGATATCAAAATCGAAGTTGAATATTTTATGTTTCGTTTTTAGGATTTGTGGATGTCGCTTCGGCTAGAATCAACTCTGTATGTCATCAATATTTTATGCTATCTATTTATCTCCCAATTTGCAAATATTAAACAAAATGGTTTACTTGTGTGGATCCACGCAGGTATTTTAGTGCATTTGCAAATATAGCTCAGTCCGACAAGATTTTGCTTCAGGCATCATGCCGTAGAACTGGGCCTAGCTTGTTAATGCAATTGGGAAATACTGCTGGCAATATTGATTCCGAGAAACTAGGCAACATTTCTAAATTATAAGGCTTCACTTGCGAAGAATGACTGGGTTGATTTTTAGGTTTAAAATAATTGTTTTTACCTCACCCTAAATTTATGCGCAGATGTTAAAATATGAAAGTCTCCTCCAATAATTTACCGTTTAAGAAAAGTATACACGTCTTAATTCAACGTCTTAATCGAATATCTGAATGGAATATCTATTAAAATCATAAATCATCATCTCCCTACCAGTATCATTAACTATGACAATTTTCCGACTTATTACAAACAAATGTAATTTCACATTTGATAATAAATTTTGTGAATACAAATTTTGATTGGCGAAGGGACCAACTCTTAATTTTGTAATAGTCTGCCTTTGCTTAGAATTTCTAGAATTTGATTCCTTCCAAAATATGTTGCTTAAAGAATTTCAGATATATGAATAATTCTTTAATAAAATATTACTATAAATAAATTAAATAACATCGATACATGTACTTAACAGAAACAAACCATTCGCTACCTTTTCACGTTCCCGAACATTAATAAAAATCTAAAACCAAAAAAACTATATACCAAAAATTCACTAATGAAAATGATCTCATAGAATTATAGGCGTCCTCACGAGGACATAGACTCAATTTGGTGCATGGGACCAGAAATCTGAAGTCACGTAAACCTACTGAGGTGTCTGGGACCATAGCTTTAAAGTTCCGTAGGCTTCAGGAGGAGTATGGGACCACAGCTCTCAAGACCCGTAGACCCCTCGAGGAGTATGTCTCCACAAATCTCAAATCCCATTAGAACTTATGAGGAATAAGGTGACCAGAAATCTCAAGTCCTGTCGATGCTTTGTGGAATATAGCGCCATATCATCAGGTCCTGCTGACTCCCCGAGAATTATGATAACACAGCTCTCAAGTCCCGTGATCCACACTAGGAGTATAGGCCACTACTCTCAAATCCCGTAGCATCCATGAAGAGTATGGGAGCAGATATCTCAAGTCCAGTAGATTCTCTGTGGACTATAGAGCCACACATCTTCAGTCCTGTGAACCTCATTCGAAGTATGGCACCAGAGCTCACAAATCCTGTGGACATCATGAGGTGTTTGGCGCAACAGCCCTCAAGTTCCATAGATCCTATGAGTAATATAGGGTCACAGCTCTCAAGTCCCGTGGACCTCATGCGGGGTATAGGGGCACAGCTCTCAAATCCCGTAGCATCCATGAGGAGTATGGGAGCAGATATCTCAAGTCCCGTAGATTCTCTGTGGAATATAGAGCCACACCTCTTCAGTCCTGTGAACCTCATTCGAAGTATGGCACCAGACCTTACAAATCCTGTAGACACCATGAAGTGTTTGGGACCGCAGCCCTCATGTTCCATAGACCCCATGAGCAGTATGGGGCCACGGCTACCAGCACTTTCCATACAAATCCTAGGTTTTTATAGGATGGAGTTACTATTCTTATGACCAACCAACTTTGAATTCAGAATTGTTCTTCTCCTAGACTGGTTAATAACAACAGATACAGAACTCAGCCTCCTTATTATTTAACCCATAGCTGGACGGAGACAAGATAAATTCATAATTTCCCATGGGTATGTGCGGCTAAGCTAATGCAATGAACCCGACTATATTTCGAACTCGGCTCTGTGATTTCTCATCCAGAGTCTCTATCCATTACACCACCCGAACATCCCTTACTTCAGCAAAATCTGAATAACTCTTCTTCTTTTTCTGATTTAGAATTTACAGCTGTCAAAATTTACATGCTAATGAAAAATTCATTCAAGATATAAATAAATTTCTTCAGTATTTTAATTATTTTATATTTACAACTCGAAGAGGGAATCTTACAAAATCGAACAAAAATAAGAAAAAAAAGTAATTTAACAACCTTGATAGAAAAGGAAAACCTACAAACTCAGTGTGGACTGCAATTATTTTTACCTAATTTAATATAAAGAAAATGTTTTATCTAGACATAATATCAAATTTTTCACAACTACTTCACGAACAATAAACTATTTCATCATCCGTAAACAATAACTACATTAAACCTGAAACAGAAATAAATAGGCGAATCGTATATGAAATAACAGATTATATGAACGAACTTAAACAGGATCTTTTATCAAACAATGTCTATGAGATTCTTAGTCATACTTTCGTCTTAAAAAAAATGCATTTATTTACTTTTTTATTCAAAAAGAAATTAATGCGAATATCTATTGAAAGTTTGGAACCACTTAAGAAAATGTAAGTCAAGTTTAATAAAATATATTCTTTTTTTCTCGACAATTACGTATGCTGAAATGGAGAATAATTAAAATCAATAAAAAGAAAACCAAAACCCAAAGGAATAAAATCTGAATGAGATTAGACCAAATTAAATATAAATTTAAAGTTGAGCCTCTCTATATGTTTACGATTCGATATAAACTGAAACTAACCTTTCTCCATTTTTACGTTCAAATTTTTCACTCTGATATAAAAAAAAAAACTGCTTCCGTCATTAACATTATTATTAACCTTAAGAATTTCCACGTAATATTTTTTAACAATTTTGTATAGCTACATAAGAATTGGGATCAAATATGGATAGAATCCGACAGAATTGTAGGATAAGGAATAAAGTGGAAACATTTATAGATTTAGCATATTTCGCTTTTATTTCAGCTTTATCAGAAATGAACTAGAGTAGAGAAAAGCAAGTTTGTTTTTATTTTTATGTTGTTTGTTTTTCATTTGTTAAGTAGTCGTCAAATGTAATTGTTTTGTCAAGTTGTGTTCGTAATAATTTTATCTTTTTATTTTTCTGTTATTTTTTTTCATTGCTTAAGTAGAACTCACGGCTATTTTGATTTTTGCTCATTTTTTTATTTTATTGCTATTTATTGATGTATTTTCCCTTTCTGCTGTTGTTTGTTCAGTTTAAAATATTGGATTTATCTAAAGTTGCATTATCAGTATCGCATCTAGTGCAGATATTTGTATTTTAATGGTGATTTTTGCAAGGTATTCGTTTTCAGCTTTCGATTTTAATTACAGTAATTAATTTATAACCGTGTCTGCATTTTGAGGTATATTCTGATCATTTCTTTAGTGATTTGTGTTGCTTTGACAAGGGGTTTATAGCTATTTTCTCCTCTACGCAGAGTTAAGAGTTTTGGGATTTATTGTTAGGCTGATGCAACGTTCTTTATTTTTCATAGATTTGATATATTTTGTTGTTGTTGTTTTAAATTCCTCCTTAAATGTTTAGAAGGCGCTGTGCTGTTAGCTTAATTTCTATTTGTTAAGGATTCTTCGTTTGCGTAGTTTCTATATTTTCAGGGTCCATCATTTATGTATATTTTTCTTCGTTATCTGCTGACTTTACAGTGACTTGGTATATTATATTGTTTTGCAAGCAATTGCCATTTAAGGGACATTCGTTGTTTACTCTGTCATTACAAGTGGGTTTGATTCATGTGGATGGCTTGCTGGTTATATTATCTTGATTTTTTATTATTATTAGCACCATATTGTACTTGATTTTTACTGTGTTTCTGTTCTATATTTTGTGGACAGTACTTGACGGAGTGAAATGATTATTCTCTAACCAATCCAGCTTAGCCACATTCATTCTGTTCAAAAAACTTCCGAACAACATTTGACAGGAAGAATTGAACAACTCATCCATAAATATTTTGCACTAACGAATGTGCACAAGCTGTCCAGTTTCTTCTGCAGTCGTTCCACGAACATTACACCTTTCTTCGTTATTCATGGAAGCAAGAATCGAAGAAACATGAATCCAGCGGTTCCAAATTTGGTCGTAGCACCCCAAATCCTACCGCTTAGTGGGAGCATCATAATCTAAATTTCATATTTTAATCATATTTTTTAATAGAGAGTTTACTTTACGCATAACTTTACTCAAATCTTCAGTGAAGTTTTTCGCCCGTATTCTGAAATTAATTCACTATACAAATACTATCACAAGCTAATTTGACATGGTCAATCATTTTTGACAATAAATCATGTGTGAATAATGACTGATGCAATAAGAAAAAGTTATTACATCATGCAATCTCATATAATATAAGGAAATGCATAAAAAATGAAAATGATAATGTTCGAGGTACGTGATCCTAAACGTAAGTTGATTACTGCATATTATGTGTTTGTTATTTTATTTCCATTATTTTCTGTTGAAACTTTTATTACAACGCTTCGGTCATTGTATCTTCTGAACTCCTTCGATCTGGAATTTCTTTTACCGACATATAAAATCACATTGGTAATGTCGGTAAAAAAATATCTAGTCTTAAAACCTCCAATCAACCTTCTTCATTTTGAATACTGAGTTTTCCCAACTCTCTGTCATCAAAGCTATTCGTTACACATCAACCATCAAAATTGTTATTCACACTAAATTCAACTCAACATCGAAGTGAAAACACTTAGAATTTCAGTCTAATAATCTACCAACCTTGCTCATTGCGTTGAGAAAGAAAATGTACATATTTCGCTTTATTCAATCGCAGCACGAGATTGAAAATATTCATTGGCTAAACAACCATTATTCATAGGAAATTGGTTTCAACAACAATTTTGAAGAGAGGCACCTGTTAATATAATGTCTGAAGATAATACAACTGAGCTATTTCTTCGATTGCAAAGTGGGCTCATTATTTTTTTCTTATTGAAAACATCACAGAAATGAAAGTATTAGTAAGGAATCAACTAAACAATCAACTACAGGAAAAAACATTTTGATATCGAAACAAAAGAAGAGTGACTCTCTTTCTAATACATCGCGATTAGACGCTTATGACTAAAGTCAGACTTTATGAAATACCATTGTCGATAAATATTATCTCATTTTTGATATTCTTCTTTGTTTACTGCTTCGATTATTTCGATAGGTTTTTTGTCATGGACAATAGATATATAATCTTTTGAATTTTGTGTCAAATTTCATATACCTTTTCAACATTGTGTACGTCAGGGATCCATATTAAAATCATGATACAGTCACGTGCGACTATCTTCTTTCAAACGGTTGAGAATTACTGCTTTTACAACCCGGAATTAACCTGCACAGGTGTCTTCTAGGATGCAACAAAATATCACACACTGTTTCTCTCCTAATTCAGACCCTCTCTGTCTCTACACACCCATATTTTCTCTCGCTCCCCCTCTCTCTCTCTCTCTCACACACGTAAACACACACACACACACACACACACACACACACACACACACACACACACATATATATATATATATATATATATATATATATATATATATATATATATATATATATATGACTCTGTGTGTGTACATAATATTTTAGTTTTTCCTGAATATCTCCATATTTTCCACTGAATCTCTTTTTCTCACGGAATGTCTATCAAGGAATGTGCATGAAAATTGGAGCTATTTCCCAAATACTTCAACAGAAAATCGATCAACAATTTTTAAATATTCTGTGATTATTCAGCTGATCTGCAACCTAAACCTAAAATCATATACATATTCATTCCCCTTCATAATTCCCATTTATTTATATGACTAGCAGCATGCGTATGCAGTTTGAGAGTAATATGATTAACCAGGTGCACACACCATATATATGCACATTAATATAACAGGAAATAAAAAGAGCTATATAAATAGAGTCCTGAATATAAAATATACAAAATATAGAAAGAACAAAAAAGAAAAATACAAAAGATACTTATGCGTCACAGTTTTCGTAGCATAACGTTTCATGTGGATCTGCGGTTTATTTGAGGTTGTAACACGATCCTCAGGTGGTTGATAAAGACGGGAATTATTTGTGAATTCAATACAAGGCCGCAGCAGTAGTGAACCAAAACTTGGAGAGTTGAGGTAAAGAGAAATAACTGAGATATCCTGAAGAGGTATGGCACGTAAAACTAGAAAAATCTCCCCCGGCGGACGAAATAAAGGGTTCGATTCGAAATTCTCACCTGAAGGAGCCCGGAGAGTACAACGGCCGAAACGTTGTGAATATGACAAGGCAGATTAAGATAGCGGTCCGAGTAATGGAAAGAATACAGGAAATTTAATTCTAAGTAAAATAAATTCATAATAAAGCGCATGTCTACTGAAAACTGCAAATCGTAAAGAGCAGTGAAAAATAAGTGCCTTTGATATATATATATATATATATATATATATATATATATATATATATATATACATGTTTCATTAAATAATATAGATAAGTGTTGTCTATATATTTTATGTTAGTTCTTTTCATATCGTCTGATAAGCTTAATAACATTATCATTAAACAATGAAAGAAAATCACAATATTGATACATATTTTTAATCCAATCTAAGCTTTCGGCTTACATAAGCCATTATCAAAGATGACAATTACACAATATATTAAGCAATACACGAACAAGAAATTATCAGACGATAAGAAAAGAACTCACATAAAATATATAGACATCATTTATGTATATTATTTAATGAAACATGTATGAATGAAAAAATGCTGCCTAAATACACACACACACACATATATATATATATATATATATATATATATAGATAGATAGATAGATAGATAGATAGATAGATAGATAGATGTGTGTGTTGCGTTTAGATATAAATTATAGCTCTTTCGATTTAGAGATCAATTTAATCTGGAACGAGAATAATATAAGTATATGAACATCTCTATGTATTTGTCCTCGTCTCTCTTTAAATACTTACATATATATATATATATATATATATATATATATATATATATATATATATATATATATATATATATATATATATATATGTATATATATATGTATATGTATATATATATATATATATATATATATATATATATATATATATATATATATATATATATATATATGACTGCCTTGTACCATTTAAATATATCTGATGAGAACACTCCTCCTTGTTGCATTCCATTTTCTATCTTATTCAACTCACTCTGTTTATTTTCTATTCGCGTCCAAGCTGTTTATTTCCAATACAGATTGCAGATTACTTACACAAATAGCAATCTGACCTTGTGTTCATCATTATTGAATTGATATTTCTAGAATTCTCGTGTCCGTTTGGCCACCATTCTCTCCATAGAAATTGTCTTTCTCCTTTCAGTGCCTTAAACAAACCTGCACAACTCGTTTCTATTTTAAAAGCTCGATTCATTGTGACTGTAATTATTATTATGTAGCTCATCAAGATGATTATTCGATGATCTAAAATATCAGGCCTGGTTGATCTATTTAGTAAAACTGTATCTAAATAGATCAGTGATTACTAAAATAATTAAAATATCTAATAAAAATATGCTGTTTATTAAAGAGAATATAATGGAAAATGTATAAAATAATTATTATTACAAGTCAAAATTCTTAAGAGATCAGAATATCAGTCTAAACTCTAAGCAAATTATCATCAGCGGCGGTTTTATCTCGTATCCAAGAATTTAATTTCTTCTTTTCCTCCTTCATGATGATGGCGTTGATGACTAAATTTGCCGCCAACGTGCAGGTTCAAAACTAGAATCTTCCAGTTTCACCAAAACCTTCTTCCGTCTTCTTCTCAATTGCTGGTTGGCCACGTAATCGTTGGTTTGAGGTGAAAGAAAATACAAGTTGAAGAAAGTGCCGATGGTATGAATTTGTTCAAGGTGGACTTCAACTTGCCAGAAATTGACCGACACACTTGATTTTATGACCTGCCCAACAAAGAGAAATGACAATGTTTTCAATATGCAATAACAAGAAATAGAAAAGAACAGGGCAAACTTGATGTAAAGCAAGAAAACAATATATGCAAGACAAATTAACAGTAATAAGGCAAAACGTTCACAAAGTAAGAATTGGGATTGACACAAAAGCCAGTTCGGACAAGCGAATGTAGCGTTCTGACTTCACGACAAGACAGATCGGGACTAATCCAGGTGAAACCGAGAACTGGCATGATTTACTGGTTAGAAAGAAATCCCAGCATGCATTTGTGTGCTTCTGCCTATAAATTGGGGAGGGGAAAGTTTTTTTTCACTGATTCCTGATAGATTGGAATCCACACAGATATAAATGAATGAAGATATTGTAGCAAATGAAAATTATGGCGCTATGGGTGATAGGAAACGAATACCCTATGATATGGTGAGGTCAAAATTGTTTTTCATAAATAAGTATCCACGTAGGATGAATTTCGACAAAATAGTCGTTCGTGAGAAAATCTGACTGAGAGCAACTTTCTCCTGACATTTGGGATAAAGAGGAAGTTAGAGTGATTCGAACAATAATAATAATAATTCTTAGCAATAATATTCTGAACTGCTGTGACTAAGGATCATAGTGTATGTGGAAGCATCCCTGTGGGAATAAGTCTCACAAAGTAGCAGTACTTGGGTATAAACTGAATGGAATTGAATAGCTCATGCATAAATAGTGTGCACTGATGAATGTGCACAAGCGGTTCAGTTTCTTCTGCAGTAATTCCACGTATATTGCACCATTCGTCGGTGTTCCTGGAAGTAAGAATCGAAGAATCAAGAGTCGAGATATTCCAGATTTGCTTGTGGCGTCCCAAAGCATGCTTCTTGCTTGGTGCATCATATTCTGAATTACATTATCTGTCTATATTTCTGAGATGAGGTATTATGTACACTATTTACATTAGGTCTATTGTCCTCATCTTTGTCGCCATATTTATTACAACGTTTCGGCCGTTGTGCGCTCCGGCCTTCTTCGGGTGGTTGGAATGTCGAACCACCTGAAGTTCACATGGCACAGTGGATAAAGACGTTGGTTAGATCCAGTGACAAGACCCAAAGAGTGTGAGTTCAATACCCAGTTAAGGCATTGGAGAACTTGAAGAGTTGAATTAACAGGAGATAACTAATAACTGACATCCATTAAACATGGTACGTGGAACTAGAACAGTCTAATCCAGTGAGCGAAATAAAGGGTTCAGTTCGACATTCCAACCACCTGAAGAAGGCCTGAGCCTACAACGGCCGAAACGTTGTAATAAATATGGCGACAAAGATGAGGACAATAGTCTGAATAATGTAAATAGTGTCTGAATTACATTCTTTAATAAGATCTCTTAACAAATAGTTTTCTATTGTTTCATTTGCGCATAACAAACAGTTGCTGAGTAGATTTTCATCTAAAAATCATAACTTTGCTCAAATCTTCAGCTGTACAGAATTCATGTTTCCAAACGCTTTGATTACCTAGATTCTGTTATTTTTTCTTTAAGATCCGGTTAGAATGATTCCAGACGAAACGCAATTCTCAGACGATGTGAAACTCTCACCGAACAGCTGGAACTAAAAATCTTAATGTGTGGGGAAACACATCCCCGTTGGAAACAGTTTCACAAACTAGCAGTAGAAATAAAGTTGAATCTCATCCGCGGAAGTATCATAGACTGACCAAACATCTAATGGGGTGGAACTAGAGAATCAAGTTCATCTGAATATTTGACAATGAAATTGCGGTTGAATATTGAAAGATTTGCAATGTCCTATGGTGAAAAAATGAGTGGAGTGGATAATAACTCTTCCCCAACAAGACCCCTTAAACGGTTTTGAATATTATCAATGCTTGAAAGCGAGGAATTAAAAGAAAGACAGCTCAAATATGGCAATACATTCTTTTTAGGATAATATAACACTTGTAAAGTGTCAGATAATACCTGGGGCCCTATATTGAGACGATAATATCTCCGGCGTTTTTAGCATTGGATTGTATATATGATTTTTACTTGAGGCCTACAGTGAAACTGAGTTTCAGTAGACAATGAAAGTATGGAGACTCTTTGAGCAAGCAAGCTTTCATTAAGGCTGGAGAAATCTAGGAGGTTTTTCGGCGATGATGGAATTTGCTTCGTTTTCGTGATATTGAACGTTACAAACTTGTTTTTTTTTCTCATTAGAGTCAAGGTCAGGAAAGGGATCATCTACAAGGCACCGCTCATCTTGATTTCTGAAAGGATGTCCATAAACTGTGGATTCATCTGCATAGATGTTTACTAATTATATGAATATATTCCCAGGCACATCGTTAATAAATGGTTGAACGAGGGTAATGGCGATAGAAGAGCCTCTAAGGCGCCTGCATTGATCTTATGAACATTTCTTCAATATATTGTTCGCCAACATCTGTTTGCATTGAAAGACGGTCGGATATGCAAAATACACATACCATTTAATCATGCCTGTCCGCATTATAAATGCTACCTTAATACACAACCATTCACAAACAGTTCTTAATAGGTTCCTGGCTTAATGATAAGAAAAAGATTTTACCCATCACGAAAATACATACTTTTCGATAAATATTCTTCCTTTTCAACCGGTTTAACCCAAATATTCTCTATCGATCATGCGGGAATTTTCAGATCAGATTTCCCTTAATATGTATATTAGGAAACGAACAAAGAAATTCACTGCCCTAGACGCAATCGCCAGGCCGCCTGACAACTGCGTCTAGCATGAAACAGCCTGTAGCCACTGAATATTGACTCCAACACACACACACACACACACACACACACACACACACACACACACACATATATATATATATATATATATATATATATTGTGTATATTTTGGCAGCAATTTTTCATTAATGCATGTTTCATTAAATAATATAGACAAGTTTTGTCGATTTATTTTAAGTAAGTTCCTTTCATATTGTCTAATAAGCTCAAAGTCACAACAAACTCGGGAAAAGAAACACGAAACAAGTACCTACATCACTAGGCGCAACTAAGTCAAACGTTTCCAGCATTATCTATAAATCAAAACGTAGAATGCTATAAAATCTTGCTTTATAGAATGCTTTAATCTGCATGATTTTCTCCAAATTCATAATTATTATTCATTTTCAAATTCTTGAACCGATTCAATTTTGTCTGCAGATCTCACTCGTTATGCACAGATTCTGTTCTTTTAAATTTGTTTTATAATTCTAAAATATTGTCCTTAGTCTGGTTTTATGTCATTTCTCTCTTTTCATTAGACCCCGTGTGTTCTTCAACATGCAATATTAAATATTATTGACCTGAGATAATAAAGAAGTTTAAAATTTCCTGAAGGAAATGAAATGCTGTAAAATATTTCTATATTGTGTAAGAAATTCAAATTCGACTCTGTCAATAAAGCACTACTGTATAATCTTTCTTATTTCTTTATGAAAATTGGATACGTTGCCTATTGTAAGAAAATGAATGGATGAAACCACTTCAACAAGCGTTTCTGAGATGGTACTATTGTCAAGGAAAGAATGTTATTACTTTAAGAAATTTACACAATGCCAGCAAAACATGTGTGAATGAAGCATACACGAAAGAATATTTTTCAGACATTTTACACATTTCCATGTAACATGGACATCGAGGTAATTATTAAAGTAATTTTATTACGTCAATGGAAATAAAATCTTTAGTTTAAAAGCGAGATGAGAAAATGACAAAATATTAGAAGACATTAAACAAACGAAAAAATGTTCTGTTTTCTTTGCAAACCATATTCAAAAGTCATTAATTTTTTAATTGAAAACAAAAGCAATGTCATCGCGAGTTCCTTGCTAGTAAAGGCAAATATATCAGCCATTAACGGCGCCTCTTTGACAAATTAACAGACCAATTATTTAAGTAGGGAAAATAAATCCATTCTAAAGTTGAATTACTTTGTTTAATTTTAAACGATCAACTTTTGTAATGATTGAATTTTATTTCTTTCTCGTCTACTTTACAAACAGCAATTTCCACTTTTTGTCATTTAACAATTTATTATCTCCCCTTATTTTATTTTTAATAATTTATTTTATTTTTATCGTTCGGCGGGATTCAACTGCCTGATTTAATTTGTTTTGTATTTCTTCTCCTTTATCAAACTGAGAACAAGTAATCAGAGTCAGCATGGTCCATACGGGATTTTTCAGCAAATATTAGCTGAGTGATGTACGCACACGACAAATCGCAATTCACAGTGACTTTCCGTTTTAGCTTTTATTTTCAGTCATTTGCTTTTATTTTTAAAGAATTTGATTTCTCTTTTTACCTGCAATTTATCATTTATTTTCTTGCATACCATACTTTGTTGAAATTCTATCTTTTTCGAGTCTTCTCTTTTGCTTCTGAACATTTTTCATCGACGAAAACAATTTTGTTAAATTGAATCATATGTCAGCTTTTAGACTCTCTATAATTGCTATAAATATTATTTTAACATAATTTACTAATTCCAAGATTGGTTCGATCTTTTCATCTTGTTTTAAATTTTTCTGTTGCCACAACAATTCCATGGATCGATTTCTTGTCCGATGTCGATCAGTACGTATATATGCTATCTTTACTTGCTACCAATTTTCTGTGTCTCACCTTTTAAAAGTGAAACTCGCTAAATATTACTTGACAAGCAAATAAATTCCTTCTCTCCTGACCAGACGGCTGATGATGATCAAAATATGTTCGGTCGTAACGTGGTGAAAATTTATAAAAAGAGAGAAGAATATTTTTATTTTATTTTATTTAAGAGAATGTGTATTAAATTAGAATTAAATAGACTTAAAAACATCTAATAGTGCTGAAAAACGAGATTGATATTTAAATGACAATCTAAAATTGGATATGTTAAAAAATACGGAATTTCAGGAAATTCGTAAGATTCTCGGTAGTGATATGCAAATGAAGTTGTATTTTAGAGGGAAGAGTTCTACACATGCAGTAGTTATCTTTCCTTGACTAAATTGCATACTTGTGAGAACGAATTCACAACACAATATTCTCAATGTGCCTTAGGTAAAAGGTTTTGATGTTTAACTTCTGATCGGTGTCCACAGAAGTTTACTGGCATTATAGAGAAGTCATGAAATATAGAAATACTCAGTGAAATCGATAGGAAACCGCAGATATTAAATTGTCAATAAAGGTGTTTTTCTTGTTTGATCTGTTGCGATAATTGTTAAGGATTAGTGAAAAAAGGCAATATACAAATCTGAAGACTGAATAATTTAGAGAGGTACATCAATGATAAATAAGAATGCTCTGCACTACCAGAACAATACAATATGAATTTGTGCAAACAACAATTTGCTTGTAACTCCAGCAATATTCTAAAATGGACACTGAAGGAATAAAAGGGAAACTAACATTTACAAATACAAGTTATTAAGAGATGTCGTTTTTAATTCCAAAATTTAAATCGAGGGATAAAATCCAAAGTAGATTTTATCGAGAAAAACGCCATGAAAAAATTTAGCACGGAGTCCGTTTGAATGAAATAGTAAAAGTAAAGAAGTTGCGAGTACGAAAATAAAGTTCGCAGCAAGAGACTTTGCCAAAAGCCAACGGGTGAAGTGCTTCACATTGGGCATAGCTCATCATCTTCACTTTTGTTTTAAATACGAGTATTCATTCTTTAAACACACAGACACCTTTGCTGGTTTCCAACTCCTGTCCGACTACGGCCATTACTACATATCTTTTTGGAGAATATCTACAGATGTGCTGAACGAATGGGGCTCTTTAGCCCTGCAAGGGACCTACATACTCTGGCACGAACACTTAAGAGGTGCAACAACGGTGTTACATTACCATGCAATTTAAAATGTCGCAAGAAACCGTTTCTGGACCCGCATGTCTTACCGGAAATATCACATTCAAGTTGCTGGACGTCTGCTGCTCTATAGTCAATTGCCACCCTCCGTCGGTGCATTCTCAAGCGTCTTCTTAGACCAGCCATCGGCAGTCACACTCTACCACAATCTGTATACGTCAGATCGAGCTGCCTGCGAGAACGCCTTTACGCACATCTCATTTAAGCCTTGCGTGCCTCCTCTTCTCCTCCTCAAAGTGACACTCCAACACATATACATATATATTCAAATATGTTTCATGGAATAATATAAATAATATGTTTATATGATGTCTGTTTATTTTTATACTGGTCCTTTATAGTTGTCTAATCAATTCCTTGATATTAAGATAAAATTCATCAAGGAAGGCGCCGTAGTTTTTTCCTACCCAAGTACTTTCGGTCGCCTCTGTTATCATCCTCAGGGATAAATTACAAAACAAATGTAATGTAACTTCGATAAAATCTGCATTTCTTTGTGATGTTTGAACGTGCTCAACTATAATTATTTTAATATTTTAATTTATCCGTTCTAATTAAGATGTAAAAAGTCATTAAGTGATGGTTATATGCACTTCAACACGTTGCTACTACACTCGTAATAAATTTTATTGAGTGTTTGTTGGTCGATTTTGATATAGAGGGCCTAGAGAATTTGAAATTCTTTTTTTATTATTTTCTTGACGTAGTATTATTGGTGTTGACAGCAAATATTTACCTGCATTTTATAATTTACCCCTAAGGATGATCTTGTAGGTGATCGAAAGTACGTGGTTGGGAATAATAAGTACCGTGCTTTCCTTAATGGATTTAATCTTACTATCAAGAAACTGATTAGAGAACTGGAAAAGGGTCAGTATAAAAATAAATAGGCATAATATGTATATATTATTCAATGAAACATGTTTGACTGGAAATAAGCTATCTAAATACACATATACACACACATGCATATATATATATATATATATATATATATATATATATATATATATATATATATATATATATTTTAAACATGTAGTATTGAATGTTAAAGACAACATAGTCTTGCATATTTTCTTTTGAATTTTCTCATATTCTCTAATGAGACTTTTTATTTGAAAATGATTTCGAAATATGTATTGTCCATACGATGACCTAGCGCTTTCGAACATCATTGTTCATCATCATTGTTCGAAGGCGCTAGGTCATCGTACGGACAATACTTATTTCGAAATCATTTTCAAATAAAAAGTCTCATTAGAGAATATGAGAATATATATATATATATATATATATATATATATATATATATATATATAGAGAGAGAGAGAGAGAGAGAGAGAGAGGGAGAAACAGGGAGAAATAAGAACAAAATAACTTAAATAAACGGATAGTGATTTTCAAAGTGCAGCTTAGATATGGCACATGGTCGAAAGTGGGGACACCCAATGAGGCTCGAACTCACTACCCAATAATAATTATTCTAGCGAGACATACTTGCAAACTATTGCATCACATCGAGGTGCCCAAATGACTTTCTAAGCATAGCTTAGATGTGGCACAAGGCCGAAAGTGTGGAGCACACATTGAGGATCGAACTCACTATTCAGTCGTAACTGATCTCGCGAGACAGGTTTGCCAACCATTAGGCCAGTCGAAGCGCCCAACCTAAATAAACGGATATGAATAAACTGATAGATAGATAGATAGATAGATAGATAGATAGATAGATATGACAAGAATGATATAGATAGATAGATAGATAGATAGATAGATATGAAGAGACTCAGATAGATAGATAGATAGATAGATAGATAGATAGATAGATAGATAGATAGATAGATAGAGATAATGAAAAGACCGTAATAGATAGATAGATAGATAGATAGATAGATAGATAGATAGATAGATAGATAAAGAGACTCAGATAGATAGATAGATAGATAGATAGATAGATAGATAGATAGATAGAGATAATGAAAAGACTGTAATAGATAGATAGATAGATAGATAGATAGATAGATAGATAGATAGATAGATAGATATGAAGATACTCAGATAGATAGATAGATAGATAGATAGATAGATAGATAGATAGATAGATAGATAGATATGCTGTTTAGTAATTCATTGGAAGGACATTATTATTAACAACATGTTAGGCTCGATTTCAACACTCAAAAACAGTAATGGTCAAACGACTTGACCTCAAACCATTATTCGACGCTGAATCGCTTGAAAACCTTTTCTGTATTTAAAGTTAATGTTATTTCCTTCCAAAATTTTCTACTTGCCCAATTTAATTATTGTAATTCCTCTCAAAGCAAATAGCTTTTGTGAAGTTCACAATATTCCAGTCTCTTTATTGTTATGTTGCATTCAATCAAGAAGAACATATAATATATCGTAAATGCATGACATCATTACATCGTTACACACACAAAAAAACGCTGAAGTCAAACGAATATCGGCAAAAAATTTTATTACATTAACCAAATCCTTAAATCATAACAATCAATCTAACAAAATCCTTAAATCAATCTAACAAAATGCAATACATTTTTGTTCAACTTTGACTCGAATTTTTCATGACATTTGCTTTTTACGACCAAAAGTTCAAAAGGAGTTTGTGATGACCGATGAACTAAAGATTTTACTTGTTTGACATTTTATGTAAATTTGTTTATTGCGTTTTTTATTGATATAAAAAGAAAACACATAAAAACATTTGCAGCATTTATCTCTATTTGAATGGCTTTTGTGTGTAGACAATCAGCTGAGCAATTTTGGCTTTCAGTAAATAAACACATTTGACGGCATAATCGATGTTGACAAAATGTTAGTGAAATACGCTGTAATCACTCTGCTGCAGTAAGGAAACACACACAGAGAATGTATATATATATATATATATATATATATATAGAGAGAGAGAGAGAGAGAGAGAGAGAGAGAGAGAGAATATGTTCCGATCAATTTCTCATTTTTTCCTCTTCAAATATTTATCAATCTATCACTATCTATTTATTCATTTATAGTTTCAAGTTATTTTTCCATTACTCTATTTTTCTGTCTCAATCTTTACATAACACTTTACATTCAACACCGCCTGTAATTTTTATTGTGGACAAATCTATCATAGTTTTCTCATTATTATCAATCGCTTCTATGCATTGTCTATATTTCTGAGATGAGGCATTATGTACATTATTTACATTATTCAGACTATTGTCCTCATCTTTGTCGCCATATTTATTACAACGATTCGGCCTTTCAGTATCTGTCTATATTTCTGAGATGAGGCATTATGTACATTATTTACATTATTCAGACTATTGTCCTCATCTTTGTCGCCGTATAATCGACTGTACAACGGTGAAAACGTTGTTTATTACAACGTTTTCACCGTTGTACACTCTGGCCTTCTTCAGGTGGTTGGAATCTCGAACTGAACCCTTTATTTCGCTCACTGAGGTAGACTGTTCTAGTTCCACATCTAGTCATCGGGAAAATCGATAATATCGAACATATAGGAATTGAAACCGTTTTCTCTTAGTAGAGTGTAAAGCTGAAGTACACATGACTTTTTCAAAGAACTAAAAGAAAAAACATGAAACTGATGATTCCTGGCTGAATTTCTGAGACAAGGATTTATGATTATTTACAGACTATATATTTATGATAATTTACATTAATCGGACTATTGTTCTCATCTTTGTCGCCATATTTATTATAACGTTTCGGCCGTTGTATGCTCCGGCCTTCTTCAGGTGGTTGGAATGTCGAACTGAACCCTTTGTTTGGCTACCTGGGGTAGACTGTTCTAGTTCTACATGGCACAATGGACAAAGGCGTTAGTTAGATCTAGAGACAGGACCCAAAGTTTGCGAGTTCAATGACCGGTTAAGGCAATGGAGAAATTTCAGAGGGAAATTAACAGGAGATAACTGATAACTGATATCCATTAAACGTGGAACTAGAACAGTCTATCCCAGTGAGCGAAATAAAGGCGTCAGTTCGACATTCCAACCACCTGAAGAAGGCCAGACCGTACAACGGCCGAAACATTGTAATAAATATGGCGACAAAGATGAGGACAATAGTCCGAATAATGTAAATAATGTACGCTTCTATACATTTATTCAGATACATGCCTGTTTAGGGATATACACTTTGGAAAGCCGGACTATTTTCTAGAAAAACTTGCCTTTCCAAATTTGCAAAGTTATTTTCATTGAAGGATGGGGCAAATGCTATTTTCCTTAAAACAGTGATTTTGGCAATAGAGTAAAGACTTCGAATGTCGCAAAAGACAAAACGCCTATCGGGCTCACGTTTGGGTTTCTGATCAGAGTTCAGATTTAAACCCTGTCGCGAATATTTAGTCTCACATACAACTTACAGCTTTCAATGGAACAAAGCAAATTCATAGTCTACTGTAAAAAGCTCTCCCTAATTCTAGTCATTCGCGATACAATTATAAAGTTGACAAAATGAAAGGATCCTCATCGTATACTATATTAGGTATTTGTTTAATTCTAAATAGTTTCCCGCTCATATATTTCTTGTTAAGGTCATTTGTTGCTAATATCATTGTTATGTACATATGCCATAAATTTATATCACGTGTGAAACTAAATCACGTTTTAAACTCTATCTACTGATAAATGCTAAAAACGTTTTGTTGTTACTCGTTTTTTTGCGTGTGCGTATCACCGATGTTTCACAGATCTCGATTCCGAAATCCTTTTCGATCCCTAGCTAAGGAGCTGGGTATTTGTGTTAAGCTATCTATAGTTTTGAAGTTTGTTGTTGTTTTTTTAAAGTATTTTATGCCATACAATGGGTGACTTGTTTGCTTTTTTTAATCCTCATAAAAGTTTGCTTCTTACACTTGACGACAGCTTCTGTTCTGTGTGTAATCTGAATTTAAGTATTCTTAATATCTTTTGCTGATAAAATTGTCACAATATAACATTATCTTTCTTTTGGTTTTATGTCCGACTAAACACAGTTACAACGTTTAGTATTCCACAACATTTCGTTCATTTTGTATTTACTTATCGGACACAAGGTGACGAGAGGTACATTGAAACGTGCAACACAAAACCTATCTGAAGAAAAATATAAACCAGTACATGAATTACATTATTTTTATTCTGTTGTTCCTTACTAAGTAAACACTGGTGGAAAGGTTTTAATTTAATACAAAATCTCTTTCGTCGTAATTATGTAGCTGCTAAAAGGAAATAATACAAAAAATAAATGTCATGAACACTGAATTAATTACTAAGATAGATGAGAATCAAGAACATTCCTCCTTCTGAGATTTGTACTTTTCCCTTCCATTTCGTTATTATTTGATTCTAATGCTACTTCTAATTCAGACAATATCTCCTGACTAATGGTTACTTCTCAAGCGAAATGACCCTGTCCGTTAGCTGAGCTTTTGGTTGATTGACTCACTTATTTCATTTTTACGGCTTATAAAAGTTTTGTGGCGTTTCATAGTCAAATTATATTTCAGATTATAGGTGGCTGTTTACATTAACCGGTGTTCACAAGCGTTCCTTCATTTAAACACTGACCGGGATCAATACTGCTTAACTTCAGTAATCGAACGAGAACACGTGTTTCTTGCGTACTTTTGCCGTAGTTATCGGAGCTAGATGAAAATTGCATACCTTTGGGAGAAAACTGTGTGCTAGTCTCGAATAATGCCTAGGATTCAAAAGCTGATTTTGACAATACAGACTGTCCTTTATCAATTGGAAAATTACTGCTGCACAACAGTCCTACTCTTCATTTCTTTACTAAACTCAGTGCATATGAATAAAATTCCATATTCTATGTTTCAAGTGAGTCCCTTACTGTGTTAGTTTGGATTTCAAAGTTTACTATATTAAAAGATCGGGTTTTATAAATATATTTTACATGAAACGGTTCCAGTAATTTACTGCTAGGGGGGAGTGTGTTGAGATTTCAAGTAAAAGGCGCCATTCGGATTTGTAGGTTTGTTTTGGGGATTAAAGCGGAAGTAAATTTTCCATCTCATTCTTTGGATGAGGTCAATAATTCTTCCGTTAATGCAATGGTGAAAGATTCAACAGAAGGGTAAGGAATGTTTTTGAGTGAGTAATCCAGTGTAAATTTATCCATTTTATGTTGGAAGTGTGGATCCTTATGGTAATCCGACGGGAGGTAATCCAATGAGAGCTCAACGTATCTTATAAGGGGCTAATATATAGGCTAAGAAGAATTTGGTAATCCGTATAGGTAATCCCAAAAAGGTTGAAATCCTGAGAGGTCAATGTAAATCCAGAGCTAATAATTTAAAGGAAAAAC
Organism: Acanthosepion esculentum; assembly: GCA_964036315.1. Taxonomy (NCBI): domain Eukaryota; kingdom Metazoa; phylum Mollusca; class Cephalopoda; order Sepiida; family Sepiidae; genus Acanthosepion; species Acanthosepion esculentum. The sequence goes on along the minus strand of OZ038484.1, from coordinate 3,478,290 downwards.
AGACTACCTTAAGGCTCCATGTAATAATTTATTTCGCCAAGCCCTTTATTAAATGACTCCACTTCCAAACGGTGAAACGAAAAATGATAAATGAAAATTGAAATGAACCCATACACTTTTGACGAGTAGTATTAAGTTTATGTAATTTAACAGAGAGGGAAATGAGGTGTAGTGTGAGAGACATGATCGAATTTAGAGAGGGTTTACTTTAATATTTCTATCTATCATACTTAGTATTAAGGTAGGGGGGGCAGACATTGACCTATTTAATCGGTTAACTTAACGGAATTGATATATTGAGAGGGAAGGGGGAGAAGAGAGAAACAAAGAAGGGAGGGGGAAGTAAAGAGAAAGAAGCTGCCAATAAGTTTTGCTAAGCGACAGTAGGAGAGATAACTTTCGCAATTTATGTAAAAAAATATTTTAATGTTTGATAGTAATTTAGTTTTTAAAATCACCGAAGAAATTAAATTGATATTTGCTAGCAATTTAAAATTCTAACTCTTTTAACAAATAATTTAGGGATTTAATATTATTTAAATAGTATATTTGAAAATACATTCATAGAAAGTACATTAAAGCTAATTATTTAAATTATAACAGTTTACTTATATTAATCTTTCAATATTGTAAATGATTGTTAAGGCAACATCTATATCAGTTTGAGTCTAATTCATGAATGTAATTTAAGACTATTTTTAGATGGGTAATCTTTTTTACTTAAGGTTTCGGTCTTCAATTAAAATGGAATAATGATTGAAGGCGATTATTAAATATTTTGTTTTATCATATACATATATATCTATCACACATACACTTATGTAAATCACATAGATACATACGTTCATTTACATGTGCAATTACACACATAGTCACATACACATGTATCTACATACACAGGTACTCGTGTACTTTCATATATCTGTACTGACATATATGTTTTCAATTCCTTACACATATTTATATTTATATCACTTTAAATTTTATATAAAGTTCACAGTTAATGACTTAAGTTTATAAATATCAAAGTAAATATTATTAATTTTAACATTTTATTATTTAAATTTAAATTAATTTATCAATTTAAATTAAAATTACTGAATTACTGATTTTTTTTTTTAAATTATAAACATAAACACCTACACCGGCATACTTACTTATATTACTATATTTTACATATACTTACACTCATTACATATACTAACACAAAAATATTTACATTTATATATACACATATTTACATGCACAGACTACATGTAATCCCATATACATGACACGATATCCATATACGCACATATATATATATATATATATATATATATATATATATATATATATATATATATATATATATATATATATATATATATATACATATATATATATACACACGCATACATCCACGCACATATACACACATATGCACATATCTATATATACAAACATATCTTCCTAAATATTTTTGAATACAGCTATACACACACACACATATCCACATATATCTATACACATACATATATTCACACATATACATATATATATATATACACATATATACGTACCCATCCTACACATGCTCCTACAATACACATACACATACATATGCACACATACACCCCTATACAAATGTATATACATATACACATAAAATTACATGTCAAAGTTCAAGTTCGTCTACATATTTGTATATATACAATTATGTGTCCGCAACCATGTGTGCATATAATGAATTCCAAAACCCCAAATACCATAACACTTTCCTTTCTATATAGTTATTTCTAAATATATTTAGTTAGATTGAGGTGGTTTTTATGACTACATTTCGAAATCAATTCATAATGTTGGTTCAGTAATATATCCGGATCTTTATGTTTTATTATTAGGATCTTCTTTTATACACAGGTCGCATCTATCTCTGAAATTTATTGGTGTTCTGGCTCTCGAGATGAGATATATATATATATATATATATATATATATATATATATATATATATATATATATATGTTAAGATGCCTATATATATATATATATATATTATAATCAGCACGAGCAATATTGCATTGCGAAATTCCGTGTCGTGCTTCCGGTGACGGATAATATATATATATATATATATATATATATATATATATATATATATATATATATATATATATATATATATATATATATATATATATATATATATATATATAAAGTGTTGTAGTCTATCTATCGTCTTGCGCAACCGAAAGAACTTAATCAAGATAATGTGTTCTCCGGCAGGGTTCGAGCCAGCCTTTGCCTTATCTGGCGTGTTTTAACGAGCATCGCAATCGAGCAAGATTCTATTTAGCCTTAAGAAAATCCATATCTCTTCCATTTCTTAACCAAGCGATACACAGAGCAATTCATAAAACGATATTAGATTTATTTTATTACTTCCCATGTCATTTAGTCTATACGCGTGTTTGAACAGATACATCATTTTTTTTACACAGTATTCTATTACGTCTACCGACGTGTACACTAGATAACATAAATAAAATGTGCTCTCTAGTATGTTTCGAACCTGCGTCACTCTTTATAGTAGAAACCACCGTTTGAAAATCGTAATATAAATATTTTTTTTTTAAAAGACGTAATACACACTGGTTACAAAACAGAGCACCTATTCTAAATTTCAGTAAGTAATCGTTATCAGAATTTAAAAAAATGTATTTTGAAAAAACAAAACTGAACAAGCCACAAGAAATGTCAGATATTTCTAGTGTCATTAGGTTTAGATGTTAACTATGTTCCCTAAATTCTAGGGGGTGAAACATACTACATATAGTTAAAGCACTAATATTACAAGAAAAGATGATGACAATTTCTATCCGTCTATGTCTGAACTAATTATAATCAGTTAATTATTAAACCCGATTTTTCAAAGATTAACATTAGGATAACGGTGACACACTTGAACTAAATGTGCTGCTTGTTTAATTTTTATGTTTTATGTAATTTTATTTGAATTTAATGATAGTTGACTAATGTCATTTTAAAGGCATACTTTATATCATATTTTCAAAATTCTTGATGGTAAGTAAAAGTTTCTGTTTCAGATTAATTCAGTTTTTCATTATTTGTGGAGTGTTTGTGTACATATTTATATGGAATGCAGTTAAAAATCTTACAATTTCAGTGGTTATAGATATTCGACGTAATGAATATTGCATTGTGAAACTCCGAGTCGTGCAACCGGTGACGGATAATATATATATATATATATATATATATATATATATATATATATATATATATATATATATATATATATATATATATATATATGAATATATTAGACAAAATGCATATTTTCTTCAAGTGTAGTAGTTCCAGATCACGTTTCAAAAATTCGATTTCCAAAACAATCATCATTTGAACCGCATCCCTCCCACCCCACCAAAAAACTCAAGTTTGACCTCGAGATTTATTTTGTAAAAAATAGAAAATTATAGCGCAAATCCAAAAAAGGGGGGATACAAACTAAACTTAATTTAGAATATATATATGTGTGTGTGTGTGTGTGTGTGTGTGTGTGTGTCTGTGTGTATACATATATAATATATATATATGTGTGCGTGCGTGCGTACGTGTGTATATATGTGTGTGTCTGTGTGTGCATGTATATATATGTGTGTGTGTGTGTCTGTGTGTGTCTGTGTGTATACATATATATATTATATATATGTGCGTGCGTGTGTGTGTGTATATATATATATATATGTGTGTGTGGGTCAGTATATATATATATATGTGTGCGTGTGCGTGTGTCTGTGTGTATATATATATATATATATATATATATATATATATATATATATATATATGGAGAGAGAGAGGAAGAGAGAAAGAAAGATGAAAAGAGATATTGAGAGAAAATATAAAGACGAAAAGAAATACAGATAAAGAAATTGAGATATAGTCAGAGAGACAGAGAGACAGAGACAGAGAGTTGGTATGTTTGTTGGAGCTTCACTTCTTTTTTTTATCGACTAAAGTTATTGGATTATCGTTAATAGATGTATTTATTCTCAACTTCTCTCTCTCTCTCTCTCTCTCTCTCTCTCTCTCTCTCTCTCTCTATCTATCTATCTATCTATCTATCTATCTGCCTTTTCCATTCATTTATTTACTTCTTTATTACTGCTCGGAGGCATGCATTTTAATCAGATACACTGCAGACCTCATGGGAGACATATTTAACATTTCGCCACGCGTCGTGCTATAAAACACACGGCTAACATCGACAGTCTCCAGAAAAACATCGTTGATGAATAAATCAAAAATAAAGTAACAAGTAATACGCTAAAATTCCCCTAGTCAATCAGAATTATGTTAACTTAGAAAAAGGTGTGAGCAGACAGAATTCACTCTAAACGATGAAGAAGCGAAAACCGTGTTGATCTACAGGAGCAAGTGGAATGGCTTCTTCGTCATTGCATGTCAAGATGGCGTCTTAATTGCTGGGCAGCGCTACATGTGGTTGGCGGGAAAGTTAGGAGGTTCTTGTGAATGCATCAATTCATTAAATGAGAAAAGGGAAATCTCTCTGATAGTTACAGCCGCGATTTTCCCCTACTCATCTCTCTTTCTCTTCTATCGCTGTGAGCGTGTGTGCGCGCTAATACAAGCAAGCCAGACACTGATTTAGATAGATAAATAGATAGATATTTAGAAAGAAAGAGAGAGAGACGAAGATACTGACATAGATAGATAGATAGATAGATCTGAATACACCTGAACAGATTGAGATAGATAGATAGATAGATAGATAGATAGATAGATAGATAGATAGATAGATAGATAGATAGATAGATAGAGGAGTAAATTAGCTTGCAAAAGAGAATAAAATGATAGTATTGCATATACTATCCACCCTTCACTTAACACTTGCTATTCATCTCCAAAAGATACTGGAATTCTTTCGATAACATTCTTTTTTCCATTTCAAAATTTTTTTAACTTATCAGAAAGCCATTCAAGAGGCAAATACATGAAGAGACAATACTCCTCTAAACGCAAATATACGACAGTGTACCGGCTTCTATTACATTGTTACTCATTTGAACAGTCTATTCTCAATAAACAGTTTATTCTCAATAAATAAGCATGTGGCCGTGCGTTGACGTGTAACAAAATTGTGCCATCCCTATTCAAAAGTCTAGGATGTTTGTTTTTTTCACTTTTTCATGTATACACTCAATTTCTCTACAATGCAAGATGGTTGTTATTGCTTTCCCTTAAGGCAATAATGAATAAGGAATAACCCCTTAGAAAGACCGCCTTACAATAACCATTAACACTTTAGTGTGCATTGGCAGTTTTGTGTATTGTCTTAGTGATTCCCTTGCATCTAACCACTGTCCTACACTCTTACTACTGTTATCAAAGATTATCCATTTCTCATCTCATGTAAAAATTCGATGCAATTTCTTTCCCGGTTTGTATTCATACAGTAAGTTTGACCGACATATTTCATTGTAATCATTTCCATTGTGTTTATGAGTAACAATATATTGAAAGGAAATTATTTGGAACAAAATAGTCAGGAATAATAAGTCAAGAGTTGATTATAGACTAAGGAAGTTACTTAGTTAGACGACCGGATCAAAAACCAACCCCCAAAATGCGCCATTTCATATGCGATAACCTAATACTACATTCACGTTTCTACATCCTATTCTTCTTTCAAAACGTTAGAATTAATTTTATCAAAGCTATTTATGAAAATATTACAGAATATTAAAATGAAAATAGTGAAAGGATAGATGCAAACCAATTTAATCTGCATCGATAGTAAGTCTTATCAATTCGACAAGGTCAAAATGGCAGCCAATGTTCAAAACGCTCTCAAGTCCGTCGTTAATTAATCTACTCTCCAGCTGATAACTCTCTTCTCTATCTGTTCAACATTAATATTTCTGTTCCACAACGTGTAACCCCTTGTGTTTTACTGGCATTAATTCTTTGCTTAAGGTGATAACGATTATATATATATATATATATATATATATATACATATATATATATATATATATATATATATATATATATATATATATATATATATATATATATATATATATATATATATATATGCACATTTCATTAAAAACGTCTGACAAGGTGCTTTTATTTAGTTTTTTATACAATTTCTCATGCGATCTAATAATGTTTTTCTTTTCAGATGATAAATTATATAAAAACTGTCCGAATGTTCTTTTTATCCGAGCGCTTTCGGCTATACATTTAGCCATTTTCAATGATTATGTTTTAACTGTTAGAATTAGAAATAGTTTGTTATATGTATGTTTTATAAAATGTTTCATTTTTTTATAAGGATATGATAAAAGCCATACATATAGACCCATATACTTGCACGTACATATATGTTTCTTTCTCAGGCTTTATATAAATACAGATGTTAATATCGTGAGTACTACGTTTATTCCATAACGCATTACTTTCAATGTTATAACAACGGTATTTTATGGAAAAAAGAGAGTTATCCCCCTTGATACATAACGTGTTTACATATTTTCTTTTTTAATTAATATAATTTTTTAATTTTTTTTAACTCTTCTTCTTTCGAAATTAAGAACTGGAAAGATATAATTTATAAATAATTAATTATAGTAATAAAATAAGCAAGTCTTAACACACAATTTTAACTCTTTACCATGAGAAGGTGAATTTCATTTCGTACCTGAATATTGCACGTTTTGGTAAACATTTTTACGTAACCCATGATGAAAAATCAGAATACAAGTATATGATAATTCTTAAAACATGACAATAAACCCTAAATACAATATATTTGTGCATAAAAGTTATACTTATATTAAATTAGAAATAAACTTAAGTTTTAATTTTATAGTAAAATTAAAAATTACAAATGTCGAATTCTAAATTTAACCGAGCATCAAGTTTAAAATATTACATTATTCAGAAACGAAACGGGGTATATATATATATATATATATATATATATATATATATATATATATATATATATATATATATATATATATATATATATATATATATATATATATTAATTGTTCTTATCGAAGGGCCAATTTGTCAGTTAAATTCGACCCTGAAGTAAGAAGTATCTACGATCGCTACATATACTTGATAAATGAAAGTCTGAATTGAAATAAGAAGGTAGAGAGTGGAAGGGGGTTTACAAATGACAAGACAAACACAAACACATACACGCGTATATATAATCAAATATATAAGCACGCAAATATAATGACGACATAGGAAATAGAAGAAGGGAAAATTCAAGAAAGGAAAATGAAAGAATAAAAGGAAAAAGAATAAAGACATAAAATCTTATAAAAGACCACGCCAGCAAAAATTATATCAGACACATACATGTATATACAGGTAAAAGCATATGCAGGTAATCACACACACACGTACAAATACATAAATAAACTGACTCACCATTTAAGCACAAATACACGAATAAGTCAACACAAGCCAACTAACAAAAGAAACACACGAACAAATATTTAGATACGTGGGAATACAAATTAAGGGTAAAAATAGTATATGTACGATGCATACATATGCTTAATTGAAATACGCATATTAGGTTATAAACAAAGCAAAGCAAAAGAAATATATATGTGTATATATATATATATATATATATATATATATATACACACACATATATACGGACACATATATACAGACACATACGCATACATATAAAAAAAAGGAACAACCAAACTTACATCCAAACAAAATACGTACAGATTCAAAAGACCAGCATATATACAAAAATAAAAACATATACACGTATCCAGATATACACAAATATATGCATATATACACGCACAAATATATATATATATATATGTATATATATGTATATATATATATATATATATATATATATATATATATATATATATATATATATATATATATATATATATATGTATGTACATATATATATATATATATATATATATATATATATATATATATATATATATATATATGAAGAAATATACTCTTAAGGTGTGCTATATTTATGGGATAAAGTGCTCAATATCAGAGATAGAGCGTGCGTAAATATAAAAGTGAACATTGAAGTCAACACTTATGTATATGAGTGTATACATTTTGTCTGTATATATATATATATATATATATATATATATATATATATATATATATATATATATATATATATATATAGACACAAACGTATACACCCATATACATACATATGCACATATACAATCTAACACGGAGAGACACATCCGCAAATACATGTACCCAAGTATATACACCCATATAAAAACAGATGTAGAAACAACCATACAAACATACATACGTACATGCTTACCTAAGTAATAATAACGAATTCAGAGTCCATGCAAAATTAATGCATAAAGGATCACAACTAATTAATATCAATTTAACAATCTATGTCCGATTAAATCGCTAGGAAATAAGAGTAGGTTATCATCAACGTCGGTGATCCAATTATATATATATATATATATATATATATATATATATATATATATATATATATGTGTGTGTGTGTGTGTGTGTGTGTGTGTGTGTGTGTGTCTGTGTGTGTGTGTGTGTGTGTGTGTGTGTGTGTGTGTAAGGATATAAATTAAAGAACCAAGAAATAATAATAGTAATACAATCTTACAACACTATTCGATTACCATTTATAATATTACTACTCATATTACAAGTCTTATGGTGAACTATGTCTACACTTAACAGTGAGTTCATTCCTTTGATTTAAGAGTCTAATCTAATGATTTCCAATTTTTCATTCAGGCAAAGATAGCATATGGTGTATTGGAAATACAGGTCGAATCCTCCTAATTAATTCCATTTAACAGTAGGAGTTTATTTTCTTTTAAACTCCAAAATACTTGGTCAACAATTTACTATATGTATAAGTATTATTGTTGAAGGACAGTACATGAAAATGCTATCAAAAATTACTAACAAATTAATAGTGTAATTTGAATACTGTTAAGTTATTTTATTTACTAAAAATGTAATGAAAATAAAATAAAATTTAGGAAAGAATAATATTAAAATTATCTTTTAATGTAGTTCTAGAGAAAGACCCATTACCAGCATAATAAGTGCACTAAAATTTATATATGCCAAAATTTGATTAGTCTATACATCGAGATTCCTTTTCGTATATGCCCGAGAGACAATTCTTCACCTTCATGCCATCATCATCACTATCATCATCATAACTACTATCAGGATCATCATTATAATTATCACTGTCATTCTCACCACGTCATTTTCTTTTACTTCGTAATCATCATCATCATCATCGGCCCTCTCCTTCTCATCATCATCACCTTAATCATTATCATCATTATCAAATCATCTTATTATTATTAATCATCATCTTCTTCCTCCACCTCTTTATCATCAGCATCATTTTCTTCCTTTTCTTCTTGCTCTTCCTCATGTGATGCCATCTGCCTTCTGCCAAAAACTTCCATTCAAAAACGAAATAATCTTCATGAATATTTTCCTGGCAATTGTTTCACATATAAAAATAAAACTTTTAACACCATTGATATTATTCTGAATATATTTTCGGTGCATGGAAAAAGTGACCATTTTTGTCGTTTAAAAAATGAAATATAAATTTTAAACTGCAATAATATGAGAATTGTTCTTCCGCCTACGAATCAATTTTGAGTCTTTCTCTCAAGATGGCCGCCAATTCTAGAAAGTTGTGTATGCACATTGCATATATTTTTATATCAACCAATTCGAATAGCCAAACGCCTATTCTACCTTCCAAGCACACACACTTGATTCCTTGACTGTCTTGAATTTAAGTGCCGCAGAAGATTGGCAGGAAGGTCTCATTATTTTACCATTGAAATTATGACCTTTCAACGTAAGTTCGATTTTAATAGTTTCTTCTCTTGCACTTTTTGCCTATGGAACACACTTCCAGTTTCGTGCTTTCCTGTAAACTATGATCATGTCAAATTTAAATGCACCGTCAATCGCCATTTTCTTTCTCCTTGAATCCTGTACGTCTATGTTTTTCACACTAAGATTTTCTCAACTTCTTTCGCTCTCAGTAATATCGTGCGTCTTAGTGGCTTTATCGTATTTCTCAGTGTGTAATGACTGAATATATATATATATATATATATATATATATATATATATATATATATATATATGAAGAAATATAGTCTTAGAATGTGCTATATTTATGAAAAAAAGTGCTCAATATCGGAGATAGAGAGTGTGTAAATATAAAAGTGAACATAGAAGTCAACACTTAGAGGCGACAGTCTGTATCATGCTAGATGCAATCATCAGGCCACGAGAGCTGTTATTTATCTCGGCTATTGATATATACGGGTTAGTGGTGCATTGTGGGTAGTCTATTTTGGCGGTTATTTTACAGGAAGTCGTTTATTTGTTTATTTGAATTAAATTATTTTGCTTTTTTTTATTTATTTTTATTTTTTATTTTTATTTCCAGCAAGCAATATACTCTAGTGTATTTCAAACAAATTATATTGATGGGAATCGATTTTAATTGCTAAAATAACTAATTTGTGCCCTTTTTTAACTAAAAGCTTTATTTAAGTAATTATTTATGATTTATATTATTAATCTGAATCATTCATTATTTATATAATTAATCTAATTTGAAACAAATATTAAGTATTTTATGCTTAAAATAAATAGAAATGGATTTTTTAAGTAAACAGTAGCAGTGTTTTTAACTGACAGTCGCCATGTTTACGTGTTTGCTGATGTAATGACATATTCATTGTTGTTCTACGGAGATTACATATATAAAACATGTTATGAAATCGAAATGCAGAAAGATATGAACCCTAGGTTAAAAAAAAAAGGTGGTTCGCTCAGATAGGAACCAAGGAACAGGTACAGACGAACAACAAACACAAGATTAAAATTTCTAAATACATTTTATGCAACAAAATACAAAATATGTGATTGGTATGGAGTGACAGATGTGCAATTAATAAAAGGACACGTAACTGATATTGGATATCAGTTCAAATTTTGTGTTTTAGGAATTTGAAGCTCGAAAATTTGTAATGACAAGCAAACAAATTTGCTGTTGAATGTTCACAGAAGTTGTTTGTTCTTTCCCCAATGGAAAATATAAGATTCTGCAATAATATTTCTGTTCAGTTTCATTATTCATCAAAACTTTTTTTTATCTTAAGACAATAGTGTCCTTAATAAATCCAATTTATAAAAAGAATCAAAAACTTTTCTAATTAAATAATGACAGTTTATTTTTTATTTTTTAAGAGTCGGAGCAGATTTTCGGGAAATGTGTAACCGTTTGAAAAAATGGATGATTGATATTCTCCAAGGAGTCCGGCATTTAACTAACAAAAACGTCGCGATCAAAATTTAATTTCTTGAATTTTCACGAAATGAAATAGGTGTGAAATAATTTTTTAATTGTTTTAGAAAATATTGTTTTTACATATTTTTCTAAAACAATTATCCAAAAATTATTTCATTCATTTTTGAGTAAGGCCTGAAAGTTTCATTGATATCCGATAGTTATTCAGTTTTTGGAAGAATTTCCAAATGAAAGCGTATTTTTACTCGAAAGAAGGCACTAAAACAACAATAGTAAATATTAGGCCTACCGCTACCACATAAAATTTCGAACGTGCCAGAAAGGATTAAAAAATTAAAAAGACTATTTTGTTTTTTTCTTCTTATGATGACATAAATATTTTGACGATAAAACTTTGTTTTTATTACGTTTGTGTCTTTTTTTCATCATGATATTGGGTTTTGCAGCGAATTAATGGCGGTACCTACATTTACTATTCATACTGAATATGATTGATCGTAGTTTTCTAAAATCCTCTATCTGAATTATTTTGGTTTCTATTTTACCCTTCGCGACAAGTGTACCTTTCAAAAATCAATATGTCTAAGCAATTATTTTCAAATCAAAACTCGCTATGATCTACATTTAATTTTCTATAGTCATACCATCTCAAAGTCTCACAGAAACACTGCCTTGTTGATGTATAAACCTGCGAAAACAATTTCCATTATTATCGATCTATTCACTACATCTGTCAGCAGATCGAGGATTGTATATCATTCATCGATAAAAATGATGGTTGATAATCTGTCTCCCAATGTTCTTTTGCATATTTCGTTATATGATGTTCTTTGTGGCTCTCTTCTGAAGGAGTCTTCGCCGTTTTCATATCTTTTGTCACTTGATTCGCAATATTTTTTTTTATTTTTGACACATCTACTATGTCACAGACACACACACAAAGACACGCGCACGCACGCACGCACACACACACACACACACACACACACACACACACACATATATATATATATATATATGTATATTGTTATATCGTAGATTATACGATATAAATAACAAAGTAATCACGAGTGGAAAGATTACAATAACACAAGAAATCAGGTAACAAATAACAATGGTTTATTGTACGTAAAATACAAATGAGCAAGAGTTCGTAATACTAAGGAAAACAGGAGATAAGTCACGGAGGTTCGTAAGGGTCGCCTTCGCTCTCTCTGTCACTCTTTCTAGTTCTTTAATAGTTCGTCAGTCTTTTATAGACTGACCAGTCAATTTCGGGGTGTGCCAGGTTGTTCCACTATAACATATATATATATATATATATATATATATATATATATGTATGTGTGTGTGTGTGTGTGTGTGTGTGTGTGTGTGTGTGTGTGTGTGTGTGTGTGTGTGTGTCATTGCCTTTCAAAGTCGTCGCTTGCCAATGATATATACGGCTGTGTTATATCTTCAAATTCGGATAGAAGCTCTTAATTTGGGACTTCCAAATTCAGAAAAGTACATAAAACTGGTTTTGTTTGTTTCAAATATTCATCTTACATATCGATAAGATATGAAGTGTTAAATAGACGTGCATATGTGTGCATGTGCGTGGGTGTGCATCTGTCTCTAAATCTCTATATAACCTTCAATTTAATGTCAACTGTTGCGTCATCATAATAAGAAAATAGGGAAAATGAAAAAAGATCAAAATTGGTAAAATTTTGAAAGAGAATAGGCAAAAATGAAAAGAAAGCAAAAATCGAAAGGACATTTCGCAAACAGAAACAAAGAGAAGAAAATATCATGGTGATCATGTTGTTTTGTGAGTAAAAAAATCATCCATTGCATCTTTGCCTAAATTTCCGTTGATTTGTTCTTCAACTTTGTTCCTATGTCCTCATCCTTTTCTGTAACTTCTCCCCGAACACGTAATAATACTCAACTTATGCTTATAATGAAACCTTCGCCATACATTGACCGAATTACCAGAACTATTCGAGTTACGCTTTTCTTCTCTCCTTGTTCATTGAATTGAGATCAAAGTGTTGTATCTGTTCTCAACTCTAATGAAAATGATATTAGCCGTTTCTTCATAGGACAGACTGTCAGTCTTCATTGATCGAACAGCCAGTGCCATATAGATTAAGCTTTTCTTTACTTCCTGGCCATCGGACTGACATCAAAATTTAGTATCTCTTCTCCTCATCCCTAATGGTAATGGTAATAATAGCCGTTCACTTATAACGAAAATTTAGTTATTCCTTAAACGATCAACCAGTGATAGCGTCAGTTGAAATTCATAAAATATTTATTTTAAAACAGTCTTCCAGGACGAAAATTCTCTCGACTCCACTAAGTGTTGTGGCTGCTTCCTATATTGATGGCGGGGGTGGGGTCCTAGCTCATGTTTTGCTTTCGGTAGCGTGGAATGCCAACGTTTTTTATTACGTCATTATTACTTGTCGAGTTATATCTACAAGCTATCCATTTCAATTGTCACTATTATTCAAAGTTTTCAAGTGATGGGGTATCTGTTATTTGGTTCAGTTCTTTGCGATTCTGTAGCACCAGTCTATAAGGTTCGAAGAATGATCACATAAAATTAGGTATGTTCATGAGATCGCATAGCATGAATAAAAAAGTTCTTAAACTTGATGAAAATATTTTTTACTATCTAAATGTTTATATGTTATTATCAAAAGGAAAGACCAAAATATTTTTTGAATATTTTTTACATTTTTTAATAATTTCTAGAACGCCCAAAATTTTCGTTAATTATCTTGTTTTTATTAAATCAGCAAATGTGACAGAAAATCAATCATCAGCCATTTTTTCACTTTTGTTTACAAAAGTAAATTCTCCGTGTAAAATTCTTTTAAAATTAATTATAATTTTTTTCAAAATTTAAGAAAATTATAAATTATAAAGTTTATTTAATATATTTTGAAACAAACATTACGTGCCTTCTGCGCTGAAATAATGTACTTTAAAATAAGAGAAAGCCAGTCTTGACAGCGGTTGTGATTGACAAGTAACATGTGACGATTTCATCACGCACTGACATCTTACGTAAGGAAAAGTTATCGTATCATAATTGATTTAATTTAGCTTTAAATGAACCAACTTATTTACCTCGTTATTTTTAAGGAAAACTATCAGCGCTCTAACCTTTTCTTTTCTTTAGTTTTTGGGCACTTAGCTTTCACCTTTGTGTTTATGATGCTTTATGGAAAAATATAATACTATAAAAAAATTAAATAAGACATGAAGAGTGAGATAAAATTTCATACAAAAAGGTACCTAATTAATTAGTTACCTTTCTTATCAAACATTATCAGTAGCGTATATTTTATGTACATTTATTACATTTTACGGTATTATTTAGATTTCCACTGATTTTATTAATTTTTATATTTCATTTATGGAATTGAGATAATATAAAACTAAAATCATATAAATTTCATAAGATAGGTACATAATACATTGTAGGTACCCTTATTATTTGAAATGCTATACATTTTTTTCTCGTTTGTTATTTTTTTTAATCTTAAGATATATGACAATATTGAAAAGTCATTTTTCTAATAGTTACATAATGATATACACGTTTTATTTCAGAGGTTTAGAAATTCAATGCAACTGGTAACAAACTTTCATGAAATTTTCGTGAAATTTTTGTGTTTCGCCCAATCTAAATGTAAAAATGTAAAGGCCATTAACAGCGCCGAGCAAAATTTATATACAAAGTCAAATCACGTGGTGTTTTTATTGTATCTGTTTCTTCCGGGCTTCCGTACATTTGAATTACAAATGTTTTAGGGACACAAAAGGCAAGGAACAGTAAGATTTTTCTAACTGGAGGCTCGTTGATTATAAAAAGCGTGTGCAATTTATAATCTGTACAGATAGATCTACTTAAAAAGAAGATTAAGTAAAGGATTCACCATTTCCCCTAATTTTACAATATTTAACAACTTTAATGTAAAAATAATAAAATAATTTAAGAAATAACAATGAATTCGTTTAAAAATTCATTTTTCATCTTTAAAGTTTTTGCCTTTAGACAATATTATGCATATTCATAAAAACAATTAAAAGCAACTAAAAGCATTTGAAATTAAATAATATCTTTGTTTTATTGAGTTTTGTATGTTACAATTCAGAGCAGATTTTTAGGTAGAAGAGGTCCAATTAAAAAAAACAAAAAACAAAACATGATTTACTTTCCTCAAAGCCTTGTGCTTTTAACTAATATAATGACTTGCGTGTTTCAACATTGAATTTCTAGAGTTTTCATAAAATTATTTATTGGGGGAGGGTAATATATTAAAAAAATATTTTTGTCATGAATTTAAAAAAAAACATATTTATAATAATTTCTCTCATTCCTGAATAGTCTCTGAAAGTTTCATTAAAATCTGACAATTATTTCTATTTTTGCCGGATTTTCAAATTTAATTTCTGTCATTAAAAAAAAAATGTACAGAAATTTGCTACGTTATTGAGTTCTTCCGCCGACGAAAAGAAACACAGGGTTTTTTAATCAAAAGTTAGAATGTTCTAAAAAGAAGGAAAAAAAATTAAAATAATTAAAAATACTTTGTTCTTTCCTTTTAATGGTAACATAAGAATTTTGACGATACAATTTTGCTTTCGTCAATTTTAAGGCCATTTTTATCATGCTATGCTCATTTTCCAGCGATCTCACGGAGATACCTACATAAAATATGACTTCGTCAAGGATTGAAATCGCATCCTTTATTCTTTGCCTTTCATACAGAGCAGTCATTTCGATAGATGTAAGAAGGTTTACGACTTAAAAGTGTTACACATTCTTTCCCATCAAGATTTACACTAATATGATAAACATATATATTATTTAATGAAATTAAATAAATATCTATATGTTAAGTCTTCTTTTTGTAATGTGATTCATTTTAAAGAAAAGAGAAATCTTTACTGACCGAGTTGTGGAATTATGAAAGAACTGACAAGAACATATGAAAATCTCACAACGAAATTAATGTATAGTCATATTTTCGTTGAAACGTTTTAAAATTAAATTGAGCAAAATGTCATTAAATGACTAATATGAATTATTTGCAATCGTTTTCGTGTCCAAATACGAGATAAATCCTTTACAAGTATCCATGTAATATTCAATGGAATGAGTGAGTGTGTGTGTGTGTGAGAGTGAGAGAGAGGGGGAGAGAGGAGGAGAGAGAGGGGGAGAGAGGGGAGAGAGAACGTGAAAAACAGAAAGAAAAGGAATCAAATAATATAGGAAGAGAAAATCAGAATACGTAGCAATGATTCGTTTCCTGGGGCAATTTGCAACAAGATTGCTAATGTCAAATATTTCTTCATGTCACGATATAGTCTCATGGGCTGCTAATGTTGCAATGGACCGGTTAACACTTGGAAGCCGGAAGTGTTGACCATAATTTTCCCTGTAGTGTGTGTCATTTTGCGCGAAAAAATATTAAAATTGCAGAAGGTGATGCCAAATGATGAAGTAGCTAATATTTTCAGCGGAACAAAATGCGGAAAATCATATTTACCGCCATCAAAATTTTTAGCCTATTATTATTATTATTATTGAATCAAATCAAGCGTAATACTCTGTTTTAGAGATGACAACTAATTACGTCGGAGCTACAAGACATATGTGAAAGAATTGAATCTATTTTAGAATATAAAAGCAAGATGTACCTATCGTTATTGTAGCATTTGATACACACTTGACGGGTATTGCTAATCATAAAGATTACGATGTAAAATCGAAGGATCAGCATTAAAATCTCTAGAAAACTGAGTAAATCATAACAGAATCTTCCTCTCATCTGAACGGTATTAAAAGTTATTAATTACTACCAGCTTGATACAACATGAATAGCGATAAATTAAAACCAGACATACTTTTAAAAAAAAGTTGTCATATTCGAGAGCAAGCATTACGTTTGGTTGGAATTCGATAGTAATAATAGGCTGAAAATGAAGCCATTACAGCCATACCTTGTGTTGTTTATTATTATTATTATTATTATTATTATTATTATTATTATTATTATTGGTGTTGTAGTTGTTTGTGTCTTATGTTTCCTGCTTTCTATCCTGTAGAGCCGGGTTCAAACTATGGTCCTTATGCCCTGTCCAATAATTGTCATTTAATTGGTAGCTCTTTACTTAGTCTATGTGATGTTCCTAGTAGTATGACTTTTTGGGCAACTTGTACGTTGATGTTACCTGGGACACTGTTAGTAAAACTACATTCTTTTTCTCACGAGGCCCAGAGCTCCGATTACTATTAGTACAGTCTCAGTCTCCATTCCCCACATCCTGTTAATCTCGATCTCCAGGTATTTGTATTTGGACAATTCCTCGATAATTTTCATGGAGGTGTTTCTTTCAGATAGTACTGCTATGTCAGTAAGCATACACCTCCTGAATTTCTTCTCTTTTATGATAATCTCAGTCCTGTTTGCTTTTATGTCCCTGTCAGTTAGAATTGGCATGTCCCATAGGATAGTGACATCGTTATTTTGGGTAACTGTGTCTGGTTTAACATCTCTCAGTGGTTTCGATTTTGTGCTTCTTACATATTTTCCATGCACATATGTAGCCACCTTGTTATGTCTCTGGATATATTTATTTTGTACCAGTTCCGGACATCCAGAGATAATATGGTCGACATTTTCATCATATTCACCGCAGATCATGCATTTAGGGCGAGTTCCATCCTTGAATATCTAACAGTGATGGGATCTGGTTGCGTGGATTTGGTCCTGGGTTGCAATAATTAGGCTTCTGTCTTAGCTTCCAGCCTCCGGTGCTCCTGAGCCACTGATGTGTTTTCTGTTGATTCACATCTGCTTCTCTCCTTCTGTTTATGTATTTATCATGCAATCAGTTTTGTTGTAATTTAATTTGGCCAAGTTGTTTTGCTTTCTGCTTTACTCGTTTGGTATTCGCTTCGTTTTTTGTTGGTAAGATTTCAGGTATGTTAAACTGTTTCTTGACGAGTGCAGCTTCTTTGTTGATGGTGTGAATTTGGTGTCTCACTGTTTGCCGGAGAGGGAAATTGTTTTTGTGAGGTATGCTTCCAATCCGATTGCTGTAGTTCTTTAGAGCTTATTCAAATCAGATTACACCTCGGCCTCTTAAAGCTTTTGGTACATAAAGCCTATCAATATCTGATTTCAGGTGGTGCATCCTTATTTGGGTAAGCATTTTCTGGTCTTGCCGTCCAATCATTTAATATCATTCAACTTCCACTTAATAATGTTGAAGTTGTATGTTCCTACGGATATAGCTAATGTTTTGATAGCCTTTATTTTATTAGCCCCCTTTAAGTTCACTTTCTAGTATCAAACACACTCTTCTATAATATTATTTTCGGATGTTTTTCGTCATCATTGAATGCTGTATTCCGTCTCCTTCATTAATTATTAAGGATTTGTATGTACCATCTAGGTCTAGTTCCTTAATCTTGTTGTTGATATCAAGGTCAAAATCCGTGGTTTCCTTAGTTTACCCCTTTGAAGGTGGATTTGGCACATTTGTCGATTCCGGGCTCCATCCTAAAGTCTTCACTGAAGGTTTTGACAAATGTTAGTAGGTTTTACTGCTGGTTGTCATACTTTGCAAACGTTTTAAGATCATCAGAATAAAATATTTGATTCAGTTTGCCATTCTATGTCCGTAAATACTGTTTTTCAGTAGGCAGTTGAGTATCGCTAATGTAAGGCAGAAGATTAGTGGTGATAATGAATCTCCTTGGAAGATCCCGCTTTTGATATTGATTGGTTTCGATGTTAATGACTCATTTTTATGTTTTAGATTTAGTGTAGTCTTCCAGTTTTTCTTTTTTGCTTTCTCTTATTAATTTGACCTTTGTGGGTCATACTATGTATATTTTTAGGCTCTTCTTTATCCATTAGTGAGGAAAACTGTCGAACACATTTCTGTAGTCAATCCATTCGGCTGATACGTTTCTTTTCTTTGTTTTCACCACTTCCAATATTGTTTAATTGATAATTAATTGGTCCTTGCAACCGTAACTTCCTTTTTTACAACCTTTCTGTTCTACTGGGAGTGAATTGTTTTGTTTGTTTTTTTGTTTTTGTTTTTTCTCAAGGAAGTTGTATTTCCTCTCGGTCATGATAGGAGTAAGGATCTTGTACATTGTTGGTAAGCAAGTGATGAGCCTATAGATCGTCAGGTTCCACGTCTCTTCTGGTTTGAGAAGTAGGTAGGTTACTACCCACGTGAGCCATTTGGGTCATTTTTCTAGGTTTATGATAATATCATTGTATACCCATGCATTCTTGGTGCGTGCTAGATAAGTTATTATTATTATTATTATTATTATTATTATTATTATTATTATTATTATTATTATTATTATTTTTATTATTATTATTATTATTATTCATTAATATCGGGTGCTTTCAGTAGGAACAAATTATAAGCAAGTTTTCGCAATACTTCTACTTAATCTTTTTTATTATTTAGTAATATTATTGCCTCAATGGTTCAATTTCTGCCTCGTATTTTCGAATCTTTGCGGGACCCCCGTTCTATTTGCACGAGTATAAATGAGTAGAAATACATTTATTTTTCGTTATTTTCTCGTCACTTTGCAACATTTTACTCTTTTTAAATGTCAGTTTCCTTTTGTATGCGGGATTAGTAATAAAATAATCAAAATTGATTGATTAGAATTCAAAAGATATCAGAGCTCCCCCAATGACCTAAAATATAGAAAATAGTTTTTAATTTTCCATTTTTTTTTGTCTTGTGTCTTTTTTAGCACCGTAAACATATTTCATTTTCAACGCCGTAAACTTTTTTTCTTTTTCATCGCCGTATACCTGTTCGCGAGCTGTACTCAACATTACTAAAGACATTTTGAAAAGGAAAAAAATGAGAAGAAAATGCACAACAAATTCTGCCGTAAGAAACGGAATAGACGAAAGTGGAAGCTCATAAAATGACACAGACATTTGAACAATAGGAAGAAATCATATTGTTAAGAAAGCAATGAAAAATGAAACAAGTGCAGATTGAGAGACAATTTAAAATAAGAAAAGTATAGAGAATAATACGAATATGTTGTAAAAATAAGAAAAAAAAATGAAAATAGCATTGAAATTCTTAAGCCAACAAAAAAGAATGAAAAAATATTTATGAATAAGAAAAGCTTATCGTCAAATGTGTAAACAAGAAAGAGATTATGAAAATATCGGAAAGAAGGAATAAATGGAAAGAAAGAATTTTTACAAATATCTTCTTAATCGTTTCACCCCAAGCAAGGTAATAAAACCACTACCATTGGTTCCTGAGTATGAGAGAATATGAGAAAAACATAACTTTTAAGCAGAGATAGCAATAAAATAACAAGAAATAAGTAGACATAATATATCGATTTAAATTGTAATTAACTTTTTGTAGATCAAAGTTGACCGGAAAGCAAGAAGCCGGAAGAGATTTTGACAAGCGAGAAGTGCTAGAGGAAAACCAGTGAGCATAGAATTTACGGTTACACCTCTCGCCATTTCAACTGTAAAATCATGAAAAGCATCCTCAAGTCTAGTACTGCTCTTAAATTCATAAATGTTATGTAGGAGAGAGTAAACTTCATGAGAACAATTACCATGAAAATATTTATAGAAAAAACAGTTAAAGTTACGTTACCGTAGTGGAAAGTGAGAGAAACCGAAGTGCCAGACCAGGAACAATATCATTGCAGGTTCTTCAGAAGCACCAGACCAGAAAGGCAGCAACATTCAAAACATGGACGTATCGTAGACATTTAAAGGTGTAAGATAGGTTGTTTACATTATTTACATTATTCAGACTGTTATCCTCATCTTCATTGCCCTATTTAAACTCCGGCCTTCTTCAGGTGATTGGAATATCGATCGAACCCTTTATTTCGTCCCCCGGGGTAGATTGTTCTAGTTATTTCGGTTATTTCCCCTTAATTCAATTCTTCAAATTTTTTGCTTCACCACAGCTGTAGCCTGGTATTGAACTTACAACTCTTTGGGTCTAGTCAATGAATCTAACCAATTTCTTTATCCACTTTATCCAATACCAGTGAAGATGAGGATAACAGTCCGAATAATGTAAATAATGTAAATAATCATAATACCTCATGTCAGATATATAGAGCAAGATAGATTTTGTCGAGTAAAATTGTCAAGTACAACTCAGTGAAAAATATCTGTCTATATTTCTGAGATGAGGTACTATGTACCTTATTTACATTATTCGGATATATTGTCCTACTCTTTGTAGTCATATTTATCACTACGTTTCGGCTGTTGTACTCTCCAGCCTAATTCAGGTGGTTGGAATGTCGAACTGTACCCTATATTTTCTCGCTGGGGTATACTGTTCTAGTTCCACGTGCCGTGTCTAATGGATGTCAGTTATCCGTTATCTCCTGTTAATTACCCTATGTAAGTTCTCCACCGCCTTAACCAGGTATTGAACTTAGAACTTTTTGTGTCCTGTCATTGGATCTAACCAACGTCATTATCCACTGTGCCATGAGTCCTTAAGGCCGTTGCTTACTACGACCGAAAAGTTGATATATATATATATATATATTGCAACAAATTTGAAGACAATAGCCCGAATAATATAAATAGTGTACAGTGAATCAAGTTTCTTAGCAGAAGATCTAGCAGATGATTCAGTATAATATTTCCACTACCTGTCAGCGGAAAGCCTAAGTCAAAGAACAGATAAAATAAAGATATAAATTATTGCACAATAAATGATAAAATGAAAACATAAACCCAAAAATGATCATCAGCTGGCTGGAGAATTCATTTGTAGATAAGCAGGGATGATTATAAAACAGGAGAAAAAGTGAGAAAATAACATGTTTAAAAATAAATAAAATGGTGTGTGTGTGTGTGTGTGTGTTTGTGTGTGTGTGTGTGTGTGTGTGTGTGTGTGTGTGTGTGTGTGTGTGTGTGTGTGTGTGTGTGTGAAAGAGAAAAAACTGATTAAATAGCAGATTATGATCAGTAAAGAAAGAAAGAAAGAAAGAAAGAAAGAAAGAGGGGGTGAATCATTCCACTTTTTGTAGCCAATGGGTCTCTAAATCTGACTCAGTCGTTGTCCACTTTCTGAAATAGCCAGGCAAGATGACAGATAATGCTGCCGGGTCACTGCTTGCTTACACCCAAATTAGTTGAATCACATTTGATAGCATTACGAGCACATTGAATTGGTTTGTCTGGGCTCGGCCCATCTGCCCATTTCAGTGACCCAGACACACGTTGCAAAATAATCTCGCCTCCCGTCTGTACCGATGCTCACAATAAAGGAAGACGTATGAAGCGTCAAATTCCTTCACACACAGATGTAAACATACACACACGACAGCACACACACACACGAGAGCACACACATACACATCAGCGCACACACACACACTCTCTCTCTCTCTCTCTCTCTCTCACACACACACACACACGAGCGCACGTGCCTACGCACGAGCGTATACATATTTCCAGCTCCGCACATGCGTAGAAATCATCTCTTCTTTTTTCCTGTGAATCAACCTTTTTTGTCTGTGTGTCGGTGTAAACAGCTCTCTGGAAACACCTTGATGAAACATTTCGGACAAAACGTGTCATTAGAGAAAAATAGAATTTGCAAGCAGTTACAAAATTCTTCCATTAATCATGTCATTCTCTGCTTCAAATAAATTAACAGACCTGCTCAAATCGATATTGATAACTGATAGTAGTTAGAATTCTTGTTTTTTTTTTGTTAATTTTTTTTGTTGAAAAATAAAGAGTTTATTTTTTACGAAATTATATCGCAATTATATTTCAGACTCTAGGATTATTTCTTTTTAATTATTTGTCAGATACGTGATAGTTTTTTTTATTCATCGAAATTAAAATTTCAACTTTTCAAAACTATTCAATTAAGATTCCTGTGAAAAGTAATTAGTTTGCACAAAAGCTCAAATCTTTTAAAAATACTCAAACGAATATTAAAATTGAAACAGATTGAATATTTTGTTTGAATTTCTAACATGAGAAGTTATCATTATTTACATTATTTAGATTCGGACTATTATCCTTATCTTTTTCATTTTTATCGCAACGTTTCGGCTGTTGTTCCCTCCTGCCTTCATCGGGTGAATATCGATCTGTGTAACCTACAAGGAATTCTAAAGTGAACCCTTTATTTAATCTAATACCGAAATCGAAATATTTTGTACATAATTTTATACTTTTAGAGCAAAAGGTACGTTTTTGTGATATATCATTTGTAGATCATAAAATGTATTGCTGGTAATTTCAAATGCATTGTGGGTAATGCTTTTATGAAGAAAAATTTATTGCTTGTATTCTTATAATTTTTAGTGTTCTATTTTCATTTTGGTACAAGAATTTATAAAAACTTTACGATAAAAATGACCTGTTGATTTTTTTTAATGCGGTTTGGCGCGGTGAGTTCACTTTTTTTTACCGTAGCTGGGAGCCTAAAATGTGCTAGCACCCCGGCTTGGATCATCCTAGGAACAACTGCAGATAAGAGGTTTTGCTGCCGGATGTACTTCATCGTCATACCTAGGGCGATCCACTGCTCATATTTAAGGATATTGTTTAGTTCCATATACATAAGCAGTAAAACGAGAACAGTCTACCTCCGTTTATTAAATAAAGGGTTCAGTTCTGAATCCCCTGTTCAGTTCTGAATCCCCAGATATAATTCTATGGAAGGTCGGAGGGCACAACGATCGAAACGTTCTGATAAACGCAACAAAGATGAGCACAATTGTGCGAATATAAATAGTTTAAATAAGCTTTAATATTTGTTTCATTTTACTCGATATTAAACGTAGGTCATATAGTCGCATTAGAATAAAGTAAACTGGGTAGCAACAGGACGCAGACCACATATTAATCTAATCGGTAGAAGATCTTGTCGAAGATCTTGCAAAGCATTTTTTATAGAAGCGGTTAAATGTGGGTGGGTATTTTCTTGATGGATCAGTACACTGAAGTTTGTTTACAAGTATCGCGGTAGAATGGTGTTAAACTCTGGCCAAAATATGTAAAATGCATGTTTAAATTTACTTATGTACAAGCACTAATCAGGTGCTTATAGCGTAAAATATGGCTCCTTATATAAATATTCCAGTAATTGGGCCTATGTGTAATGAGAGAATAAACAATAAATATGACATTCACCACGTTTACGTCGCACATAAAAATATCCAATGTTTCAAATTAATGCTAGTGTCCCCAGATTTTTACCTTTGTGTATAAATTCTTTCTAATTTTCATCAAGAGTCTTCCTGGTATCATCACTTCTCAATTTGGTGTCTATGCTGATGACACAACTCCTGTCAATGGCAAGTCTGAGAGCTTCGATTCGATGTTACTGGCAGCTACTCTTGACCCCCCCCACCAAAAGATTCCTTCATTTTAACGCTCCAAAACAAAACAGCTCTCTTTTAATCGACTTAGAGAATATCTTTTACCTTCCATCATTATGGCTGATGCTAACCACCAGGAGAGTAAGTCATTGTGCCTTGTTGAGGTAGCGTCTTCCCCTGACTTGAAATGGGACATTTATATTCAATCAATGAGTATCTCTAGACAATCTTTCGCGACAGAATCTATTTTACACCTTTATAATCTACCATTTCTCATTGCATTGGATATAACTGTTATATCTGTTCTGGCGCATCTGCTATCCGCCTAGAGATTTTGACAAAATTCAAAGAAGAATCAGCAATATTATCGGTTCTGACCTGGCATCTCGGCTTCAGTCACATAGAAACTGCCGTATCTTAACTTCACCTAACTTTGTTAACTGATGAGCTTTGTTATTTGTCAGTTCGTTTTTACGTATTTAAGCGTAGTACGAAATGGGCGGCAATGTCTCATCATTTTACATTTGAAATGGTAAGATGTGACCGTAAGTTCTATGTTTAAAGTTTCTTCTCGCGCACTTCTCGCTTGAAGAAGCCTCTTCCGGCTCCTTGCATTCCAGTCAACTTTTACCTTCAAAAATTGAAATGCACTACCAATCGCCATATTTTGTCTCCTATAATCCTTTCATTTTATTGTTCTCTCTCCATAATAATGTTTTTTGTTTTTTGTTTCTCAGGTTCTTTCACTGTCAGTTTATCCCTGTATATGAGTGGCTTTATCATCACTAACGTTTAAAAAAATAAAAAACGGAAACACGGGAGAACTTAATCTAACCACTGAACACTATAAATTGCAAGTCTATTCTCAAAGGTGACACAATGTCCAGACGATCTTCTGAATGAATGTCAGTGTGCCCTTCGTCCTGCTGCGAGTAAACTATTTCCAAAGACGTGTGATGACATCATTGCTGTCTTGTTTTCTCTCAAGCCTATTGTATACATGGTCTTGTCTGCCAGTACAACACTTACAATCGATCTTGTCGAGTGTCTTTCATAAGTTACTTTATCGAATATATATGTGCATGAATCTTTGTTTCACTACTGTGAGCAGCAACACCAACCAACGCCCTATGATCAGAAATACACCGGGATGACCATCGTGCATCTCAAAAGCCGACATTTCACAAACTAATGTATTTGAACTAAAGCAGTAAACTGCATGAAACCTGCTTTCCCTGAGCTTTTGTACTACACTGAACTTTATCGCAACATTATGCACTAGTTAAAATCTTAGAAACACAAAGAAAAAGAATTCTATAAGTATCCTTACTCCATGATCGATTATTTGAATATTTTTAATCTAATATCTAATATTCTTTTACACAAATAGGCTATATCTAGTTTAAAATCAACAGCATCCTTCAAGGTTTCTAACTGCTATGAATTTGATGGAAAAGTAATCGTGATTTCAATCCCTGTACAGGGTAGTACTTTGGAAGCAAGTGAGGGCGACTAAATACGAACATGACAAGATATCCTTAGACAGGAACAAGAACAAACTAGCCTTGTAGAATAAATAAATTGTTCAGTTCAAAATTCCTTGAAGCTCCCCCGGATTAAGAAATACACTTTAATACTACAACAGCTGAACCATAGTGATGAAAACAACAAAGATAATGATATTAGTTCGAGTATAAATAATGTAATTGGTCCTTTAGGGTGTTGTACTTATATTTTCCGTCTGTGTAGGTAACGTACGAATAGAACAAATTAACTGAGAAAACATTGCCAAATTTCCACTGAAAACGAAGTAAGTGCAATGTTTATTTTACAAGGGCGGAGTCGTTAATCTGTCAGCAGGTGTCAAAGATCAAATAGCAAGAAGACCTTATTGAAGTTGAATGGTAGATGGCGAGGGATAAGAAATCGTAATGCTTACTGAAATTAGCTAGAATGAAATATTCCAATTTCATTAAATGCCAGAAAAAGGACGACTGCAGTAGGGCGATAATGAAGCAATTGTCCTAATCTCACCATATTGGAAGATTGAATTCTTCAGTGGGTGCTATATTGTCATGGCCTTGTGCTATAAAATTATAAGTTTATTCAATATATACATTATACTTTAAAATATAAGGATACTCTAAGCATACTCGCACATATAGATTGATATGTTTAGGGTTATTTAATTCGTCGACGAAAATAATATTCACTGAATTAAAAATCATTAAATAAACTCTCATTAATAATGACTTTCTTATTTACATCGTTGATGAACAAATTAGACGAGTCATAAAAAATATTAACATAAATAAAAAAAGAACATATTTCATCAAATAACTTTAAAGATATCAACTTACTATGCCGTAATCAAATGTATTCTAACTATAAAATAGTTGAAAAGTCCTAAAACTCTCATGAATATTAATATACTCCCCATGAATCCCAGTAAAAACTTAAAACTAATTATACTAAATTTAACACAACCAACTTAATCAAACGCAGTAACTTTTCTCCGTCAATTAGTTTCTTGGCAAATACCAACATCATATATCAATTTAAATGTCCATTGGGAGATTGTATCTCTGACCAAAGAATTAGGTGCATATGTTGGTTGACGATCATAACATTATCAAGACGTCTTAGATTCTATTTGTCGGATACAATTTCTATCGCACAAAAAAGACACATTTTTACCTACCTTCAAAATACAGGGAAATATTTGTTGACAACACCAATATAATATATCACGAAAACAATAAACAAAACTTCAAATTCTCGAGGCCCTCTATATCAAAATCAACCCACCGACACTCAATAAAATCTATTACGAATATAGCAAAAGCATATTAAACTGCATTTATATACTTAATGCCATTTTACATTTCTACCAATTCCCGGTCAGCGCCCTTACATATAAAATGTTTGTTATGTAATTCCGTAACTACAGCGGATAAATCTTCAAATTCTAAAATAACAAAACCAGAGCCCGTTCCCGCGTGATTTTAAAAATCACTATCACAACGGAATGAGATTTTATTCTAGTTACAATATCATATTTGTCATTGTAGTTTATCCCTGAAAATGATGCTAGATATTGTCAAAAGTACTTGGGTTAAAAAAACAAACTACGACGCCTTCCTTGATGAAATTCATCTAAACGTCAAGAAACTGATTGGAAAACTGGAAAGGATCAGTATAAAACTAAGCAGACACAATATGTACATATTATTCAATGAAATATGTTTGAATGAGGATATGCTGCATAAATATATGTGTGTTTATGTTTGTGTGTGTGTGTTTGACTGCAGTAGAAAAAGAGTGAACTGCTTGCTGTTACAATGGCATTACAACATTTGAACTATGACACCACCAACATTTATGGAAGGCAAGAGCAAGAAGTAAACAATCAGCATTAAGTCCAGTTGTGTTGTCTCGAAATCTACAAACCTGATGTGATCTTGTCTCTTGCGGGACTGAATTGTCATATTCAACATAAACATCTAATGGCTAACCCATAAGCTGTTAGACACTCATAAGTTATTGTATATATATATATATATATATATATATATATATATATATATATATATATAATATATATATATATATCATTAAGTACCAGAAATGATTGTTTTTTTCCCTGTGGGAAATCCTTTTGGGTAGATAGCTTTTTGTCATGGGAAATTATGAAAAGAGCACCCCCACCTAATAGCAATGGAAAAAAGAGGAAAAGTTTTATTTGAATGTAGGAGGGAAAAGGAGAGTCTTCAAGATGACCCAAGTTCTTGACTCCCTGCAAGTGCCACAAGGGAGAAAAACATTGATAGTCTTCACCACATGGTGATGGTGGCAGGTGGTTGAACATCAATATAATAGCATAGGCATATCCAATGCGAGATTTGGGAATATTCTGTACAATGAACTTGGCATGACGAAGGTTTCTGCTCGATGGGTACAACATCTTCTGTCACAGTATCAAAACTCCGGGAAAATTTGACATTAATGCATCGAAATATCATCACCCAGAAGCATAGCGAGTATAAAAAAGATGCAAATCGTCTTTGGGAACAGTGCCTGTCACACATCCATACACCAGCTTAGACAACACTACTGATAATTTAGATGCATAGGTCTAGCATTTTCTTTTCTGAAACAGGCTCGAATGTCTACCGAAAACAACCAATCTTGTACTTGTTATTAGCGATATACACTAGTCCAGGTGAGAGGCAGTAGTTTTTACCCTACTCTAAATAATGCTATTAATTTTAGTCAGCAACTACAAATGATAATTGAATGCAAAAACGTTGTACAGAGGAAACACTGAGATCTCATTCGATAACCGGTACCAGCATTAAATCGGGATAGGATTTTATACAATGATCCTTTTCCTCGTATCATAAACATACTTGTCAGTTAATGTCGGTTTTAATTTTTCCTCACATGTGGCCACTAATGGTTTCCCGATACCTCTCACATATGTCCCAAATTAAAATCCTGTTGGCTTGCATTTGCTTACATTCACTGTAGAAAAACATAAAATAGTTACCACGTCATTCACATCTTAAAAATTAAACATATTAAACTGAATTTATATACTAATGTCATTTTACATTTCTACCAATTCCCGGTCATCGATCTTACATATAAAATGTTTGTTATGTAAGTAATTCCGTAACTACAACGGATAAATCTTCAAATTCTAAAATAACTAAACCAGAGCCCGTTCCCGCGTGATTTTAAAAATCACTATCACAACGGAATTCATATTTCATTCTATTTACAATGCAAGTGTGCCGTCCTATAACTGACAGAGATGGGCACCCCTACATTTAAACTATCCCATTAGATATTGTCACAGATAAACCACCTGGTTTAATCTATTTCTACAAATAGGGAAGAGCAATACGTTGCAGTTTGCGACCGTTTCACATTCCTGCTGCACTTTATCTGTCTAACTTAGGTAAGCATTATTCTGATCAGCTTCTCGGATACAATGAGGAAAGAGGGACTTTAGAATTTGACACTCACAGGGCATCATAAAAAATCAAGGGAGATAGATGAAAACAACCAGTAAGATACATAACAAGCCAGTGTAAATGGATGACAAACCACTGAGTTGAAAGCATAGTAAAAAGTCAAAATCTGCTAAGAGCAACAAAGCATAAGAAATAATATATGTGTATATATATATATATATATATATATATATATATATATATATATATATATATATATATATATATATATATATATATATATAGCCCGAGAGAGTTCGATACTTTACAGATATAGAGTGAGACATCAGCCGTTGATCAATAACTAACAAACACTTTTCTACTTCCAATAACTTTATCATATATAAATCACCAGTGTTTGCAAGTGTAAGTTAAAATTTATATGGGCAGGCATATAGGTAGATGGAGATAAATATATATAAACATATAACTCAATTCCTGTCTCCTGAATGTAAAATTTGTTTACTATGTGATGTAGCAACAACTACAAGCAGAAACTAATGAACTTTTGTTTGACTCATTCAGGTTTACTGCTGGAAAAATACTTTATTGTGGTGGATGCTTACAAACGAAGAATAGATGTGATGTTATTTTAAAATATTATTCGTCTTAGACTTATTTTATCTTATTACTCATCCTAGATATTTATACTAAATCCTAAAAGATTACAAACATTATTTTTTTTAAAATCAGGCAAACATCTTTAAAGTTTCGCTCAACACAATTATCGTACTTTGATTTCTATCCTGTTTAACTTGGTAACGCACTAAATTAACCCTAATAAATTGCATAAATAAATAAACCCCTCATTAAATCCAGTAGAATACAAAAATGTTTCAAAAAAGGAAAATGCACAAAAAGTTTTCTCATATTAAACTCTACAACATTCGGTAAAAAAAGCAAAAGTAATAAAATAAAACTGTCCAAGTATTAAAATAACATCGGCACAAGCAATCAAGAGGATTGAGCTAACGACCGGAAGTAGAAAGGAAGCCATTTTCCTGTACTCTCCATCTCTTTCTCTGTCTGAATGTCTACCTCACCGATTGTCCGTCTGTCACGCTCTAGTTCTCAATTTCGTTTCTCTCTAACATTGTCTTTCCTTTTCTCTCAATTATTGATATCAGCGACTCTCGAGTCGTCATAACGGATGCACTTGACTGTACTGAAATTCTCTGCAGTGGGCAGGGCGATAATCATTGATGCGGTTGGCAGTGAGTGCCGGTCGCTGATCAAAAGCAACCGGACATTAGGCTCAGCCAAGTCGCATTCCGTCATTACTCCTTACTTGTTATAATCATTATCATTGTAACGCACCCGGGGCACACGCCTCTCGCGCCAGCGGGTGGCAAGGCTGATGCAAAGATGGTAAAATATTTGCTGCAGGGGTTCAGACTTAGTGGGTGGTGAAGAGAGACAGAGTTGGAGACTACGAATAAAGATGATTAAATCAGACGACAAGAGGACAGACGAGAATGAATGGGGAACGAAGCAGAAAGCGTAGAATGGGTTTTATTTCTATGTACTACGGTTACTAAATATAACCTTGTTAGACCGAAGGGCAAAACTAAGGTCATTAAAGTAGAAGTATTGTGTTACTGTAATATTAAAAGTTGAGAGGTTTTGTTCAACGAGATAATTAGCATTTAAAGCCGCGAATTTTTAAACTAGGGTCAATCGTAAATAATTAGGACGTTTAAAAAAATATAATGTCATCCATGAAATAAACCACAAAATTTGGCTCGGTACGCAAGATCAGATGAAAAAAATATATACAGTGTTTTGTGACATTTTTTCTCATTATCAGGATATCTGTTTACCTAGAAAATCAGCATTCGATATCCTTGTGTATATTTTTTTTATCTGAGCTCCAAGAGAAACCATTTGCTTGAGTGAATGTACAATATTATTTTTTATGCATTTTGATTTTGGATATCCCATAAGCATTTACCAAGTCTTTAGCCGATAATCTAATGCAAATGAAGTTTGTTTATTCTAAGGAATGTATTGAGTTTTACGATGTATGTAAGCAGTAGCCATTAACGCAATCTTTTTTTTATCCCGTATAGTATAATAATCGTCTGACATCCATTTGAATGTATTTCTGTTTGATTTTGTTATTAGTCGATGTTGTCTGGGGTGAATCATTATTTGAAATCAACCAGTTAGAATGTCCAGTCTCATTATTTGGAAGAATTATACTAGCAAGGCGGCAATCTTCACCATTTTATTCAAAGAAGACCTCGACGATATGTGGCGGTGCTTCTCAGTAGAGTTGGCTGACTTGTGAATAGTAAGAGTTTTACTAGTTTCAACTCGGATGCCGTTGCTAAACCGTAAGAGAGTCGATGCGGGATGAGCTGTTTCTGATTACCATATATGGAATTGCCAATATGTAGAGATTGTGTTTATTGTCATCGGGACATTAGGAAGAGTGTGAGAGAAACTGACTCTTTGGTTGATAGCATTAAATATGCTAGTGAGATTTTTATGCGTTACACACTATTTCTTTTTTTGGTACAGAAATAAAAATCAGAAAAGTACTGTATACTTAGACAGAGTGAGGAAGCTTAATATCCGATAAACGCAAAACAGCTTATAACCTGTGATTATTATTATTATTATTATTATTATTATTTACATTTTTTATTGAAAGTGCATCGTATTACAGGGATTCAATATAATATTAAAAATATTT
>OZ038484.1:3433241-3440741 GCA_964036315.1 Acanthosepion esculentum | reverse complement strand
TCGGTACAGCCCGATGTCTTCAATGTCTAATTCTCTGTGCGCTGTTAAGTTGTACAATATAAACAGGCCGACAAGGTCCGAAGATTCTGCAGAGTCCAGAGATCCCATGCTGATGTCAAAATTTTCAGCAGTGTTTTTAATCCACTGCTCCTCATTGTGGATGAGGACGGATTTCTTAGCACTGAGGATTATGTTCGTTTCTTCCTTGGTTAAATCTGAGTATACTGCAGCAAACTCCAGGGCAGTAGTGAAGAGGTCTTTCGATATAGACTGGTAGTAATCCACTATATCGAACTGAATCAGGGTGCAATCCGGTTTGTTGTCGATGTTTGTAAACCAGTTGATGACCTCTTTGGTGTTAATCCAGAGTTTTAATCCGAGTCGTTTTTTAATTTGGTTGGTGATCCTTTCTAGGATTTTTTTGCTGATCTTTCCTATGTCGGGTCTAGTTGGGTTAATCATTCTGGTAGTGGGGTTTTCCTCAAAATCATGTTTGTGGTCCTTAAGCGTTACGTAGCATTCTTTCTCTGCCAACTTACCAACTCTATCGCTTATTTTTAGTTTCTCAGTAATTATCTTACTTGTTCTATTGATACTGTCAACCATGTTGATATTGTTGTTGTGGGCTTTTTTATAAGTTTTAGTTAAATTATTTTTAATTAATTTGTTGTAGTCGTCAGCCGTCATCTTGTAGAAGTTGCCTGTTTTGTCGGACTTAACTAGTATTTTATCGCTGCTATTTATGTTTTTGACTATTTGGTTTAGGTGCTTCTGGAAGTTGTTTCTTGTTTTTTTGTGAAAGGAGATGTTGTTGATTATGTTGAGTAGGTCCTTTTCGAATTCCTGTAGGTTCATGTTGAACGGTGCAGTCTTCTTACTTCTGAAGCCGTAAACCTCATGTTCTTTTTTAGTTAAGTTATTCCCTCGTAGAAAGAAGAATGCTTTCCATCTCATTCTTCTTATTAGTTCCTCTGTTTTTTGTAAAAGTTTAACGAAATAGTTCCGTTTGTTTGTGAGTGGAATATTCTTCAGAGAAATGTCGAAATTAGTTTTTTCCATATTTTTAAGGTTCTTGTTTTAAAATAAAGGTTAAGAGTGCTCTACCTTAATTTGGGAGCTGATATGTATATATGTATGCAGGTATGCAGTGAAATAGGAAAGAACACGTTAGTTAGATAATCCGGTGTTCCTTAATATTTAGCTTTATTTTCAAAAGGACAGTGCTCTATACAGAAGTAGAGCTTATATTATAATAATATTTTTAGTTTTTAAAAATATGATTCCTCCGCTACATATCAAAAGCGTCAAACCCAGGGTCAGAAGCTAATATCCATATAAACGTTATATATATATATATATATATATATATATATATATATATATATATATATATATATATACATGTATACATATATATATATATATATATATATATATATATATATATATATATATATATATATATATATATAAGGAAATATAGTTTTAAGGTGTGCTATATTTATGCGATAAAGTGCTCAATATCAGAGATAAACCGTATGTAAATATAAATATAAAATTGAACATTGACGTCAACACTCAGAGGCGACAGTTTGTTTCATACTAGGCGCAATCATCAGTATATATATATATATATATATATATATATATATATATATATATATATATATATATATATATACAGGAGGAAGAAGAAACATACTTTTTTATTTTTATTTCGCAGATACACCTAAAATTAGATATTAAATATAATTAAAATACTTTTCAATTTTTGTTTCAAAAGTCTATATTTGGCTGCTGGTACCTACTTGAATACATTTTTTTTTCAAATGTATGTGAAAGGTCCAAGGTCAGTTCTTTCATTATTATCTTTCATGTGTGTGAACTGGTAATGAAAAGAAAGTTCAAAAGATATAAAGGGCAGCTGCGGATATTGAATGCCATAAAATCAATGACTACTTAAAAAAAATCTTGGTCCTTATTGTAAAAGTTATTTACATTTTCATTCTCGGTCCAAGAGGAGGTATCTATGACGTCGTACCACGCGAGAGAACGAAATATTAACAACAGAACCATATGTCTAGATGCAATGTAATGTGTTGTGCCTAATTTGTAATGTAATTTTGTTGAGCGTGAGTTGCTTTGTTTTAATGTAGATGGCCTCCAATATATTCCTATATATATATATATATATATATATATATATATATATATATATATATATATATATATATATATATATATATATATATATAATTAACGATATTTGTTTAAATAATGATTTGTTGCTCCAAGACAATATATATATATATATATATATATATATATATTGCGATAGGCGTATATTTTAACTATATGTCAACTGTAACGTAACACAAAATTGTAATATTTCGCCATAAAATTATTAACGAATATATATGTAAAAAATGACGAAGTGCTTCCTTTAAAAATAGACTTTATCGTTTAAAAATTATTTAGAATGATTCGTTAGAGTAAAAAGAAGTGTTGGACGGAAGAGTTTCTTTTTAAGGAACGCATTCCATTATTTTTAAAACAATATAAGAAATTCTGTGATATACATTTTTTGTGCTTTTACAACGAATTTTCAACTCCTGATGGCTTCGTTCCCAGAAAGCCGCTATACAATGACAAGGAACAAATCATCAGACGTACAAACATAGAAACTTATACACATAGACAGACATATAGACAGACATATATTATTTTATACTGGATGTTGTTGTAAACATTCTGTCAACAAATGTTACTTCTTTGACAACAGTAGAAACAAAATAGCTAATAAGAAAGATAAATAATAGAAGATGAAATTCACTTTTCTGAAACATTTATTAAAAAAAAGGAAAAGAAAGTAACGTTATGACTCGAAAAACTTTACCTACAAATCTGAAAATACGTTCTCGTCTGTAAAATTGTTTCGTTACATATTTTATAGTCAATAAATAATAAAAGGGATAAAGAATAAATAGATCGGCAAATGTTAAAAATGTTTGAATGATAAATAATAGGGAATGAAATCGACGATACTGAACCAATAGTCAAAGATAAACAAAACAAACATTACGACTCAAAATGCTTTTCCTTAAATTTCGAAAATTACGTCCTATTACAGTGAAATGTTACATTTCAATATTATAATTAGAATAGAATTATTCATAAAAATGCAAAAGTTATTTAACAAAAATATTCTTAATATAATAATTCTAAATGATAACATAAATTTTTAATGAAGTAAACTTGCTAATACACTTTAAAATAAAATAAAATAATCGAGTTATCTTAAAAACAAAGAAAACATTTTAATAATTAAAGATTATAAACGCATAATAATATACTAAAAAATATAATATAATAAACAAAGTAAAATATAAGAATGTATGGATAATTAAAATGATCGAGACTTCCGCTTTAAATTACGACATTGCTTTCTTTGAGTAATGAAAAAACATGTCCGTTCATTTCAACATCCAGCGCGCAAAGACCCCAATGGTGGTAACAAATGGATGATGATTACAACAGATCTCAGCGGTTGAACCACAAATGAAGAGGGCTACGCATGACGGATATGCTACAGAAGGCGCCACACGAAATTATAACAAAATCAACGTCAGTCCGTTGCACTTTCATAACTGAATTTTGCATGTCTTATTCCATATGTGCCGCAGTGGAAGATATGTGGATCACTTCCAGGCAAGTTGAGGCCAACTTTAAACAAATTCACGTCATCGACACTTACTTCTGTTGTTCATGATGACGGTAGTCTTTGAGTATAGAATCCAGAGGTTGGCAGTGAATATTTCGAAGACAGTAGGAAAGCGTAGTTCAGGTTAGCAGTGGATATCTCGTTTCAGTAGCAGAGCGTAGTTCTGTCTTCTGTTCTGGTCATCTTTGGTTCTGACAGGTTGGCATTGGACATTCGTAGAGAGTAACCAAAATGGCCGCCGTTATATAAGACGGATTGAATATTTTACGCCTTCTGATTGGTTAACCTTTATTTGGGGGAACTATAAAGTGAGTCCAGTCATTTAGGTTTGCTCACTAGTTATATAATGATATACAAAATTTGTAACAACTTCTACTCTTATTCACTTTCACATCCAAACAACTTTTGTAAAGCCAAATGGTGCTATGGAATGGATGACGGGAACAGGTTTTGGTCAAACTGGAAGCTTCTAATCTTGAAACTGCACGTTGGCGTTGAATCTACTCATCAACATTGTCATCATAAAAGAAGCAATCAGCAAAGAAGAATTTAAAATATTAGACGTGAGATAAAGCCGACGAGTACGATATATATATATATATATATATATATATATGTGTGTGTGTGTGTGTGTGTGTGTGTGTGTGTGTGTGTGTGTGTGTGTGTGTGTGTGTGTATGTGTGTATGTGCGTGTGTGTGTCATATATAAGTAGCAAGGAAAATTATGTCGACCATAGTGAAAACGTAATTTTTATTATCATTGACCCTATCGAAAGTACTCGGACAAAATCAAGGCAAGAAGATGAACTTAAATTTAAAATTCCTGTGATGCCTCAAATTTACGAATTGAAGGTCAGTACTAGATTGGTAGCTAGGTCTCATAACTGTGCACTTCCACTGGTTAGATGTAACCGTACGTTTTATGCTAACAGTTTCTTCACTCGCAAGTCTCGTTTGTAGAAATTTCTTCCAAACTCATGCAGACCAATCAACTTTGATCTTCAGAAATGTAAATGCGATGTCTATAGTAATCATCTGTCTTCTTAATCCCTGTTTTTTTAATTTTGTTCGCTCCTTAGTTATGGCTTTCTTTTTCTCTTATTCATTCACATTTAGTAATGTCTTAGTGGTGACTTAGTGGCTTTATTGCCTTATTGAGGGAGAAATGATTAGACTAAAAATAGTCTACTTTTCAGTCAACAATTATCAAATTACAAGAAAAATTAATAGATAGGTATTGGTTTGAATTAATCCATTTTTAGGAGAACAGCTATCTTTGGTATTGAAGTATAATCACTTTTTAATGTTAGGAAAACAATTTTTAATTTTACAACTGAGTAAATATTTATTGCATATATATATATATATATATATATATATATATATATATATATATATATATATATATATATATTATAATTCTCAAAATGAATATCATAAAATTAAACTGGGTAAATTGTAGGATACGTATAGAAATTGTTTTTGTCTACCTACTTGGCTACTGTGAACATACCGCTTTTATTATTGCAATTCTTTCATATTAGTTTTCTTAGAATAAAGTCCTTTACTACCTGCTGATCCTGTAAGACTTCTAAATATAGAAAACACTCTTTTTATTTAATTATGCAAAAGAGATTGCGGAAAATTCTCAACCATATTAAAGAAATAACATCAAGATAATAAACCATTCTTGCCTTTAGAATGAACATTATGTTATCAATGTAAGAGTTAACGATATGGAATGCTGAAATCATGAACTAAACTGATCAAATATCAATAAATATTGACTGATTTCAATAGTATATATAATCATATTTCCCCGTCAATTATTAATTAGGAAAGGGATAATTCAGTGTATAATTATAAAGACAATAATTTTTGTTATTCTGTAATAAAACGAACCTGATTATTTTTAGTACTGCACTTAATCAAAAAACAATTGAATTTCCATGAGAGTTCATTTCATTTATTTTACGAATTGCAATTAAAATACAAATCATATAGCACGATCAATCTTTTAATAAGTCTGCGGTGATTATTAATATATTTTGTGGACACATTATTAAGGTATTATTTATTCGATTGCTTCTAATATTTACTCCGTTACAAAGACGCCGCTTGATAAAGGCAGATTTGATTAGAAATGGAAAAAAAGATAAACGGGAACAAATCGAGAGAACACATATGAAGATTTTTATCAGGCTATTTTATATAAAAACACATAGACATTTTATCAATTTATTCATATCTATTAACAATGCACCTTTTATCATTTATCCACTTATCGTTGTTCATTTATCAGCACTGAAATCAAAAATCATTTCATTTTGTCATAATGCTGTCTCAGCCACCATTTTGTTCAATGCATCTAATCTTGATTTTTAAATATATAATAGATGCATCTAACAGACACTGAATTAATCGAATTTAATAATAACTGCAATCCTTTAAAATATATTGTATTTTATTTTTGTTGTTAGAAAGAAAACATTAGAAAATTAAAAAGATACAATAAATTTCAGTCTAAATTTGACTGCTTGAAATGTTAATATTTCTTTTTAATGTCATCAGTTATGCCATGTTTGCATACATAGATTAAAGTTTGTATAATCTTAATTTCTCTAATTCCAGAGGTTTCAGTACTGAGACCAACGTCAGAGTAAAACATTGTTCAATGGAAATCCTCCGCTCAAATGCTTTCTTCATTAACTATTATTAAAATTTTACGAACATTTTCATCTCTTTGTGGATCTGAGAATTTCATCGAAAGAAGCGAAATATAAAAAAGCGATGAAAATTCATTCTTAATATGTCCGTTCACATTTCATATAAATTGATATTAACAGGGAGGAGAGCAAAGATGTCAAAAGAAACATAAGTCTTTTCTTTCATGTTGTATTTATATTCTTTATGTGTAACTACCTTGAGAACGTTTTTGGTTCAGTGAGTGTCAATATAGACTTTCTAAATATAACAGAAAATCTACTTGTTTGAATTAATTTTATTGCATTTAAATACAATTAAATAACTGTCTATATTTCTGAGATGATGTATTATGTACACTATTTACATTATTCGGACTATTGTCCTCATCTTTATCGCCATATTTATTACAGCGTTTCGGCCGTTGTACGCTCCGGTCTTCTTCAGGTGGTTGGAATTTCGAACTGAATATCTGTCTATATTTCTGAGATGAGATATTATGTACACTATTTACATTATTCAGACTATTGTCCTCATCTATGTCGCCATATTTATTACGACGTTTCGGCCGTTTTACGCTCCGGTTGGAATGAAGAAATGATACCTTTATTTCACTCACTGGGGTAGATTGTTCTAGTTCCACGTGCCATGCTTTTTTAATGGATGTCAGTTATCAGTTATCTCCTGTTAATTCCCCTCTCCAAATTCTCCACTGCTTTAACCGAGTATGGAAATCACACTGTTTGGGTCCTGTAACTGGATCTAACCAACGCCTTTATCCACTGTGCCATGTGTCCTTGAGGAGATCTGTGTATGAATTTCTGGGTATTATAAACCTAATGTCTTCAGTCAACATTTTTTACCAGTGCTCATATTGCAATTTTTGCTGTTATCATTGCGTTGTAATAAATATGGCGACAAAGATAAGGACAATAGTCTGAATAATGTAAATAGTGTCCGATAAAACAACTTAAAACAGTGATTGTTAACTCGCAATAAAAATTGTTGATCATATTTGTATAAATAGAATAATACGAAACTTAATGACTTGGTACATATTGGCTTCTGTAGATGCT
>OZ038484.1:3420741-3428241 GCA_964036315.1 Acanthosepion esculentum | reverse complement strand
TAACAACAAAATTACAGATATATGCCAATTAATAAATTTCATTTTAACACATAATAATTTTAAATTCAACAACAAACACTATTTACAGATTAGTGGCAGAGCAATGGGCACGAAAATGGCACCGAGCTATGCTAATATCTTTATGCACATTCTAGAAAGGAAGATACTAGACAATTCAGAATTTAAACCATTACATTATTTTAGATACATTGATGAGATTTTCTTATTTTGGACTCATGGATCAGAAAAATTAAAAAACTTTTTTACTTTCTGCAACAACTTCCACGATACAATTAAATTTACCATGGAGCACTCATTCACCTCGTCCCTTTCTTAGACGTTATGATAAAATTAAACAAACATACACTTTCTACCAGTCTATACAACAAACCCAC
Organism: Acanthosepion esculentum; assembly: GCA_964036315.1. NCBI lineage: Eukaryota > Metazoa > Mollusca > Cephalopoda > Sepiida > Sepiidae > Acanthosepion > Acanthosepion esculentum. Next base: position 3,427,846 of record OZ038484.1, on the reverse strand, counting down.
AAACCAGCATAAATTCCTACACTTTAACAGCTGTCATCTCCTTAAATTAAAAAATTCTATCGTATACAGCTCATTTCTAAGAATCAAACGCATATGCTCAGACCATATAGATTTTCTATACAACATTAATAACTTAACAAAACAATTCCTAACATGTAAATACCCAATAAATATAATAAAAGGAGCACTAAATAAAACTATCCTCATAAATCGTAACACACTTCTCACATACAAGAAAAGTAAAATCAACAATCGGATTCACATGGTTTTTAACCACAATCAGTATTCCCACACACTTATTCACAATTTAAAAAAGGATTACAAGAACCTCCAGTTAAACAAAAAGATCAAAGACATTTTCGATAAACCGCCCATTAATGCAAATAAACAATCACCTAACCTATCAGCTATCCTCACCTCTACAAAATATCTAAACAATACAAACCAATCAAGAAATTACAAATGTAACAATTCTCGTTGCTTAGTTTGCAGACACTTAATAATCGATAGTGTATTTTCTGTACTCAACACCAATATCAAGATACACCCACCTCGCCTCATCTGTGATAGTCATAACATAATCTACTATTTATTCTGCATAATGTGTCCCAATAGTGGATATATTGGTGAATCTGGAAATAATTTTAGATTTCGCTTCAACAATCATAAACTAACCATACGTCACAACAATACTTATTGCCCCATAGCTGAACATTTTAATCAACCAGGACACTCATTAGAAAACTGTAAATGTGAATTGATAGATTCTGATTTCAGTTCCACATACACACGCAGAAAAAAAGAAAAATACTGGTTTTAAAATTAAATACATATAAACTAGGGTTAAATAAAGACTTGGGTATTTTAAATCTTTATAAATATGTCAATAGTTAAACAAAAAAAAATTTAGATATAGTTACAAAAATTGTTTTTAAACAACATCTAAAATATTATTACAGTTAGATTTACGTTACACAGTTGCATTCAATATCACGTGACGTACGCGACTCGCGACGGACGCTACTTGTAAACAAACTTCTGAATACAGTTATTTCTGATGAAATATCGGGGTCGATCTGAAATATCAAATATATATATATAAAAAAAATATAAAAAAATACTTTTACAAAAAAAAAATTCAATTTTTTTTTAATTTGCAAATTTTCAGTTGTTTTATATATATATATATACATATATATATATATATATATATATATATATATATATATATATATAGATAGATAGATAGATAGATAGATAGATAGATAGATTATCAAAATAAATATTAACTTAAGAAAACTGACATATATAATGTGAAAAATGGTTAATTTGATAGCTAACTCATTATGCCCGAATAATATTATTAGAAACGATTAGAATTTCACTTGGTGAATACTTTTCTGTTTTTCACATTACCATACAGATATTATTAAATAAGTATTTCATGAAAAATTCAAAATTATTTCTAGAAACAAACGAAAAGAATTGCAGACGAAAAGGCAAGGCTGATTTTGTACAAAGGAGACTAGTAAAAGAAATTTCGTGCAAAGGACACTTAAAAAAGTAAGTTCTCATAAAGGACACTTGAAAAGGAACGAGTCTCTATAAATAAGCAGGCGGCAATATTTCTATTTGAATAAAACTTATAAAACAATTTCCTTGGCAAAAAATGTGATCACGCTTTTGGGAGAAATGATAAAACTGTTAAAAATATATAAGTAAAAGGGGGGAATTGTTTCAGGAATGCAAACATAGAAATAGCAAAGGTAGAAATGGTGAGCCAATGGGAACGATCAAATAAACATGTAAACAAATCAAACTTGAATATTGTAGAAACAACGGTAAAGGAAACAGAGAAATTCTCTGGAATTGAAGTGAATCCCCCAAACCTGGCCAGAAGACCAGACTTGTCAGAAAAAGCATAATTACTTCTTTTTTTAATGAATGCCATTTTTATTTTTATTCTTAATGTGTAACTATTTTGAGGACAGGTTTCGTTCGGTGAGCGTAAATATAGGTTTTTCTGATTATAAATGAAATTATATTGTTCAAGTTATTTTATTATATTTTATGGTCGTTAATTCGCTATAAAAATCATCGACATTATTTTACAGATAGAATAACAAGAGTCTTCATGACTTGTTTGGTACATATGGGATTCTATGGACGCTAGATTAATTGGCTATAAAAGAAATGACGAAAATCTGTACCATTGCATATTACTTGATTATAAAAACATACTTTTTTTTGTTTTAATCATTAGTCTTGTTATTACCAAGAGATAACGTTTTGGATTGCTCAGCCAGAAAAGAAATTTCAAGTATCTCCGTTGATGTCACTGTTCCAGCTTATTATCAAAAGTGAATTAAAAAGAACATTAAGAGTTTGGGAGAATATGTGATCATTACGAGAGAACATAAGATAATAAAAAAAAATGATTTTGAAAAACATTCTTTCTGTAATTATTGAGGCGCTTTGAATAAGTGCATTGGTAAGTAACAGGAAGAATTGACAATACGATAAAAGAAAACTGTAAATATGATAACATAGGGAAATCAGCGACAATTCCGAGGTTTGTGAAGGAGAGACACACTTTCATTTATCCCCAATAGAATAAGCCAATTACTACTATAGGACACTTCAAGACATTCAAAATCGTAATAAGATTGAAGGAGAAAAAGAAAAAAAAAAGAAAATAATAAAGACAAAAACAAATAGTAATAAGATTCATTGGTTATGATGATGATGGTGATGATGGTGATGGTGATGATGATGATGGTGGTGATGGTGGTGATGACGATAATGATGGTGATGATGATGATGATGATAGTTATGATGTCGATGATGATGATGATGATGATGATGATGATGATAATGGTGATGACGATGATGGTGATGGCAATGTTGACGGTGATGACGATGAGGGTGGCGAGAATGTTGATGATGACGACGGTGATGACGATAATGGTACTGAAGGTGATTAACCTTCATGAAGATTAAATCTTAATGTAAAGAAAGTTTGACTAATCTTCACAATGACGATTATAAAGATGATAACGAAAGTAATATTTAATCTGTGCAATTTTGATGTTTAAATGATAAAGAAAGATTAATGTTAGCATTAAAGAAAATAATAAAGACAAAAACAAATAGTAATCAGATTCATTGGCTATGATGATGGTGATGATGATGATGGTGATGACGATGGTGGTGATGATGGTGGTGATGGTGATGACGATGATGTTGATGATGGTGATGACGATGATGATGGTGATGATGATGGTGGTGATGACGATGGTGGTGATGACGATGATGGTGATGATGATGGTGATGATGGGGGTGATGGTGATGACGATAATGATGGTGATGACGATGATGGTGATGACGATGGTGGTGTTGATGGTGGTGATGGTGATGACGATGATGTTGATGATGGTGATGACGATGATGATGGTGATGATGATGATGTTGATGACGATGATGGTGATGATGGTGGTGATGGTGATGATGGTGGTGGTGATGATGATGGTGGTGGTGGTGGTGGTGGTGGTGATGACGATGATGGTGATGACGATTGTGGTGGTGGTGATGATGATGATGGTGATGACGATGATGGTGATGATGGTGATGACGATGGTGGTGATGATGGTGATGATGATGATGATGATGATGATGATGATGATGATGATGATGATGATGGTGGTGGCGGTGGTGGTGGTAGTGATGGTGGTGATGGTGGTAATGGTGATGACGAACATGGTGATGATTGTGGTGATGACGATGATGATGATGATGATGATGATGATGATGATGACGATCATGGTGATGGTGGTGATGATGATGATGGTGATGACGATCATGGTGACGATGATGGTGATGACGATGATGTTGATGACGATGATGGTGATGATGTTGGTGATGACGATGATGGTGATGATGATGGTGATGATGATGATGTTTCTGATGATGATGATGATGATGATGATGATGATGATGATGATGACGACGATGATGACGACGGTGGTGCTGAAGGTGATTAACCTTCATGAAGAATAAATCTTAACGTAAAGAAAGTGACTTATCTTCACAATGATGATTATAAATATGATGACGGAAGTAATATTTAATCAATGCAATTTTGATGTTTAAATGAAAAAGAAAGATTAATGTTAGCATTATTTAAGATTAAGATTATAATGAAAGCAACTTTTAACCATCGAAATATAGATTCATTTGGTAAAGTAAGATTAATCTTAGCTGAGATGAGGATAATACTGAAAGAGTTAATCATTGCAAGTATCGCCGTTAAAGTGATCAAAACTCTAAGACATCTTCAAATGATGATGTCTAAAATCGTAATAAAATAAAGATTTAATATTTGAAACGATATCAACTATAATGAGGATGACAGACGGAATTTATTCTTTAGGACAATGATGAATAAAATGTGAAATATGCAAGATTAAATCGTCGAAAAATTGGGGATTTATTCTTTAACGAAATGAATATTTACTCATTGAAAATTGATGATTAAAACGGCAATAAACTGAGCCACTCATTGAAGGTGAAGTTGATAACCGAATCAATGATGACAATGAAAATAATAAAGATATATTCTTTTATAATTATGATATAAGTATTACACAACTTAATTGTTCTCCTGATACGACTCTCAGAACTAACAATTATTAGTGCCGTTTTCTTTAATACTGTTCTGATATTCTTCTATTAATACTTGCTGATCGTTACTGCTGGGAATCTGATAAGTTTTATAGATAATCATACTGACATTAATTGTTATGATCAGATAATTCCATGCATTTATATATTTAACATTTATTTCTATGCAGAAGATTGACAACAAATCTCCAAAACCAACATTTTACCAAACATCTGTGCATAACAGAAAATCACATTTGTAAGAACAGTATGAATTGCATTTAATTTATTATTTATAAAAACTTGTTATATAGGTGTCAGGTTATCTCCTCCTAATTTTCAAAACCGCTACTAGGGAGCGCTTTCCAGGCTATAAATACTCGACGATATCTTTTCTTGCCATCTTTTTCTCATTTTTTCCGCATATACGTCAACATGTAAATCTCTCGCGGAAGATCGCTTTCCTCTTTTGAGACACGCATGTACAATACACACACACACACGTACGTATGCACCTTTCAATTCATTTTTTCTAGGTCTCTCTCCTACACCAACTACACATACGAAAACAATTCACTAGATTAGATATTTTCTTCATTCATGTTCATTGTTCAGTATCATACAACAATATTCTATTGTTTAGGTAACATTTATTATTAATACATTATCATTTGTTTGTACGCATATATATCAACTACAAATTGTTTAACACGCAGACTAACTCTACACCTTTCTGACAATAGCTCAATTAGATCTCATTTAAATATTCATGGAGACCTACCAGACACTACTCGGAACATACTTGTCGACAACACTAATATAATAGCATCATCCACTTGCAAAAAAAAGGCTAAGAATAATGGAAGCCTTACAAATAAAAACAAACAAACCAACACTTTGTAATACTTTGAACATGAACATAATATCTTGACCGTGTTTTGAAACAAAAAAATAAATCATTTTATAAAACGTACATATAAAAAACTATTTCTAATTCTAACAGTTGAAATATAATCCTTGAAAATAGCTAAATGTATAGCCGAAAGCGCTCGGAAAAAAAGAACATTCTGACAGTTGTTATATAATTTATCATCTGAAAAGAAAAAATTATTAGATCGCACGAGAAATTATATAAAAAACTAAATAAAAGCACCTTGTCAGTCGTTTTAATGAAATGTCCATGAAAGAAGGATTGCTGACTAAATACACAATTATATATATATATATATATATATATATATATATATATATATATATATATATATCCGACGCGATGAGAACGAAAGTAATATATAAAATCTAACGTTCGCAGCGTTAATTCAAAAAAGAGCTCGATACAGATAGTAGAACGATAATTATTTATTTATTATAATTTTATCATATAGACAAAGCCATTTTACTCACAACATTTTAACTGCACATCTACGAGTGAGTGCAGTTAAAATGCACTGAAACCAAGTTGCATCTTTGTTGTGAGTAAAATGGTTTTGTCTATATGATAAAATTATAAAATATATATATATATATATATATATATATATATATATATATATATATAGGTCCTTGTCGTTTCTTACATTTTTACGTGGATTCATATTCCGAGTCTCCCATGTTGGTTGTGAATATTTCATGAGACACACGTGTTGATCTCTCAAAGCGTATACACCGACCCGCAACAATAGGTTTCTGTACGAGTTTGACAGTTACAATGGATATAATGCTATTCTTCACTTAACTTTGCTTTCTCACTTTCCACGGGAGATTCTGATACTTTTAAAATGTTTTCCTTGCATCTTCTGCTTATCTATTAGCCAATACTATTCTCGTTGTTTATAATTCACTCAAGAAAATGAAATATATATACTGCAATATATGTTTTTATTTATTTTTCTCGTACAGCCTCTGAACTTAATGTAAAACATGGGTAGATGCCAACTAAGCTATATCTAAGAATACAGTGAATGATAGATATTTCAAAATGTCTCAAATTCTCAAGCGAATATTTAAAATATTTAAAATAAGTTTTAGGATTTTGCTGAGGTTCGGTTGTTTGACAAAATGTAGCAAATAAGCCGTTAAATGTAAAATGAAATTCAAATAAAATTAATAGAAAATTAACAAATCCACACGCACGTGCATATATATATATATGTGTGTGTGTGTGTGTGTGTGTGTGTGTGTGTGTGTGCGTGTGTGCGTGTGTGTAGAACGAGAATCTATGATGAAGTGGAAACATTTTTCGGGTGACGAGTTTCAGCATTTCGGATTTATCGAACTAAAATGGTATGATTACACATGCGCATCAATGAGAGGGGACGCTTCAATTTGAAGTTTAAATTAATTTATTTTTTATTATGTGTTTTATATAGTATATAGTTTAACCGATTTCTTTTAAACATAAACAAAAAGAAAAAGGAACTAAATGAAACCGGCCAGACTTCATGAC
>OZ038484.1:3380741-3415741 GCA_964036315.1 Acanthosepion esculentum | reverse complement strand
GCAGCCCTCGATTCTACCTGATTCTTATTAAAGAACTACCTATGAACATACTCATCATTAGTAAACCTGTATGCAGGTGATATTACAGTTTATGGAAATACCTCTTTCATTCGAGAAGTTCGTGGACTAGAATTTGATCACTCCTCTGACCTAATTCGACTCGCTCGACGAGAGAAAATTAAGTCTTCATTAACTAAAAGAAAAACAAGTTACACCCAATTACCGATCAGACGCTGAAATGTCATCAATTATAATGAATGATTTGGTCTTTCAGTGTGGCTCTATGTATTGAAAGTCTGTTGGGTCACACTTAAGAGGTACTCATATATAAGAATATTAAATATCTTGGAAAATAACATTCTATCGCCCCAGAAGGGATATTGATTCCCTCTTTCATATTTCATAATTACAATAATCAACTGATTAGAAATTGCTATCGAAGAAAACTTGATATTTCTGCTAATAATATAATTGTCTTGTTTGGCCACTAACGAGAAAAATATGACGAAACCATAATTCGGTCTATAAGTATTTTATATTTCTGGTAACAATAAATACTGTTCTATATATCTAATGACCACTTTAATGAAATACGTTAAATTATATAAATTGCATTAAATGTTATCTATATGTGTAAATGTTGTTATATACACATACATGTTGTGTCTGTTCGTAATAAATACAAGCGTCTCTACAAAGAGGCTACGTTGTTGTTCGATGATAGAGAGATCTACCGTATAACCTCTCACTAGCTTGGTACTCGTGACTACCAGTGGCTCTGTAAAAGTGTTTTAAATAAGGAAAATTCCGAAATCCATCCCCTCTTCAATCGGTTCGAAATGCTATTATATCCTGTCGATAAAGCTGAATGTTTTGCCTGCAAATTATCTTCCAAATCTAGACCAGTTTTGATTAACGCCTGCGTCCCCAGAGCCTCTATTCTTGGACCCACTTTGTCCCTTCATCAGTGACCTCCTCAATGACATATGTTCCAGAGTATGTATCTAGAGGATAATACAACTATTTCATCTTAGAATAGTGAATTTGATAATTTCAATAAAATCAAATTTGTAGCTGATTTAGAAAATAACTAACAATCATTTGTAAATTGGGGGCAATAATTAGCTGGTTAGTTTTAAAGCCTTTCAAAATGAAAAAGCACTCTATTAATCATCATGAAGAACTATTTTGCCTCCAATCAACATGGCTGATGTGAACATTTATGAGAGAAAAACACTGTGCCTGCCCGATCTCAGTTTTTCCACTGATATGAATTTGAATTAATATACTGAATTACATATTGATTTTGACAGAGATATTTTAGAAATTGAAAAAGAAATATATGTTATATTTTCTACAATAAATAATTATACTTATTAAATTTAACCGTATTTTTGTTTCTTCACTAAATGTAAATACAGTGTAACCCGGATATAAGAGAGATGTCGGGACCGGAGAAGAAGTCTCTTATATCCGGGTTTCTCTTATATCCGTGTTTGGTCTATTTTGTTTAGGTAAGTATGGCTCTAATTTGGGACCAGAGAAAATATCTTATATCCGGGTTTCTCTTATATCCGGGTCTCTTATATCCGGGTTACACTGTACATTACAGGCCGTCTAAGATAACAATAAATTTGTAAAATATTCAAATCAGTCACTGAAACGGGTTTGCATTTATTATTTGTTTAAATGTAAGAAAGAAATTTTCTGATAATTTCTGAACCCGCTAAGCTCTAAGGTTGTCGATTTATTTGGAAATGAGATTTATTTATCAGTGACAGACTTCTTCAAATATAGTTAGATTAGATTTATAGTTGCTGCGTAAATGTTTTCACAAAATATAGTATCATACAGTGTGTGAATAAGACATTCAGTTAAAAAAATAAGCTTACCTCTCATAACACTAATAGAGTCGCCATATATATATATATATATATATATATATATATATATATATATATATATATATATATGACGTATAATATAATTAATATACTCTGATGGACAATCTTGGTTTTTATTTGATCATAAGTGCCTACTATTGGGTAGCTGATATAAAATAAAATCTTCATGTATCCGGTCATTTTGTCACTTACTAACACTCAAACTACTGCATTCTCCACGTTGTAACTTTAGACGACAACGTATGTTTCGATAACATTCAGTGAGGTGAAATAGTCTAGTGAATGCAGGTGGGACACCCCGGTGAGGTAAAGTTGCTCCATTTGTTCAGGTGGCGTCATTAAAAAAAAAAGGCAGATTGTCGACCTTTATAGTTGATGTTTCGGTGGTAATACTGTGATGTTAACTGGGGTTTAGTAAATATTTCTAAATACTTAATTCAGGTCCTGGGCGGCAGCGTAGTAGCGATTCTCTCAAGGCTTGACTTACTGTAAGGGCAACAAATTCGAACAACATTGTGACCACAGTACACATCAGAGGCATACTGAAAAATGTCAGGAATTATGAATTGGGTAGTACAGGGTGTTCATCTCATATTGGCTATGAATGCACCAAGCCCTTCATTGTGTAGATCAGTCACAACAACAGAAACAAGCAATTTAAATCTATTACCATGATACAAATATAACAGCAAAATACTATACAGCCAGTGATATCAAATAAGATGCAAAATAAATAAAAGATATTATAATAAAAAAAGAAGACAAATCGCATTAAATGACTATCTCCAGAGCAGACGGCAATTTAAATAGTGTATAATCAATTTAATAATTAAAATAACAATATTTTATACATTTGTTTCCACTGAAGTCATGCTTCGTGAAATCGTTTTAATTATGACATTGCATACACGAAAATTAATTTTGAATTGTAGTGCATCTAAAATGTATCTGTATATTGATAACAAAATATTATCTAGCATATTGTCAACATTTAGTTCTTCATAGTAACAGACTTTGAAAGTAGTCGAAAAAAAAACAGGAGAAAAACATTAAATCTGACACCTGACATAAGGCTTATATATAGGCAGTACCCTGAAGATCCGTTTAGGTGAAACCTAGGTAGATTTGCCTGGCTCATTAGGATTATCTTATCTTAAGTTTTCCCCTACTTAGTATATTGAGCACTTTACGTAGTTGTCTTTTTACTCAATTTGATTTTTTTTTGTTTTTGTTTTTACTTGGAGCTGAAACAATGGACGATTGTTTTCGCCTTGTTTTAATGTTCTTGGTTATTTCTTTTTTATTCCCGATTTTTTTATCGGGTACCGATTTGTTCTACTGCAAGTTGAGCTATGAGAGCTTTTTCCAAACGGGTACCACCATATATATATATATATATATATATATATATATATATATATATATATAAGTGTGTGTGTGTTTATTTATATATGTATGTATGTGTGTTGCGTTTTAGGCAATTTAAATAATGCGTAGAAGTAAAAGATTTTCTGTTCCCATATCTAAAGAAAGATTCCGTTCATGAACACTTGACAAATATTCTCTATTTAAAGGAAATCAGATTGCAATGGTTTTGTATATATCGACATAATAATAAACAGGAAATTACGATGTACATTTTAACAAAATATGGCGCTAATTTTTGTTTTGAATGTTTTTCGTCAATCGGGATATTCTGTGTAGATTTCATTAACTCTAAGATTTTCTTTTTTTTTTCTTTCGAGTGTCTACTTATTTAAGCAAGTTATGGTCATAGCCTTTGCTCCTCGTGTTAACAAGCCACATTGCGAATTCCCCTGACACTGCCAATCGTTGGAATGCAACAGAAAAATTAATGTTAAAGGCTCCTTACGACAAAGAGTGACATATTGAAATCGGAATCTTATAATGCTCGCTCGTATGGGCCATTTTTTTTCCTTTCCTCTAGAAGGACCCATTCTTAAACTGCGAAGCGTCCTGTTTTATTGTTTCTATTCAAAAAGTATTTTCTTCTTTTTTTAATATTGCGCTTGCAAACTTGCTCTCCGGGAGTAGACAGAGCCGACGGCTATAAGATATGATGATTGAATCAGATATAATCATGCTATGTACATATATTATCTATTTTTGTTTTGTTGTTTGCACCGTTCACTTGGAGTCGCTAAGTCGGTCATCGCTCTGATACTTTATCAAGATTTCTCTTCCATTTCTGCATATTTAAGGTTGTCGGCGCCAAAAGAGAAGAATTAAAAATCGAATGACAAAAGAAAATAATAATAAAACTTTACAGAAGATAGAAAAAAAAACAGGACTGGTTAGCATGAGGATGAAAGCGGGAATATTATGAAAAATATAAAATAAAGTAAATTCAGTTAAAGAAAGAAGAAAAATAAGTTCTTTAAAAATGGATAGACTAAGGAAATCGTAGAAGCTTCTGACTAAAAATAGAGAAAATAGATGCGAATTAATAAGAAAGATATCAAGAATGAAGAGTCTATTGTGAAAAGAAAATAGAGACTGAAAATAGTATTTCTGAAAATGAACGAGAAATAAATCTAGGAGGGAAAGAAAAATATATTTAAAAAAAAGGAAGATGAAGCAGACATAAAAGAGATTGAAAAAGGAACGGAAGTAATGGAAAGCAAGTAGAAAAAATGTAAAGGAAAAGACAAAATATAGCAAAATAAAGAAAGGAAAAGTAAGAAAAGGTTAGAAACAACAAAAAGCAATAACTTTAGTAAAATATATAAAAACGGAAAAAGGAAAAAAGTATTTAAATAAAAAAAAGTAAAAAAATGATGGTGCTAAAAACGAGAAGAAAACTCATGTTTTTATGCAGGAAACATTCATCCGATGACATAAAAGTGAATATTTGACAAATATATACAATGGGTCTATTGGTAGAAGCATACGTATATGGAGAAATATATTTATGTGTGTGCGCGCGAGAGAGAGTGTATATAAAGGAGATTCTATTAACTTCTTAAACTATCTGGAATATTTATGGTGCATTACCTTTTGGTAATTATAAGATAAATTAAATCTTTTATTAGGGTAAAAAGCATTGAATAAACTTGAATTCTAATCTTGAAACCTCCTGATATTATGAAGCGGAATCCAGAAGGCAATTTCCTTTGGCATCAGATGAGACAAGACAAGATAAGCATTGCATATATATGACCAAATTGACCATTTTGTAGATGTAGTTTGAAAAAAATATATTGGCTAAAACATTTTGAGAATGCAATTATCAACATATTTATATTCTCTTTTTCATATTTCTCATTCTCTCTCTCTCTCTCTCTCTCTCTCTCTCTCTCTCTCTCTCTCTCTCAGAGTGTCTGCGAGAGTGCTCCATTTTTTTAATTCATTCTTATAAAACTTAAATTCACTGGCTTTCACACTCTCTTCTCTCTCTCTCGTTCTCTCTCTATATATGTATAAATTATATATAAATATATAAGTATAGTATAATATATAATATTAAATAATGTATAAATAATATAAATATATCAATATTAAATATATATAAATTAAAATATATATTAAATTTTTCTGCGTGCGAGAGAGTAAGATTTCAGATATAACCTAAAGTATATCTGTAAAAGGAGAAAATATCAATAAAGATAAAAGGAAAACTTATCTTAGCCGATACTTTCCGTCCTCTGATGGACTTTATTAAGACAAATGATGTAAGAATTTTATTTTGCAACAAGTAATTATAAACAAATGTAAAATGCAGTTAGATTCACAAACGTTTAAAATTTAAGAAACTCTAATAAATATTTATCAGCCTAACTGAAAAGTCAAATTGAATTACTGAGAATGCAAATGATGTAATTTAATAAACAAAACTGAGTAAATATCGTTGTTGATTGATTATATATATATATATATATATATATATATATATATATATATATATATATATATATATTTATTTATTTATTATAATTTTATCATATAGACAAAACCATTTTACTCACTAAAAAAATGCAAAATGGTTTCAGTTATATAAATATATATATATATATATATATATATATATATATATATATATATATATATATATATATATATATATATATCAGGTTATCCCATAAGTTCTGTCCTGTTATGGGAACTTACCCATAATAATAATAATGAACTATTCCGGACATTATAAATACTGCGCCACAATGGGGAGGACAGAAGAGGATAATTATATGAACATTGGAATAGTGATACTTGTCGAGACTCTTGTTCACTCTAACCAAATCTGATAGTCATCACTAATACTTTTACTTCTTTGTATTATATTTTTTGTTGTAATATATCTATGTTATTCCACAACTGTGTTCGAGTTATTTCTTCATTGGTTCTAACCTTGGACCATCACCGTCGTACAAGTAACTTGGACCATAACATGTCCGAATTTTGAATTTTGAAACAAGTGACCAAATGTTACATTTAATTACAGATTCAATCAACAATGTATTTTCCCTGATTATCTATGACTTCCTCCCATCTATTAACAAGCTTACTAATTCCATTACTGTAAAATTCTTTTGGCTTTGATTCGAAGAACTAGCAAATGTCAGTTTTAACCTCTTCATGTGTTACAAAAGCTGTTTCTTCCAAATGATTGTGTAAGCTACGAAACAAATGGTAGTCTGAAGGAGCAAGGTCGGGAGAATAAGGTGGATGAGGAATTTTCTCCCAACCAAGTGCTGTGTGTGGTCACGCATTGTCCTGATGAAACATCACCCGTTTTCGATTCACTAGAGCAGGTCTTTTTTCCTCAAAGCTTGGTTCAATCGCTCTAATTGCTGACAGTATATTTGAGCATTAATTGTTGCATTAGGTGGTAAGAATTCAAAGTGGATTATTCCTTGGCAATCCCACCAGATTGAAAGAAGAACCTTTTGCCCATGAATTCCCTTCTCGGCTGTGGCTAGGGTCCTTCCCCTTTACCAAGCCACTGTCTACGACGCTTAACATTTCGATAAAAGATCCATTTTTCGTCGCCAGTCACAAGTCTGTCCAAAAAAGGTGAAACAAGTTGGCGAGAATGGAGAGAAGAGCAGATGTCAACTCGGGATTTGAGGTTGTTTTCAGACAATTCATAAGGCACCGATTTTCCAAGTTTATGAACTTTTCCAAGTTGTTGAAGATGACGATGAACAGTTGTATGGTTTGAACTGAGAACCACTGCCAATTCCTCAACTGATAAAGCAGGATTTTCTTCAAGGGCTGCTTCAAGAAGTTTTTCATCAAACTCAACTGGACGTCCGGTTCGATCTTCATCTTCAAGGGTGAAATCTCCACCTCTGAATTTTGCAAACCCTCTTCTGCAAGTTCTTTCATTCACACATTCCTCTCCATAAACTGAGTGAATGTTTCTAGCCGCTTCGGCTGCTGAGTTTCCTTTCTTGAACTCATAAAGCATTATGTGCCTCAAATGATTCTTGGGTACTTCCATGTTAGCAGGGTTTTAATCAAACAAAATTTAATTTTATTGTTCTCTGAAATAAAATGTGATCAGTTTAAATGCATCTAAACATAAAAATAATGTTCAGCTCCATTAGCCATTATAAAATACTCTTTAAATTTCGTTCATTTTAACAAAAAGTTAAAATTCGGACAGAACTTATGGGATGACCTAATAAATACATTTTACCCCGAAATGTATTATTTACTTAAATATCTGTATGTTTTCTAATTATGTGTAAATCATTTTCCTATCTTCTTATTTTATCTATGTATGCTCACTTTTCTAATGCAGGACTAAACTAATATATTAATAATTAAAACTTCGTTTAAATGTTTAAGGCAAAAACTAACACTGTCCAATAGGGGACGGTATCTGTGCGTTTATCTTTTGGAAACAAATAAAAAAATATCAAAATAATTTATACTTCGTGGCAATACCTTGGTTTTAATTTCTGCTAGGTTTATTATATCAAATTTAATGCCTGTTATTATTGGCTGGGTTTTTCATGGCCCTGTATTTCGAAAAGTGGAAAACATTTTCAAATGCATTATGTAAAGTTTCGTATTTTATTCGAGAGGCGATTTCAAGCTACGGTATATTAAAAAAAACAAAATCCTCCAATTCTCTTACAATATGAAACTTTCAACCGACAACAGCTGGAAATGTTAAAATCCAACATTGAATACAGCGACCAAATGCGTACGTATGTGCGCAACATCACATGGATGCGCATATATGCCCAGTCCCACACTGTTCATATATGTTTATGTTTGTGTGAGTTCCGATGTTTTGTGTTTGTATGAGTGCATGTGTGTGTGTCTGCGTACGTCAATGAGTGTACGTGCGTGTATGTTTACGTGCGTGTATGAGTGGCGTTCCGACGACAATTTTTCCTCCCACTTCCATATAAACACCGTTATACGCAACCATATATAAATCCAAAACTTTAAAACTTAATCAGTTTGTCTGACGATCGCATATAGCGTGAAACCCAAGGTCACAAACTCACTTGAGTGATGCTTGAGCCAGGGTTTCCGTGTACGCCGTTCCACTTTTGCATCTTCCCCCAGCTAAATTGAGGTGGAGATGAAGGCGCTTGAACCGTACGAAAATGTCACGGGGGGAAATAATTAAGCATAACAATTCTTTAGGTTACTGGGATGAGGTTGGTCTTCTGGAGTACTTGGGTTGAACTGACGGACCCGTTCGCATTCTCAGAGTGTGTTGTTGGACCGTACTCCAGGCGAAGAAAAATTGGTCAGAAGTACAAGCAAAGGTCGGCGCGACGGACGAGATTTGTCTTCGATGGCGGTTGTCCTTGAAGGGTAGGACTGAGGCATGTGCAACTTAAGCCTTTCGTCTCATCTACCAGCAGTCTGTAAGGAACATAAGAAGGCCATAGAGTGATATCCCTCTTGTTGGTTGGTCGAAAACATCACGTCGATTGAGATGCCTGTGGCCAAGCTCGGTGTCATGGGGTGGCTGGGAATGCCACACTTGTCGCGTTACTGACACACCTTATCTTTCCTACGCCGCGCGTTAACAGAGGATTCGACCGCGAAAGAGAGTGTGAGGGCCGCATTCTCTCACTCATACTCTTTCTAAGGCCGAGTGCCATCGTCGTACCCGGGATCAGTCGGATTTCCTCCTCGAGTTTCGATCGGCCTTGAGGGTCACTCTTGGGTTCAGTGACCTTTCTCGGCCTAGGAGAGACTTGTATTGGGAATTAGTAGAGTGGGGAGGCGGTCACGAAGGATCTGCTCTGCGACCCGTTCGGTTTGTCGGCGACCGAATTATGCTCTTACTTGTCTTCGGCGTAGGCGGTGGATTATCTTAGCTGAGTTTTCGCTTGCCTGGCGATTAGTTCGGAATAGGCTACCTATAAATGACGTAGCATTCAGATGGGTCTTGGCGGATTTCCCTGGCTGTCTTCGGTGTCACCTTGGCTTAGAGGAAATGGCTCCGCACGCCTTCTGCCATTGTGCCTGATTGCGCTCCCTCAGGGATTATGTCGGCGTCCTGGCGGCTCGTATCGCTCCCGAAAATCTCGTGCTCATTTATCGCGAATACACGTGAGACGATGCGGCGCCCCGGCATTCTGGTGTGAAAGGGATGATGTTTCTGACGCTGCTGGTCACGGCTAGAATGGTGACTTGGTCGGAGAAAATTTTGCGATCTGATCAGATTCTTTGAACATCAGCTCAGGATGAAGATTAGAAAGGATAGGAAGCGTTTGGTATTGACAGATTTCAGCGAAATGTGGTAAGCCTGGTTCTCGTGAACGAGGCTAGCCTTGATTTACTTTTTTAAGTCACCCTAATTCAAAACGGGACAGTTTCCCGAGGAGTTCACCCCTCGTTAAAATAGACTCTTCTAAGTGTTCGTAGTTAATGTGAGTATGTGTCATTCCCGGCCTGTTCCCAGCTTCGTCCGGTGATCCAAGTCAAGATTCCAAGCCTCGCCACCTTAATTATAGCTGCATCATTATTTTCTCGAGTGGGCTAGTTATTATATTTTCTAATTCCCCTATTTTTTACCTTTCGGAAGGCAAAATAGATAGGTCACTCTTATTTTTTTATTAGAAGATTAGTCCTACTAACATCATTCATTTTCAGTTTATCGGGCTCAGCATCCCAACCCATCATTTCATTGATAAAATTTTATATATATTTTTGTATACACAATTGTAAATATTAACATTTTAAGTTATGCGTGTTTTCAATACGGGCCCTGCATATGTGAGGTATTTTGGTGTATGTAAGAATGTTTTATACTCTCCCTGGTTGGGGTGATCATGGTCATCGCGCCAATTTATTGTGTTATCTTATCTCACGTCTTCTCACGGCCGCTGGCCGTTTCTTTTTTTTTCTGATTTAGTAATAATTTAGTAATAAGACAGGGAATTTTCCTTATATGTTTAATTAACGTCGACGTATACATCTTCTAAATATCCAGTGGAAACGCTCTCTCACTCCATTGGGGAGCAGTTCCAGACATGAACGAAAACAAGCCTACATTTGTTAACGGTTAAGAAACAAGTGACAGAAAGACTTTTATCTATCTGTCGTTCGCACGCTGACTCATCCAATCAAAATCCACTTCCCATATTTTGTCTTCAATCTGACCTTCAAGGTCAACCACAGGAAATCTGAACAGAAATACACTTCCCCTAACAATAATAGTGTGCAAAACTATTATTTAACAGGAGCGAATGGTGACATAGATTCTTCTGGTGAATGAGTAAATTGTAATGAATGAATGAGTCGTGAATCTGATTACCTAGGTATGAGATAGTTTCAACCAAACTTGGCCCATCTCTCCACTTTTTTCGGCCTTGTGCCACAATTACTGTATTCAGTAAACAATAATACGTTTGTACAAAGACTTGTAATATTTTTGTAGATTTACATATTTTTATGCTTGGAAAAAAATCGTATAAAGAAGGCAGACATCCTGTCAAAAAAAAAAATTAACATTGTCAAACACTGTTCTTTCTTTTCGTTATCTTTTCTTAATTTGCGCTATTCTTTTAAATATTATTATTATTATTATTATTATTATTATTATTATTATTATTACAACAACAGCATAAATAAAATAATAATAATAGTAATAGCAAAGACAACAACAAATTGTTGAAAACGTTTGAGAAACTAACTAAATACAAAGACATTGTGATAGAAAACAGTTGGATTTGGCATCTCACTCCAAAAAACATGACCTGTTCTTATTGTGTCTTGGGAATGATGTCAAAAGGAGAAATCCAAAAATGAGGATTAAATTTCGGGTACCGTTGAAATATGTGAATTTCAAATCATACTCATGGGTAATTCTGACATTTTGCGGAGATTTTTCATCCATGCAATGATCGCACTTTTTCTCCTCTGATAACCGTTTGGGTTCGATATCTGCACTGGAAAATCTGAAAATCTTACGGGAAGGAGACTGCAATTTGATGGGACTTTATTACACAAAGACAGAAAAATCAGAGGCATTCGTCCAGGCGTCGTGATCGAGGACCACAAAAATAGAATGTCTTTTCTTATTTTGATATGACAGTCCCTGCAGATAGCAATATATATTTGAAGATCTGCACAAAACATACAAATTTCAAATTTTATCGTATAATTTAATATTTATTAGTTAGAATAAATTCTTTTTTTTAGTCTAACCCCAACATTAAAGCATTAAATAATTATTACAAACTTAGTTCGTTGTCAAGTTTTTTGAATTCTCGTATACTTGTATTTTGATTGGTCATTCAAGCTTATGTAACAGTGTCTCCCCTTAGCGAGGGTTGTTTGATTGATTTGAACATTTTAAAACCCTTTATACTCCATTCAACACTATCACTTGATAAGACATCAGAAGTGTTGAGACAAAATGGCTATTTTTGTAGTGATTTGATAACATATTTATGTTATAATTTTCGAATAAATATTTATATATATACATATATATATATATATATATATATATATATATATATATATATATATATATATACATAAACACTCACTATGAATCATTATCTCTCCCTCACTTTCTCCATATATATATATATATATATATATATATATATATATATATATATATATATATATATATAAGCATACACATAAAAGCTGTTTTAAAGTTACTTTTTTCAACATCTGCGAGATGGTTTCTCACAATAACCAAGGACAAAAGTCCAAATAAATATATGTCCACAAATCCTTATTCTTTGAGTTATTAAATTTAAATTTTCGGTTAGATACTGTAAAATATAACATTCAAGATACAATCCAAAAATAATTATTACCATATTTTATGGTGCCACGGATCCAGTCTCAGCAATGCGACGATAACCTGCAGCAAGTTTGGATGACTCGGCTGTCTTCAGTCTGTAATCGCAATCTGATACATGGTTTCAGCCTCGTTTCCATTACCATTTGTACTGCCGTGTGTAAAAATCACGCCTTCTCACGATATGAATATTCTACCATTGGTAAACGGAACACTTCTCAGTTATCTCACGTTAAAAACCGACTAACAAATGTACACGAATGACAAATGTAACCTTGTCTAATAGCAACATAACGCCATCTACCGCCACACATACACAAACACATACACACACAAACCCATACGCACAAACATATATATATATATATATATATATATATATATATATATATATATATATATATATATATATATCAAAAGTTCAATCTTTTGTTTCCTCTTCTTCCTGAGAATAAATGATAGCACTTAATTTTGAAAAAAATATTTAATATCAAACGACATTAACTGATTTCAGTCAATTTCACATTTCAGTATTTATTGTCTGTTCGCCTGTCGTTAATCATATTGTCTTCAATTATCCGATTTATATTTAATGAAATATATACGACGTTATCTATGGCGTCACTTATTTTAGTCCAAATAAATGGATGCGTGGACAAATGAGAATGAAATCTACTAATCTAAAAAGTAAATTCAGATAAAAATGATACTTTCCTTTAAAATATAATAGCGTTAAAATATAAATTTTACTGCAATAACTATGGCGCATGCGCTTTCTCCATGACAGGAAATAAACGTCTGCTCTTCCACTTTCTATTATTATGTTTTGCTTTTGAGGCTTTGGTTTTCTCTAAAATCTAAAAGATCTATGTTTCCTTTTAAGACAATGAATGGTGAATGAAGTAAATGTAATTTATTCCTAAAAAAAAATATTTATAAATATTGATGGTTATAATATGAGTTTAAAAAAAGAATAGAATTAAAACGGAAGAAAAATAAAACCTGAAATGGCCAAGTTTATTTTATCCATATTAGCTTGAGAGTTAAACGTTGAGGGATGACACTATTCCCAATGCAATAAGACGATGCGGAAAATCAATGAAATATAAATCTTTAACATTTTGTATTATATGGAGTACAAAGAAGATGGATGTTACAGCAGATACAGGATGATGATGATGATGCTGATGATGATGATGATGATGATGATGATGATGATCATCATCATCATCATCAGCAGCAGCAGCAGCAGCAGAGCAGCAGCAGCAGCAGAATCATCAGCATCAACATCATTTTTTCGGCGGAAGCAAGAAATATTTGAACAATTTGTCAGAAGTTGGGAATTGAAACTGGCTGAGTAGTTACCTGTACCTCATCGTAGGAAATGGACAGGTGCTTAAGAAGCGAAAAGAAGAACAAAGAAAAATGGGAGGACGATAAAATCAAAGCAACCCAAGAAATTGAATTTGAGTGCCAAGATGTTATAAAGGAAACGCTGTTATACGAAGGACGATGATGAGTGTCGTGGATGATGATGATGATGATGATGATGACGACGACGACGACGATGATGATGATGACGACGACGACGAGGATGATGATGATGATGATGATGATGATGATGGTGGTTGCGATGGTGATGATGATGATGATGACGACGACGACTACGACGATGATGACGATGACGATGATGATGACGACGACGACGATGATGATGATGATGTTTTTCAGGAGAAAAGGCATACAAATAAATAATGAGCGAGAATTGAAGCTGTGGATAATAATTGGAGCATTGTGATGTTTCCCTGGTTCAAAGCCTAAACACCTGAAGAATAAAAGAAGGAATTACATTATAGTGAACTCAGTGTACTTAGAATCAGTTCAGAAAAGATTGGCGGATATCTGAGTAAGATTTTACTGTCTCTAGATTCTTGAAAAGGATGCCAAATACCCCTGATTATTATGCTATAACAACAACAACAACAACAATAATAATAATAACAATAATAATAACAATAATAAATATAATGAAGGCTTTATTCTTGATCTACGGGACCAGGGCCTACTTGCATGCATCTACGAAGCTAATATCCTGTATAATAGTACGGACCCAATATATAGGTTCAGTGACCAATACATGGAAACTACTTGTCACCTCAACTCAGAATGCATAATACTCATCAACAAGTGACTACAAAACTGGATAAATACAACTTTTAATTGGTATAAACATTGTACTGAATCTGCTCCGTTTGTGGTTGGAGCTTTGGGTTTGATAAAGAAAGGAATTCAACAACAAATAAACAAAATACCGGGTGAACCATTTCTGTAGGAAATCAAAATATAATTCTAACAAGCACAGCCTGCTTTCCTACAAAAAGCTTTGTCCACTTTTGTTTAATTATGTGGAAACAAAAAATACAGTTCCTTCGCTTGCCCTCGGTTATTGGTTATGACCTAAACCATTGGCTATGACCTAGGTCATTCGTTATGACCTAGGTCATTGGTTATGTCCTCGGGCATTAGCTATGAGCTAAATCATTGGCTATGACCTAGGTCATTGGTTATGTCCTAGGTCATTGGCTATGACCCGGTATGTGTTTATGAAACAAATGCAGGTCAATTCTCTTTTTAAATAGTAATGTTAAATGTATAAAAATTTGAGGGCTGCGTATAATCAAGAAAGGTAAAGGTGATCCCATGTTTACAAAACATTAAGAATTGCGCTATATGAAACCCTTCATCTAATTAACGAGAAAATATAAACAAAAAAGTAAAGAAAATATAAGCTCTGTAAATGTTAACTATTAACTAATGCTAAATATCATATATCTATTATTTTACTTTACCTTGGGTCTCAAGTAATGACGTCGTTAGCAATTGTACTAAACAGAAAATAACAAATATTATTAATAATAATAATAATAATAATAATAATAATAATAATAATAATAATTATATAACTGAGAAAATATGATAAAAATTGCTAGAATTTGCCCTTTTTTAGGCTGCCAAAATCACTCAATGTAGACTCTCATGGCTTCGGATTCTAACTGATTGGAATTGTTAACTTGTATCTATAAGTCTTTAGTAGGACTTCTATTGGTGAACTATGCTGAAGTGGTATGAATAATCTTGGCAATACTACGAATGTGCTTGTCTGTTGCCTATCCTAGCCAACGAGCTCGGCATGGGTGTCAAATCTAGATATTTTTGAAGACCATCAGAGCGTCAGATGAGGCTCCACATCCCTCTTTATGCACTTCTATTATAAAGACTTGTCACACATTTGGTTGTTATGCGTGTACCTGAGGTACACTTATCAGACTGGGTATAAGGATACTGGCTTTTGAATATTTCTACGCCAGTGCCACTTGTTTGGCGGGATGATTTCTCACTAGACCAGAAAAATAGCGGCATCATCAACAGCATCAACAGAAACAACAACAACAACAGCAACAATAATAATAATAATAATAATAATAATAATAATAATAATAATAATAATAATAATAATTAAAAACAGACATTGTTATTAAAGACCACAAACAAAATAAGTGCCTTCTTATTGATATGCCAGTCCCTGCAGACTGCAATGTATCTTTGAAGATATTAAAAAGCGGTCAAAATACAAGGACCTTGAAATAGAAATCTCAAAAATGTGGCACATGGGAACATCAACAATCCTTGTAGTTGGAGCCCTTGGTCTGGTTGGAAAACATTCCAGTAGACTAAATGAAGGGATCCCTAGAAGTCCATACCTCAAAGAGATACAAAAAATTGTTCTGACAAGTACATCCAACACTTTACGAAGGGCTTTATCTATGTAATTAATTTTTTTCTTTGCAGTGAAAAGTGTCATGATGCCATTTCTAACCTTAGGTCCCTGGCCGGGACCCGGAAAGAAATGTGTAAACGCCAGATATCAAAGAAAATAAAAATAATAATAACAATGATAATAATGATAATAAAGTCTTGCTTCTTAGTTCTATGTTTATCCTTTTACTACTGACTTATTCATTTAAAAGTAGCTCTCTCTAAATTCTGTTAATTTTGTTCACATAACTATGACGAAATCAAAACACAAGTACAGTACTGTTCGATAAAAGTGACTCACCAGATTTTTTTTACTTAAAAATGTTTTTGCCTATTGTTTTTGGGGTCAAACTAATTTTTAATCTTACTAATATAAAAACCCCTTCCCGACCACCTAGTAAAAAAGTTTACTCGCCCTAAGGTATTCTATTCATAATTATAATTTTGGATATAAATGAGATTTAGGGAAACAATCTTTGCAAAAAAAGTGACTCACTTATTTGCTGCAACTAGTAATCAATAGAAACATAACCGAACAGCTTTAAATAAAGAATAATAGAGGTATAATTTATTTATAAGAGGTAATGTAGTTCGAAATATTTAATAATCTATGGGTCCTCCTTTATTTTGAATAACCGTTTCAACCCTTTTTGGCATTGACTTGATTAGGTTCTGGCAAATCTCATCTCCAAGCATTGAATTCCATTCCGATATGAAATTCACAATCAAATCCTCTTTGTTGCTCAACTGCTTTTTCGAGAGCCTGTACTTTATAATGCTCCATAAGTTTTCTATGGGGTTGAGGCCAGGAGATTGGGGCGGCCATGTCATAACACTCACCTGCTTCTCATCAAAGTATTCCTTCATCAATTTTGATTTGTGACAGGGAGCATTATCCTCCATAAAAATGAGCTTAGTGGGGTCGATTTGCACCCTTTCCGCAAGAGGAAGTAGACAAGACTTTAAAATGCTCTTGTACTGCTCGCTTCTGATGGTCTTTTCAATAGGTTTTAAGAAACCAGTTCCATGAAAAGAAAAGCATCCCCAGAACATTATACTGAACGGATGCTTGACAGTACTTACTGGTAAATTCAAAGAGCTTTCAAAGCTTCTTCTTCGGATTTTAGATCGCTTATGCTTTGAATTTAGCTCAACTTTCGTTTCATCGGAGAAGAGAACATTTATTATGAAAAAAAATCATGTGAGTCACTTTTATCGAACAGCACTGTATAAATAAATTATGATTAAACATCAGACATTATCTGAGGAATTTTCCTGTTTGTTTAAGTTTCATTTCAGATCCCGCCACGTATATGTGCGAATGTGTTCGAGCGCGCCTGAGTACATCTGTGTGTCTAATGGTCGCATCCATACAGGAATATCATTGGCTTAATTTAAATATTCATATTAACATTTCTTCAAAAACTCGCATTCACTTCCATCACTCACTCCCATATATCTTTCTTAAACGTAAGCACATTGAAACAAACAAATCCCTTTGTAAACGCTAACGGAGTAACCCAACTTTGATCAGCATATCTTAACATTGCATGTTAGCAGTAGCATTAAGTAATTTTTATTTTTCATTGGATGAGAAGTAGTGTTATTTACTTTTGTTATGAATTTTACTCGTATTTATTTTCATTCTAATTTCTAATCATTTTCCTCAAACCGTTAGTCTACAATGCGTAGAGAGCGTGCAGCGATTGATCTCTCGATGAGATTTGAATATAATTTTTGCCCCAAAGAAACCTGTTTATACGCTGCAGCTACTTCAACCAATTGGGCTAACGAGAAATGAATGGTGTTTCATATCATAAACTTTCTCGTTATCATATTTACGTGCAGGATAATTTTATTTGCAGAATAATTATATTTCTGTTTTTATTATATGAAATATTATCAACCGTTATTATTAAATTTAACTAGAATTTGCATTAATGTTAATATTTCGGCTTGATATATTTCGATAAAAAGCAGGGATGTTAATATAAAGATAAATATTAAGTCTGATATGTTTGCTTAATTCAAATTGTTAGCTGATCTCGAAAAGAATTTTCAATCTGTTGTTAACTGGGGCAAGAAATGACATGTTAATTTAAACCCTGCAAAAGGTAGCTACTCCCTTTTAATCAATTTAGACAACAACTTGTGTCTTTCAACAACATGGATGATGCTAACCTGAAGGAGAGAAACTCATTGAGGCTTCTCTGTCTAACGGCTTCCACTATCATGAAGTGGCATCATTATAGCGAATCAACTGCTTCGCCTGCTGCGAGGAAAGTTGGTTCGTACCAGACAAATGTCTCGTCTATCTTGAATTTATAACTCTGTCATTTGTCCATGCATTGAATATTGCTTCTACATCTGATCTGCTGCTTCTGCTATATATCTAGAGATGCTTGAGAAAATCCAAAGTAGAATCAGTAATGTTATCAGTCCTGACATGGCAGTTCGGTGGCAGTCACTTTCACACCACCGTAACATATTTTTTCATGTGAATTTTCTATAAATTGCTTCATGGCAGTTGTTCCGATGAGATTTCCTACTTAGAACTTCGAATTCAGTAATTTAATCACACTTCTAGATCATCAGCCAGGTCAAATAATTTCACTGTTAGTTTTAAGCGTAGTTTCTAGGCTTGTAGTTCCATCTTTCGCATTTCTCGCTGGCTTCTTGCTTTCCTCTACAGTAAAATCATCAAAACTTAAAAAATCAATCGTCATTTTCTCTCTGTGTTATTTTTTCTTTTCCTCAATCCGCAATAACATTTAATCAGTTTTTCACACTACGTATACCCTCGCGTCTTAGTGGCTGTATTGCCTTGCTTGGGGTGAAATTATTTATATCACAAAGAATCCTAGTAAATGTATTATGTTATTTCCTCTCAGTCTATTACTCTCCTGATCGATGTGCATAAAATTATTCATATACACATTGTTGGGATAAGTATGACATTAAACAAATAATGAATATCCCCTCACAAGTTTTCTAAAAGAAAGTACTAAATCCCTTCTAAAACTTCAGCATGTGGAGGTAGTAAATACTAAAGACTTCAAATATCGCGTTGTATGGATCGGCTATCAAACATTTACTATAGAAGATAAAGAAATTGAATATAAAATAGACTAAAGATAATTTGGCACAACATTTCTGTTGCTAACGAAAAACTAAAAAAACATTAATCTCATGTTTTAAAATAGTCTCGTCAGAGCGAGATTTTCATCTGGATGTCGTGCATGGCGCCAAAAACGTCCAGAAATATCCAAACCGCTTTTTATATTCAGCATTTATCTCAGATTGATGGTTATGGTTGGTTACAAACGAATGAAGTCTGTAGGTCTTAGCTAGGACCATCGCTCCTCGAATCTCTCTCTGGACAATTATAAAGAAATAACTTTCTCAAATAACAAAGACCACTTCACTTGAGGATTTACAACAATAGCAAAACCGAAATGCAGAGAAATTGTCACTGTAAGATAAAATAATAATAAAACTATTTTCTGAAAAATTATTTTTATGTTGCTTTGGAAAGAAATGGGTAATATTACCATATACATACAGATATGAGAATAATACAATCTAGTAATTTTTAAGTGGATATATTATTATTATTATTATTATTATTATTATTAATAATAATAATAATAATAATAATAAGAAGAAGAAGAATAAGAATAATAATTCTTAAACATTATTTATATTGAATGCCCATATTACAGTAGACATTCCGTTTATTTATTAAAGAGTATATTTATTTATTTCCGTCGACTGGCCTGAATATTCGAGAAATCTTACTGAAGAAAAATATGTGCTCTCTGGCAGGATTCGAAATTTGTCAAGGAAAAACCATCGTTAGACCCAGTGTGGTATATGCCATCTCGCCAACAAAGTGAGTCGATGACCAAGCAAATTTCAATAGTGTCTTATAAACTTATAAATCTTTCTCAGATTCTCCGAACAATCATATCTGCTTTAGTTTCATAGTATAATGTAAACAAAACAATGTCTAAAGAAGTGATGAATTTTATTCATGAATCTCACAGACTTTATTAATTAAACGTTATTTTTTGTAGATACGCTCCGTTTATTTATTACATACCAGTATCCATTAAAAATAAAGTTGAAATAATAAAATCTGTCGGATTAATAAATTAAAATACATCACTCCTTCATATATATATATATATATATATATATATATATATATATATATATATATATATATATATATATATATATGAAGAAATATAGTCTTAAAGTGTGCTATATTTATGGGATAAAGTGCTCAATATCAGAGATAGAGCGTGTGTAAATATAAAAGTGGACATGGAAGTCAGCACTTAGAGGCGACAGTCTGTTTCATGCTAGTGCAATCGTCAGTTGCCTGACGATTGCACTAGCATGAAAAGATAAAGATACAGTTTAAAATTATATATTCATGAGTAAAAGTGATCAGTATGAAAATAGAGGGTATATGTAAATATATAAAAGTGGACACTGAGGTCAACAGCAAGAGAGAATATCTTCAACGCAATTTTCAGGCTATGAACATTTTGTTGTACAATAAAACAAACTGTCGTCCCTTGGTGTTGACCTCCGTATCCCTTTGTATATATATATATAAATATATACATATATATATATATATATATATATATATATATATATATATGTGTGTGTGTGTGTGTGTGTGTGTGTGTGTGTGTGTGTATAATTATTATCGACGTAGGTCTCAATAGTGAATGACAACAATATACGCACATATATTTATATTATTATCTCCCCACACATATATTTCTCATCTTGTAAATTTTCTCTAATCTACAAAATATTCTCTGACGATAGCGTTTAAGAATGAGACAGACTGTTGCGTTCAGTGCTGATACCTATGTCCACGTTTCTTTCTGTTTATGTAAAGTCTGTCCTTGATATTTCACACACACTCCCACAAATATACCATTCCTTAAAACTATATTATCTATATAGTTGTGTGCATGTGCCTGTGTCATTTGTCATGCAAACATATGCATATTAGTTTTGGGCACATTGACGTAGTATCGGGCAAGCTTGTCTCGCTAGAACAATAACGACTGAGTAGTGAGTTCGATTATCATTAGTTGCCCAATACGTTCGGCCTTGAGTTATATCTAAGCTTCCTCTGTATATTAGATTTGTTAATAATATACAATATGGAAAATGATATGGCGGAGATACGATATAAATACATGCGCTCATATGTATAGATATATAAAAAGTAGATTAATATCATTTATAAATTCATGCATAATAGGATTTTAAAATATGAATAGCAAATATATATGAGAAAATATAGACAAAATATATATATGTAATATAGTAACATGTAAAATATTTATTATTATTATTATTATTATTATTATTAGGAACAATGTTAGTGTGGGTGTGTGTCTGGGTTTTGGTTGGTATGTTTGCGTGTGTCCTCACATTGGCGTATTTTCTCTCTCAGGCACACATTGTGTGCTTAGTGAGGCAGAATCACACATCCGTTTTCACAAATGAAATCATACAATTTTTCTATATTATCTTTCAGCCTTTCGCCTTTTTGTTGCGCAGTAAAGCCTCCGGCGTCTGAACTGACATCCAGGTGACAGAAATTTATTTTTAAAGAAGGACAAAAAAAGATACGTTTACCAGAACGAGTTGCGTCAAGAGAGAGGTCAGAATTAAAGTTCTGCAGAAGAAAAACATGATAAATAATAAAAAAAACGTGAAAGACAAAAACAAAAAAGGAAAAAAAAATAGTGCAAACAGCCGGTTAGATAAAAATGACAACGTGCAAAAGAGAAGCATAGAGAAAGTGAAAGGGAATTATAGGGAATTGGAGAAAGATGGGTAAAGAATTCCGAAATTATTACGAATGAGTTGCTTTTCACCGATTGCTGGGTTCGTTTCCCCAAAAGGACTTACCTTCGCTCTCTGATTCTCGTCTGGAGGAACTCCCTAAAGAATCTCTATGAATAAATTAACAGCGGTGTGGCCTCAATGGCCTCAGAGTGCCAGAGGAACATCAAGGCCTGCATACGAGAAACAAAGACGCTGTATGGTAAAGTTTCAGTTCCAAACAAAGCAACATTATCTGTCTCTCTCTCTGTCTGTCTGTCTATCTATCTATCTATCTATCTATCTATCTATCTATCTATCTATCTATCTATCTCAATCCCTACCTATCAAATAATCTATATGAAGATTTGTATGCATGCATTTCCATATGCATAAATGCATAGGTACACATATACACGCACATGTATCACTTCAATAATCACATATACTTAACAAAATTAAAATTATGTTACGGTTATGTAACTGAAGATTGCGAGCCGGTGAGAAAAATGTATATTTATTAAAATATAATGCATAGATCAGTTATATTGGAGTGAGTACTCTTTTTTTAATACCAGAACAATCTGCGATATTATATATATATATATATATATATATATATATATATATATATATATATGTGTGTGTGTGTGTGTGTGTGTGTGTGTGTGTGTGTGTGTGTGTGTGTGTGTGTGTGTGTGTGTAAGCAAATATGTGGATATAGATATTAAAACATAATTAAATTAGACGATATTCAAGTCAACATGAAAAGACGATAGACATAAGAATAATCTTAAATTTCAGTCATTTTGTTTTGATTCGAATTCAGTCCTGAAGAAGGTCTACTAGACCGAAACGTCTGACGTCGACATTGAAACAACATTAAAAACAGTAAACTTGCATATTCGGATTTTTGGTTTTTCCTTATTTTTTCTCATATATATATATATATATATATATATATATATATATATATATATATATATATATATGGGGGAGCGCGCGTGCGTATGTGTTTATATATGTATATATAGATATATTTAAAGATTTGTTACTCCAATTAGCAATATAAGCAGGATACAACAAAGTAGAACAACAAAGAGGCATGCGCACATACGTAATTGCATGTATATATTGTTTGAAAAGTTATGTTAGTCTGTATCATTACTTTGTTTTCTCGTCCACACCTTCTTCTTTCCTTATCTATCTATATATAGATTTTCTGTAGATTGTGTTCAAGGAAGACAAAATCTGCGTTCACAATGATATTGAACACTTTTAGCCATAATATAATTTATATATATATATATATATATATATATATATATATATATATATATATATATATATATATATATACACACACACACACACATATATATATATATATATATATATATATATATATATATATATATATATATATATATATACATTATTTACATTATTCGGACTATTGTCCTCATCGTTCCGGCCGTTGTACGTTTCGGCCTTCTTCAGATGGTTGGAATGTCGAACTCAACCCTTTATTTCGCTCACTGGGTAGACATAGTTCCACATGCCATGTTTAATGGATGTCAGTTATCTCTTGTTAATTATCCTCTACAAGTTCTCCACTGCCTTAACCGGGTATTGAAGATGAGGTCAATAGTCCGAATAATGTAAATAATGTACATAATACCTCATCTCAGAAATATAGCCAGATATATATATATATATATATATATATATATATATATATATATATATATAAGCATTCAACCACAAGCAAGGCGGGAAGCCACTAGCACGCAAGGGGCTAAAGAGAGTTGGAGCGAAAGCAAATAGTAGTGATAGAAGAAAGGATGAAGAGAAGGATAGAGGATAGAACACGGCATCGGGAGACGTCGATTGGCATTACATTTGAATAGCTGAAGATTATAGCTATAAGATAATCAAGAAATGGGGAGGGAGTTCCACAGGCGAGAAGTGCGAGACATGAAGCTATTGGAGTAGAAGAGACGGCTATATTTAACAGTTTCGACAGCGAGAACGAGATGCCAGCCTAGTAGATCGCTTAAATTCATGAAATCTGGGAACCAGCGAAAGCAATTATCGGTGCAATTATCATGAAAGTATTTGTCAAAAAGACAGAGAGAGGCGATGGCACGTTTGTGAGAGAGCGGCTGCAGACGAGATGCCAGATCAGGGTCAATTACATGCATATATATATATATATATATATATATATATATATATATATATATATTGTCATCCACAGACAGACTGTTTCGCTGTATCACAGCTCATCAGTGTGGCTAGACGTCCGGTTGCCTCTGGCTAGAATCGAAAACCGGCTGAATTTGCGTCAGTCGGAAATTTTACCCTGAAGCCGTTGGCGCACGGCAGAGAAGAAGGTGAATTTAAGCGTATTTATTTTTAGATAAACACACAGTGACTGAGAGAACTCGATTTTACCGAAGAGTCTTGCATTATTAGCCGTAATAGTCAATGTTTACAAACCCACACATATATATTGTCATCCACAGACAGACTTTTTCGCTGTTTCATAGCATATCAGTGTGGCTAGAGATACGATTGACTCAAGCCGTGATCGAATCCCAACTGATTTGGTACTAGTTGGAGATTTTACCCCTAAGCCATTGGCGCACGTCAGGGATGAAGGTGAATGTAGACATATTTATTTTTAGACAAACACGCCAGTGACAAGTAGAACTCAATTTTTCTTAAGGAAGAGTTATATATATATATATATATATATATATATATATATATATATAATTCATAATAATTTTGATCTGTCTCTTGACATCGAGGTCTATGTCAAAAGACAGAGCAAAATTATTAATAATTAAAGAATATCAAACACTTAAAATCCCATAGGTTATAATTTTTATTTCATGAGAGCTCTAAAAATCAGCAGCTCTCAATCTTCAGGACCTACAAAGACCTACAAACATATTACAACTGAAATGCAAACAAAAATATTCCGGGTTAAAATATTGCTATCTTCTTTAGAGAGATGGGGGAAAGGCAGTATTGACCTATTTTGATATTTGAAGATGTTGAAAGGGCTTAAAGTGTGAATCTGAAACAATTCCGTCTCTTTCTGGCAGCGGCCAAATTTCCAATTCTGACACATTTCATTCAACAAATTATTATAATAATATTAAAAGAGAACATTTTTAAAGATTTCGAAGTTTGTGAAAAAGCTTTCATAAGAATTTTTTATATAATTAACCAAGAAATTTAAATTAAAATACCTAAGATATTTAAATTAATTTATTATTAATTATATTCAGAGAAAGATATTTATATCGAGAATATCTGAGGTGTATTGATTAATATTTAGCACAATATGAATGTACTTTAAGGAAAAGTTAGATCGGAGTTTATTCTCTGTAATTCATTCAACAAATTTTGTAAATAATATTAAAATAAGTGTCTGGTTCATAATATTTTTAAAATATTTTTCGAAAGTAGCGAAAAAAAATGTAAGAATTAAATGTAAATTACTATAAGCTTTTTGTATAATCAACCAAGAAATTTGAGTTAATAATATAAATATAAATGTGAACATAGAAGCCAACATTTAGAGGCGATAGTCTGTTTTCTCAACCGTCAGGCCTGACGATTGCATCTAGCATGAAACAGACTGTCGCTTCTAAGTGTTGACTTCTATGTTCACTTTTATATTTACATACGCTCTATCTCTGATACTGAGCACATTATCCCATAAATATAGCACATCTTAAGACTATATTTCTACATATATATATATAAGTGTGTATATACATATGTATGTGTGTGTGCGTGCGTGTATATATATTAAAAGAGAGAGAGAGACAGACAGAGAGACAGGGAGAAAGAGACAGAGAGAGGCAGAGAGAGACAGACAGAGAGACAGAGAGAAACGGAGAGAGAGAGAGAGTGAGTGAATCTAATAAATCCATTGGATTAGTATATAATCCAAGTGGATCCGTTTATTATAAAATATTAAAACCACAAAAAACTGCTCAAAATATTTATTATTAGAGAGCAATTTAATAAGCAATAGAAATAAAAAAAAATCCCCTCATCTATTTCGGCAGATGAAGATATCGGTTGCCTGCATTATCAATCGGCGTGTGGACTGAGTTCGTGTCAGACATAGAAAGTTATATGTGAAAGCTAAAATAAAATTAAAATTTCATAGTTAAATTTCCATTTCTGACACGAATTCAGTCCACACGGCGATTGATAAGACCGACGGCCGATCTGTTCGTATGCCGAAAGATGCTATTCCCCATATGAGGTGATTTTGGAATATGCCAAGAATCACTCTCGCAAACAATATTTAATAATGAAATACAATCAACTTCGAATCCCTTAATGAATGGTATGATCCTTGTTTATAAATTCCGGTTTTATCAGGTCTTATTTTTGCTACGAGCTCAGCTTTCAATCGTTTCATAAGACCATCATCAGGTAGTAAATTAGGTAAATTTTTAAATCCAGGTAATAACGAGACATCGAAAGATAGTGCAAACTGAAAAAAGTGTTTTTTTTAGAAATGTGATATTGTTACCTGTAAGAATAATTTTAGAGCGCGCAGTCACGACGCTGAGGTTGAATTTTTTAAATTTTAAAATTGTACGTTCTTGTACTGTAGAAGTAGGCTTTTTGTAGTAAAGGTGGCATGAACTAAATTGTTCAATAATTAGAGTAATGTCACAGTTATTATCCTGATAATAATTGATATATATATATATATATATATATATATATATATATATATATATATATATATATATATATATATATATATATATTTATAGCATAATGAGAAGCCACGTATACTTCCTTAATATGTATATAATATAGAAAAAACAACTGAAAAGTTGCAAATTATAAAAAATTGAATTTTTTTGTGAAATTATCTATATATATATATATATATATATATATATATATTTGATATTTCTGATGAAAGATCGGGGCCGATCTGAAATATCAATTATATATATATATATATATATATATATATATATATATATATATATATATATATATATATATATAAATCTAAATAAATGCATTCACAAAAAAACATTCAATTTTTTTAATTTGCAACTTTTCAGTTGTTTGTCCTATATTATACATACATACATACATAGATATATATATATATATATATATATATATATATATATATATATATATATATATATATATATATATAATTATGCTATATTGATGGCTTAATGTGCGATAGAGCGTATGTAAATATAAAATGGACATTGATGTCAATAGCCAGCGGAGTGACAGTCTGTTTCATGCAAAACGCAATCGTCAGGCCATCATATAAATAGAGATTATAGCATTAACAAAAGCCAGTACTCACTCATACGCACAATATTGCAAATAGTTTTCTCAATAACGGGGCACATTTTAGAGTAAAATTTGTAACTGTTTACTCACTACAGATAACGTTGGCTGTATGAGAAAAGAACGAGCTTGTCATCATCTCATCATGTTTTCTACACGTTCAATAGTGTAGTGGTCTGGCGATCGTGCTGACTTGGGATGTTATCAACCATCGTGAATTTCACGTTGACAACGATTGGTGCCTGACATGTGATCGTTATCCATAAAGAATAGCACACGATGGACATTTGTCTGGACTAACACGACATTGTTCAGTATTACGTATACAAACTTTCCTATGTTAGCAAGAGTTGTAACTTTTAACACACCAAAATCAAACGACATGATTAAAGAAATCCATCAAAATGAGAAAAGAAAGCTAATGCAATGGAAGTTAACACCATATGAAATGATATTTCTGCTATTTAAATTGAAGAGATAATGCAAGATATGCATATGCGGGTAGTGTATTGGTTAGGGGCTTGCACAATTTCAAATTTCGACACATTTATCTATGTTCACATTCGTACCAAAAGCTACTGGAAAGGTACGAATTCAGTCTTTGTCTCCCCAGTTATGGATTAAATAGCAAATTGG
This sequence comes from Acanthosepion esculentum, assembly GCA_964036315.1. Taxonomy (NCBI): domain Eukaryota; kingdom Metazoa; phylum Mollusca; class Cephalopoda; order Sepiida; family Sepiidae; genus Acanthosepion; species Acanthosepion esculentum. The sequence continues at coordinate 3,387,898 of OZ038484.1, read as the reverse complement.
AACACAATCTAGGAGAAGGAAAAATCTGAATTCAAAATTGGTTGGTGTGCTGATGGGTAGATATAAGCTCTTCCGCTTTGTTTGGCTAGAGAAGCTAATTCGATAAGTATACCTATCTCCCAGAGGGTGAAAGCACGCCTATATCCTAGAGGGTGAATGTACACCTATCTCCCAGAGGGTGAATGCACCTCTATCTCCCAGTGGGTGAAAGCACGCCTATCTCCTAGAGGGTGAATGCACACCTATCTCCCAGAGGGTGAAAGCACGCCTATCTCCCAGAGGGTGAAAGCACACCTATCCCAGAGACGGTGAAAGCACACAATGACTGAAATTCTTACGTTCCTTGGGACGGGCACCGCCTATCACAGACAGAGAAGTCGTCTTCAAACTCTGAAGTAAGGAATATTATAACGTGCTAAAAATGAAGAACATTAAATTTGAAAGTGAAATGAAAAACAAAAAAAAATAGATTCTGATGGAAATATAAGAGAATTAAATGCATTTTTGTCATAAAAGATGCATTTTCGATTCCTTTCTCGAAGACTCTTTTATAAATTTTAATTATTTTATAGATCACAACCTTGTAGTGACAGAAAAAATAAACTTGAAAAATTAAATTCTTCCTGGAACACGTTAAAAATTTAAGAAAAATATCAACTGATAATTCCTCCACAAAATAAAATTAAAACTGATGTAGAAACTCTAACAATAATAGATTGAATAACGGGAGATCATGTTGCGTCAATTTTCCAAGTGTCTGCAGTATTTCTGCATTGAATCTTTACTTCTGATAGTAAGTATTTACATACGCCACAAATGCAAGACATTAGAGGAAGGTTTTTTGAAAGATTAGATCAGAATAGGTTGCTAGAAAATCAGCATTCAAACTAGCTTTTCCCTTGAGTAAACAGTTATCGCATTCCCGGATAGGAAATGAGTATCTATTTCAGTTACTAGGTAAACCCACGATTTTCATGTGTTAAGTAATTTTACCCTCCTGCAAAAATTGGATGTCACGTTGTATTATTTATATAAACACAAAATACTGGAATTTGTTCAACACATAAACCAACTGCGGCATTGCTCTGAGCCAGAGGCGCGTTATTGTCCCCAGGGTTTTGAATCCTTAATTATGCTTGACGTCTGACTTATGTCCATCAATCCAAAATTGCCTAACAACGTATCGATGGCGTCTTCTTAAAGAAGAAAAAGAACAATAAAAAATAAACATAACAAAAAACAATAAATATATTGGCGCCAACAGATCTAAAAAAGACATCAAAAAGACGGTAAGAAAACATTTTTCCTTTCTCTAAGGAAGAAATGACCTATAAACTATTGTCATTTGATAAAGAAAGGGTTAATTGTTGATTTCGATTCATTCATTGATTTAGAGTTTTTCTTTTTTGAGTTTATTTTATATTTTGACTGGTAATTATTTTTTGTCAATAGTTATTTATCAATATCTCACATTACATTTTCCATTAACTTCGCCTTCTTCTATCGCTATTCTTTTTTTTTTCTTGCGTTTATTTTCTTTAAGCTATTTTCCTTTTGAATCGTTTTCTTCAATTAAACACGTTCTCCAGTTCCTTCCCAAGTCGTTCACTGAATAAACAAGGATTATCTAGCTTTGTTCGTTTGCGAATGATTGACAAATCCACACAAACTCCTATTAACTGCACACTTTTTTGGATTTCTAAAGTATAAAAATAGGTGATTCAAAATGACGCAGAAATTAGCAAGTTAGTTAGCAATTACTATTGTAGAGCTTTCATATTTCCTGTGATCCCGAAAATCTACTGTAATCGTAAGAACAGCATATTTTTACAGGAGACATATCTCGATCTAAATAAGCATTTCATAAGATATTATCTTTTTGATATTTTTAGAAATAATGATATTATTTAACTCCTCGTGGGTCAGAGTTTGCCTGTAAGTAATTTCATAGGTTATTACTGTAGTTATGAATTTGGTTCTCCCTGAAGTTCTCATATTTACGATCTTGTGTCAGCGTGAAACATGCTCCAGCTTAATTTATACGTAATCGGAGGAGGTGCGAATAGTGTGATCTGTATCGGTGCCAATTGTGAATTAGGTTTTCCGAGTTCAATTCCCACTCAGACCTCTTTTCTTTCATTTCACTCTAACGTACTTGACGTTTCATCACATCTTTTGTTGCACGAAGAATAAAAACAGTACAACAAACTAGATAATTTTATTTTCTTCGGTGAACGAGTTAGAAGGGAATGGAAGAAATAGTTGAAGATATTAAATCAGAAGAAAAAGAACATAGAGAAAATAAAGATACGAACAAAGAATGGCATCCATTTGCCTCTAGCTATTAGTTAAATAGCAGGGTAGACTGGCTTTTCTTGCCTTGTGGCGGCCACCACTCTAGGAAAAGAAAAACTCTGAATTTAAAACCAGTCTGAAGCGGGTTAGGTTTCTTCAGGCTATCCTACTCTAGAGACACTCCTAGTTTTATGTAAATATGGTGTCTCTACTAGGATTAGAGGACACACCCCTATGAAACCGGGTCTAAGTTCGGTGTTAGAATATTTGTTATGTTAATAGTTGATATATTTACAACTGGAAAATTATTTCTGCTTTGAAATTATACGTTACATAAATTTTCTATCGTTTTGGCTTTCACGTAGTACAATTAGCAAGAAAGCTACACTCTGTCAATATTCTTAGCAAGAAAGCTACACTCATTCAATATTATTCGCAAGAAAGCTACACTCATTCAATATTATTAGCAAGAAAGCTACACTCAATCAATATTATTAGCAAGAAAGCTACACTCAATCAATATTATAAAAGAAATGATTTCGATCTTCCATCGCTCCCTAAAATTGTGGACTTGTGTCTGACTGAAATTATTCTTTCTGTCTTCCTCCTTCAAAATGTTTTTTTCTTCCCAATCTTTCGACATTTTCGCTTTTTTCATCCTATTATGTCTTCGTTTCTTTCATTATTTTTCCTTCTTTTTCATCCTCTCTTTTTATATTTGCTTTCTTACTTCTATTCTTGACATCATTCTGATTTGTAATGTAATATTTCTATTTTTATTCTGCAATTACACGTTATTCTTTCTTTTCTATAATATTTTCCTTTTTCTTTATTTATTTTTGACACTTTCTCCTTCCCTAACTGTTGTGGATCCCGGGGAGGGAATCCTGCACAAATAAATAAATAACGCCAGTAATTGAAATAGGAAAATAAGTGTATTGAACGTAAGAATACAAATTTGAAATGAAGATTAGTAGTCCAAGAATGCGGGTTAGTAGAAAGTATATGTACAAGTCTCAGTGAGTGAAGCCGTAATTATCTCTCTCTCTCTCTCTCTCTCTGTCTGAAATCGACGTATCTCAATCTTGTCTCAGCGTATATCTTCGTATCTCCAACTCTGTCAGTATAAGTATACTTTAGAGGAGTCCATCTTGTCTAAAAGGGGAGAGCCCCACAACACTAACATTCCTATTTTCCTTCGATTTTTAAGTTTTTATTGCGATTTTAATTTTTCCTTTGTATCCAAGCATATTCTTATTTTTATTTCTTCTTTAATATTTAATTAATTCCCAGTTAATATTTTCTCTTGGTTTCTCCGATTTCCATCCTTTTCACTTTTGTTTCAATTACAAAATGTATTTAATTAACAAATTATGAGTCGGATTATATTTCTTCTTGCTCTCATCTTTTTGAAACTCACTTTTTGGCTTTCTTTCCTGAATGAATGTCTCTTTCAAGTAAACTTCAATATTCTTTCTTTTCTCTCTCTCTCTCTCTCTCTCTCTCTCTCTCTCTCTCTCTCTTTGTTTTCCCTTCGATTTATAATCAATAAGCATTTCCTTAATTTTTAGTGGAACACTAAAAATTAAGGAAATGTTTATTGATTATTGTCTTTGATGTAATTTTCTAAATCTCTGTAACATTCAAAATATTCTCAATTCTTTCTTTTTTTATCTCTATATGTTTTCTTTGTTTGTTCACGTATTTATATTTCTTTTTCTTATTTTTTTACATAAATCTTATTTTGGTTCTACCTTTGTTTCTTCTTTATGTTTTCGGATATCTTTCTTCTCTTTCACTATCCTTTTCTTTTCTCTTTTTGTTATTCGCTTTCTTCTTTGTATTTTCTACTTTCTTCAGTGTTTTCTATTTTCTGATGTTACTTTAATTCATTTCGTTAACTCATTATTTGTTGTTTTCTTTCTTTCTTCTTTCTTTTCATTTTCTTTATTTCCCTTCCCTCTTGCCAATATTTGTCGATTTTCAAATTTGTTTTACTTTTTGGAATTCAGTTTCCAATTATATTTTTTCTTTCAGATTCACATTCCTTACATCCTTCGTATAATGTTTCTTCATTTTACACTTTTTTCTTCATCTTATCTGAACATTGGCCCTCTCAAAACGATTCTGCTTTCCTTCGCAAATAGAGTTTTATTCTTTGTCTTTATTAATAATTTTTCTTTTTCTTCCAGGATTTCTCTATTTTTTTCTTTTTATAAAGCCCTCCTTGTTTCTTTGTTGCCATATTTCATTCCTGCTTCAGTTGTATGTCCCTTATTATATTATACCGTCTATCCAATCTCACGTCGATTGTTCCATCCAATTCCCTTCACATATTTAAATGAATATTCAACAGTCTACCTTCGTAAATATTGCCATAACTCAATAGGCATAGCCCTGACTTTCCTTTCGGCAAAACTTCCCCAAACAACGTTTTTCCTGTCTTTCGACAATCAGATTGATTCTAGCTTCCAAACGTGTTCTTCAATTCAGATAATAATCTTACGTCATATAAAAAAAAGAAAAATTAAAAAGTCAACCGCAAGGATAAGATATAAGACTGGTCAACATTAATTGTATAGTCAATGATATTAGAAGATTGTTTTAGGCTGGAACACAAAGTTGAAACATACATCGTTTGCTACATTGTCTCTTTTTGGAGACACTGGATGAAAGTCGTTTTGAGAATTCACTTTACCCAACCTTCCTGGCCTCTGTGATTTTCACATATATAAGTTTGTTGCTATGATTTTAATACTGGAATTTATTTTTACTTTAAATTTTATATAATTTTCAGGACCCCCTTCCAAAAAGTTTATAAATGTAATAGTCATATTTTAGTCTACCAGTAAATCCCATGGAAAGTGTACCAAATTGTATAACGATAAAAATATGAAATGTATAACAGAGTTTTATTAAATATAATAACATAAACAAATTAATTTGATTTAGATAATGACAATTAATGCACATAAATAATATCTGTTTTTTTTGTGTGAGTTATAAGTACAATTTATAACTGAAGGTTTCACTGGAATCTATCCAAATAACCGTGAAGTACGTATTATCTTTCTTACTCATGTTAACAGCCAATTTTAAAATGTTATTCAGCAACTTTTATATAATTGCTTGCTTTATAGTTCTCCAAGAAATTCTATACAACTGAACCATAACTGTATCTGTTAGACGCTTCAGGTATATATTCATAGATTTTCTGAAATTCCTGTTTTACATGATTCTATGTAATTTTGTCCATCACAGTTAATATTTTCCCCATTTGTATTTAAGGTACGAAAAACATCTCTGTTCCATGTTTTAGTGGCAGAATGATAATTCTCTTTTCACGAATTACCTACAGTTATCATTTCCTTACCCGCCATTTCCCCAATTATTTTGCATGAAACAAAAATATATTGTGCATCCTTTTTGTCGCCCAATTATGAGGTTCACCAAATTTCAATCCATACAAATTAACGACTGGAGCTCATGATAGCAGACAGTTTGTATATTTGCATATTCTATTTAATTTTTGCTCAGTGAACAAATTTAAGTGATTCATATCCGTGCCAATCGTGCTACAAAATGCACCTTCAAGCACCTGGAAGGATTTTCTATAATAAGCTACCTATTTCCTGGTCAATGTTCCGGTATTATTATTTCGAGAAAATGTAAATGAATATCGTTGCATTATTCAAAGCCATGATACGCCACGGATATCTTGTAGCACCTGCATCGTTTCCCCTTAAAAAAAAAAGAAATATACATCATTCAGCTGCTCATCGACAGCATAGGTACGCTATATTTAAGCTATTATATTTTCCAGCTCTCGTAGTCTGAAAATACGGATTTTTTAAAAATGTAATAATTTTCCTGCAAATTCGATTAATATTGCTTAAACAGAATATTTGGGAACAACTTATGATTTTCAAAAAAAAAAAAGGAAACAAAAGGATTTTGTCCTTAAGTCATATACATTGACACGTAGAATTTGTTTGAAATTCAAATTATGTTATGTGATAACGGTATGAGGTCTCTTTTTATACAAGAACATTTTTAAAATGTGGATTTCAAAAGTGGACTAACATAAGTCTATGTAAATAAATTTTTTCGTTGCTTAATAAATGTATCGTTTCCTCACGTTATATGTTTTATCTAATGTTCTTTGGACTAAGGTGAGTAAATGGTGAAAAGCGTTTCTCGAAGGAATGGAGTTTGTATATTGTTGAAATAATTCTAATATACAATGGCTAACTAAAAACAACAATAAAGAGGATACACAGATCTAGCCGACGTAAACAAAAACAAAAAAAATAACGCATTATATTATTATTTTAATTGTGGATATGTGATCCTTAAATCTTCCTCAAACATCATCAATCTTCCAGACAATGATTTCAGCCAGTGTTAAATTTTCCCTTAGTTTTTTATTGATTTATATAATTTACTGCAATATTTTTTAAATGATAGGCCACAAATTCTCTACGTAACTAATATGTGGCAAGCGAGATAGCTCTCATATAAATCTGTTGTTTTGTCTGGGAAATGACAACGATTTAATGCGTTAACATTGACACCATCATTAATTTAGGAGTCTACGGATATTTTACCGACAAATATTGTGTACCAGCTTAAAATTGTACTCCAAGTGCACAGTGTTTTCCAAGTTGTATTGGTTAATAAATTCCATGAAGGTATGAATTTCTATTCAATGTAGTTGTACAGGTGAGAAATCAGTTTTCATATACTCTTCGCCTAACTTGTTTTCTTTGTGATATTTACTTAATGATGTTAGTTTGGTTGGATTCCTATCATTCACTAATACTCTTCATATTATAAATCGGTTATTGCAAAAACACGATAAA
>OZ038484.1:3315741-3375741 GCA_964036315.1 Acanthosepion esculentum | reverse complement strand
AATAGAATACCAATATTGCATTACTGACTTGTATAGATAAAAAGTCGAACACAACGCAAATGACCTGATGATTGCGTTTAACATGAAACAAACTGTCGCCTATGTGTGTTGATTTCAGTGTCTACTTTTATATTTATATACTCTATGTCCCTGATATTGAGCGCTTTCAACCATAAATATAGCATACCTTCAAATAATATTTTATCATATATATATATATATATATATATATGTGTGTGTGTGTGTGTGTGTGTGTGTGTGTGTGTGTGTGTGTGTGTGTGTGTGTGTATGTATGTGTGTGTCTGTATCTGTGTGTCCTTGTCTGTGTGTCTACCTAGGTAGCCTATCTTCTTTTAAGCATGTATTATTAAGTAATCTAGTCATATTGTGTCTACTTATTTTTATACTGATATTTTCCATTTGCCTAATTTGTTGATGTTAAGATAAAATTCTTCAAAGAAGGCGCCGTTGTTTTTTTAACCCAACTGCTGTCGGTCTATTCTAAAATCATCTTCAGTAGTAAAAACGTTCCTATTCACCTTCACAATAGTATTTGCTGTCAATACCAATAATACTATACCACAAAAATAATAATAATAATAATAAACGCTTTAAATTCTCTAAGCACTCTATATCAAAATCGACCAACAAACACTCAACAAAATTTATTACGAGTGTAGAAGCAACGTGTTGAAGTGCATATAACAAACACTTATTACTTTGCATTCTAAAAATTGCCGGTTAGATCCCTTATAGGGAAACGCTTGTTTTACAACACCAATAAATTTAAAATGTTAAAATAACTATAAAAGAACGCGTACAAAAGTGTTTACAAAAAATATCCATTACAACGGAATGCATATGTTTTAGCAGTTACAATAAGTTTGTCTTTGTAATCTAACCGTGAAGATGATCTTAGAAAAAAATTGAAAGTACTTGGGTTAAAAAATCAACGACGCCTTCCTTGATGAATTTCATCTTAACATCAACAAACTGGAAAGGATTAGTATACAAATAATTAGACACACACACACAGACACACACACAGACTCTCTCTCTCTCTCTCTCTCTCACACACACACACACACATATATATACGTGTGTGTGTGTGTCTAATTATTTATATATATATGTGTGTGTGTGTGTGTGTGTGTGTGTGTGTGTGTGTGTGTGTGTGTGTGTGTGTGAGAGAGAGAGAGAGAGAGAGAGAGAGAGAGAGTGCTGGTCTCTCCCGTCCTCTTCGACGTATAAGTGTCAAGGAACTGAGGTACACCGTGCAGGTTTTGAATTCAGAGTTCTCCTTCTCCTACATTAGTTGCCATCCAAGGCTATAGAACCCCGTCTGTTTTGCTATTTACTCATAGCTGGGTGGATAAGAGGATTTATACTCTTCTCAAGGGTATCAGCACATAAGTGAATGCAATGGATTCGACTGGTTGTATGCATATGAGTTTGTTACACTGGCCTTCACAATTTTTTCGAATATCAGGCAAGAAATTGTGTGATGATTGCAAAAGCTTGAAACGCAGGCTTACAAACTCATATCCCTACAACTGAATATGTTAGCTCTATCACTGATATTGACCACGTTCCAATGAATACTGCGCATATAAAATAATATATATATATATGTGTGTGTGTTTGTGTGTGTGTGTGTGTGTGCATTTGTCGACATGGGCCAATGGAAATAAATTATCAGCAACGTATATATATATATATATATATATATATATATATATATATATATATATATATATGGGGAGAGGTAATATTTGTTCCAACGAAAGAAAAGTGTATATTTTAAAAAAGAAGAGACAAACCGCAAATGATTTTTTTTATATATATTATATTTATTTTTCTTATTTTTGCTGAACTTTTTATCGGTCTCATGAACTTCTTCAGGCAAAGGGTGGATGTTTCCACATATTATTAATAGGAATTAATCTTCATCACGACTTTCGATGTCTCACCTTTGTCTTTTTTTCGTAGTGGTAACCCAAATGTCTTTCTTGGACAGGTGGCATTGTTCTACTTAAGGGCTAACAAAACAAATAGCATTGGTCCGAGAAAAAGCCAGGAAGGATGGCTTCGTTCACATAAATTTATATATCTTCTTAGATCTCTTTCCATTTGTGTGTATTATGTGTGTGTGTGTATTTACTAGTATGTGTATGTATATTCCCTCTCCATACATACATACTGTCTTAATTGAAGGAATCAGTATATACATATATACACATACACACACAATAGACATATACATATATATATATACACATGCAATATATATATATATATATATATATATATATATATATATATATATATATATATATATATATATATATATATATATACAGATATACATACACTTCCTATCTTGTATAGGGTTTGTGAGTAGTCGATTTGTTTGTGCCAGTATATATATATTCCTTCTCTATAGGTACTTGTGTGTGCGTGTATGTGTGCGTGTATGTGTGCGTGTATGTGTGTGTGTGTGGTCCGATCAATGTATTTGGCCATTATGTGTGTTTATGAGTGTTGGGTGATGATATGTTTAGTGGTGGTTTAAATTTGTTGATGATTTTTTTTTCTTGTATTTTTATATAAGAATAATTGTTTGATATATTGCCATAATTTTAAATTCACCTTGATTACTGTTGTAGATGTGTTGTGATAAAAAGAGTTTTCTGAGGTCTGGTAATTTGATGTTGCGTTTGTGAAGGGAAGCTCTGTTGTTTAGTGCTTGGCTGATACCTATATATGACGTATTGCATTTTGCGCATGACACACTTCAGGAGCTTGCTTAAATGGATTGCAGAACAGGGCTTATGAGAAATAACAGAAAGACAAAGTTTATTAAGAGCTAAAAAGTACAGGAAGTTGTGGAGTGCCGTGATCGCCTACTACCTGAGGTCACCCGGCACATAAAGATGAAGATCGCAGCAGTGGTAGTAGCAACAGTAGTAGTTGTAGTAGTAGTAATAACAGTAATAGTAGTATTAGGGAGTGGAGGAAGAGAAGGGGGAATATTTTCATCCGAAACCGGAAAACCAGAGAAGTACTTAGATCTTCAAATATGAAAGGGAAGAAAAAATGAAATGGGGAAGCACTTAAAATAACATTTTACAGGACCACTTATAATTCTACCCAGTCCAAATATTTTTGGCTGCTAAAATCCTTAGTAATTCTCAATATTTTTCGTCAGACAATATAATTTGAACTATTAGATCAATAATAACGACCACACTTATATATCAGAATAGAATTAATATTATAATTGTACTGATTGCTATTAGCAATGCTATACCTTCGATGAACACTGTTGCTACTGCTGAATCTCTATTACTACTCCAGCTAATAATAATCCAAAGCCAGGGGAGAAAATAAAAATTATGAAAATGCTTAGATATCCAGGCAAACCGAATGAATTGCAGGAGCGTTTTGAAGCATGGAAAACTTTTGAAAATTACCGCAAAATATTGTCAGCGCGTTAGATATTAATCTATATGAAGACTCCAATCATGTCAACACAGAATAGCTTGACAAAACGAAGTATAATTGGCATTCTGAGGAATTTGCAATATCCACACAACAATGTTACTATATTCAGAAAGAATGCAAGGAAATTTCCTGGAAGGTCGACCGGGGAAGGTGGTGACATTGTCCCTTGATTCCCGTTGAAAACCACGAAATATTAATCGAGAGAAATTTGAAAACATTTGAAAATGCAAGACAAGGGAGGAAATGAGAATGATGATCTTTTGATAGCAAGAAATTTTGAGTCAGTGGAAAATCGATTTGTGGAAATGTGTTATTTTCCTATTTTACGAGCCTCATTCATTTGTCAAGAGAATTATTTCGGTAGAAGTCGTTTAAAAACTCCGTAAATAATTTATTTTTAAATGAGACAAAAAAATATTATATCTCTCGCAAACACATTAACTCCTTATTCTTGTGAAAATGATTGAATTTTAAGATTTTACTCTCGACATTTTGAAGTTATTAGTCATAAAATTGTCTCATAGTATGATACTAAAACGAATAATTAGTAGTAATATTAGTAGTTTAGTTTTTTTTTATTTTAAAATGCTTTTTCATTAAATGTAATGTACTTTTCATGTTGATAATAAATATTTTACATAACAAATGAAAATGAGACCAAGAATTACCAAAAGTTTTTGTAATCGTGTGCTTTAGAATAATAGGATTCTAAACTCGCAATCCGTTGCAAGTGAAGTCGATTGCCAGTGAGAACACAATTTTTTTAAAACCAAGTATCAAAGGGATTTAATTGAGGGCTTGCTCTAAAACTGTTGTTTTGCATATCTTCTCTTGTGTAGTCGGACCCATCCTCACTGATTCAATGATGATGGCTTTGTGTGACAAATATACGGTTAGTCAGTCTTGAGTCACAATACGGTGTTTGCAAGTTTTATGACATACTTCTGTCGTTTGTGGTTACAAATATATCTGATTACATAACTTGTCTTTTAATTCAAATATTGAGGAAAGGTATTCAAATGAAAATACATATTAGTAATACTGGGTGAGGCAAAAGGTCACGCACTATAGGAGTTAATTAATTAATAATGCTTTAAATGTTTAATCTGTTTCGATATTTTCATTATTTTGAAGAAACAATGTCACCAGACCTCAGACCCTTGGATGTTTCTGTGGTGGCCATTTGAAGTCAGTTGGTTATCAGATCACCCATAGGGCAACTTAAAGAAAGGATTAATTATGAATGCAGAAAAATGACAGAGGAATCTCTTTTATGTTTTAATGAATAATGAAACTGCAATGTGTAAAAGAAATGAGGGCATTTTGAATAGCACATATAACAATTAAATAACTAGAAAACAAAATTTTCATGTATAATTATATTTTTAATAAATTATGCTTATAGTGAGTGACTTTTACTTGAGCCTGGATATCTTTTAACTGAATGTTTCTGCAGAATTGTGTTTAAATCTATCAAGTCCTGAACGTACAAACGTATAATATACATTAAAATATCCACATCTCGGATTTTCAGGAACCCTGGAACATATACGTACTATGAAACCGTGATGATGATCAATCCTCCTGGAGAAATGATTCTTTTGAACTGACGATTCATCGAATTATTATTTATATTAAAAAATGATTTTTTGTATTCATAATTAGAAATGCCATTTCTCAATGGATGCCTCAAAATATGAAAGTATAAAATTTTGTGATGGTTAAAAAAAATCGCTTCGATTTTGATTAGTCGGTGAAGATGGCTTAAAACCTCCCTACAGTAACCGCACAGATTTCTATTTTTAGATATTTGTTGTGTTTTAAGCATTGTATATCAGATTATTCGGATTTATTTGATTCTTTTATTTTGTCGCAACTTTTTTACCACTCTTCACTCTGGATATATTCTGGCTTATTTTCTAGTGCGGATTTTTGAAATATTCTCATAAACTCCCATTTTCGTGCATGTCCCTTAATGTTTGATGTTTGCTCTAATTTCTCCCGTGCAAAGATCATCTTCAAACAAAGGAACGCGTTGGCTTGGCTGTGAGGGTAGATGAATATTGTATACCATTTTCAGGAGAACGGATAAAAATGGATTCTACGTATTTAATACCGAAATATAAAGACTCTTATCGTTCAAAATCTTTTTTAAAGATATTTCCGGCTCAGTTTTTTCTTTACTTTTTACTTCGATGAAGATCCAGGTGTCGTTATTATTGTGGTGACTTTTATATTTACCTATGCAGAAGGTACTTAGTTTGCTAAATACTTTGGCGCATTTCGTGGCTGATATAATTATTAGCCACTAGTGACAGAGGTTGGAGCAATAGAAAATTTGGCTTCGTGAGGACAGATTTTACAATGCTTATTCGATTAGTAACCGAAAAGGATAAAACCATCTGACATTAATAGCTGCCAGATTATGTTAAACTTAGCATATAACTGTAAGTTTTCTTGAATAATTGAATGTATGAGAAAAGGACGTGTGTTCGAGTTTAGGCAACTCTCGGACTTCACCTGCTGATCTTTGAAGGCAGACTCTCCACTGTTGAATGAATATTACAACATAATTTTATAGGCCTTTTCTACTTTATGTGTTGTAATTAATAAAATGTATTATAATATTTCAAGTTATTTTAGCGTTAAAATATCAATATTGTCCATTGTAGATCAGGGCTAAGATACTGCGCCTTGTTATCATGTACTTATGAAGGTGCTGATCAGTTTAAAATTCTAACTGCATGATAAATTTTGATCTCTATACACACAATCAGCGAAGTAGTGAAAAATAACTTTATATTTCTGATGTATTAAAATGCAATACGAATATGTCATAGCAATTTGGCCGACATTCAAGAGCAGACTGCTTTACCCAACCTCAATCAAAAACTGTCGGACAAAAGAAAAACATATTGTGGAATCTTTGAATTAGCTGATTTAAAATCATTTTACATCCATCATAAATCTCTCGCCAAATGTTTACATATAAAACGGCCACTATTTTCGGCATTGCACACAGAGTGGCTGATAAGCCATATATTTCATCGATATAACACAACAGCTAGACCCAATACTTCAGTTGATTTTGTTTATCTTGATTATGAAATTTTACCCAAAATAACAATGCAGAGGTCAGTGAAAATTTATTGTCTGCTGTAATTATCCAATTTGCGTCCTTTGAGCCAATAAAAATTCATATAAACATTCCAACACGAGGCACAAGAGACCTTCCATTTTTATTTTGCCATAATTATATTCTTATCTAAATACAATTCCCGAAAGTTTTTTAAGTGATTTTATTTTATTCAGGTTTGATATGCAGTCTTTGGATAAGGTTATTACCGTGTAAAGTTCGTCAAAAAAGGATTTTCCTGCCTATCATTCGTTCTTGTGTCAGCAACCGATAATGGAAACCGGGTAAATACTTATATAAATAATGAATTTCATGAAAATTACCCGTAACCCCTAAAACCTGACGCTATAGAATATTTCAAGAATCGTATTGTAAATTAAATAAATATTCAAATATCTTGCTTATATGTTTGTATTTTGTGGATCAGCGATATTGGACAACAATTTCCCGGGTTATTAAATAAACGAGTAAAAATAACAAGAAATTAAATACATGTTTCATAAAACTTCTCGGTAGATAAATTAGGACGGAAATGTTAGTAAAGTACAAAAGTTAAAAGAACCAAGTTAGAAGAATAGTAGATATTTGGAAGCCTTCCTCAGAAATAAGTATTTCAAAAAGTGACATTTACTTGACGTGACACTCTATATTTCTGAGATGAGGTATTATGTACACTATTTACATTATTCGGACTATTGTCCTCATCTTTGTCGCCATATTTATCACAACGTTTCGGCCTTCTTCAGATGGTTGGAATGTCGAACTGAACCCTTTATTTCGCTCACTGGGGTAGACTGTTCTAGTTCCACGTGCCATGTTTTTAATAGATATCAGTTATCAGTTATCTCCTGTTAATTCCCTCCTCCAAGTTCTCCACTGCTTTAACCTGGTATTGAATTCACACTCTTTGGGTCCTGTCACTGGATCTAACCAACGTCTTTATCCACTGTGCCATGTGTCCTTGAGGAACTTGCAGAGTGGAATTAATCGGAGATAACATATGGCGACAAAGATGAGGACAATAGTCCGAATAATGTAAATAGAGTTGACGTGACTGTTGTCTTTTGTATTTCTTCATGTGATAGACTACTGGAATCTAAGTGAGAAAATTCACTAACGAAAATCAAATTAGCTACAGCCAGATTTGTAGGAATATTGAAACTAAACCTTATTTATCCGCATCCACCACTCGCATTGATATGAAAAGAAAATGGAAAGAAGAGTGTGAATTCAGTTATTAATACGCCCTTGCCTTTCAGGAACATCCACGAAGGTAGCTTCACAGAGATGCAAACGGGAAAAAACTAATGCATCTTGCATTAAATCAACCAAAATCATCCCCAGTTGAGCTCTTGTAACTCTACACATTGTCTATAATATCAAGAAAACTAAAACTTAAAACTTACTTAAAACGTTTGATGAATAACAGCTCGGAAATGGAAATCAGAGAGCCGAGTTCTAATTCCAGTCGGGTTCCTTATATTCACTAATACGCAAACATCTTTTAGAAAGGTATGAATCCATCCGTTTTCCCTCCAGCTATGGGTTAATTTGTAAAACGTTTATCAATAAATCTTTCATACCCCCAAAACATTCTTACTATCGAAAATATTTTCTGGCTTTGAATAACCTGCAAAAGGTTGATAAACTGTAAAAAAACAAATCAATGAAAGAACACAATGACCTCCAGATGAAGCTGGATAGCATCGGTTTCATCTAGGTAAGCAGTTGGGATTTTATTAATATCGTCATGACAAAAATTGCAAATATATATTAAAACAATCAAATTAAAATAGCTTCAGAGTTAAAAGTCAATTGCAAGATCGACAGAAAGGCTGCATGACTACAGGGCCCGTAAATAATAACGAAATACATCAAGGAATTCATGATGTCCACGAATATTCTTCTGCTTCATGAATCATCATTCTAATTTTAAAATATTCTCTGATTATAGAGTCTATAAGACATTTTGAACCAGCAAATGATAGTTTCAAATTTTGGAGACGTGGGGATAACTTCAGAACCAAATATCCAGTCCAGGTTATGGTGATGTTCCTCAACAGGGAAAATATCCCTCTATTACCTTACGAGCTTGAAAAAAAAGAACTTATAATAGCTACAAGATGATGGCTAGTTGGCTCAACTGTAAACTGATGAAATCTCGTCGCAAGTCTCGTATTGGGTTTAAATTCATAAAGTCTAGCGAACAGTTTATTGCAACAATTATCATGAAATATTTATATAAAAAAAGACAGAAAGGCAACTTTACGGTGATTGACAAAGTGACTGAAAAGATGCCAGATCAGGATTAATAATATTGCTGATTCTTCTCTGGATCTTATGAAGGAGGCCCAGCTAAATCGCAGGGTCACCGGACCATATATGACAGCAATATTTTAAGAATGGACGAATGGTAGACTTATATATATGCAAGATAGAGTCCGAAGAGAAAAAATATCTCGCTCAACACAATGAACCGACAATCATAGTAGATGATCTAGCAATGGATTCAATGTATTCTTTTCACCTCATGTCAGCTGAGAAAAATATTTAACTTCATTTATTTACTTTTATTTTATTTATTTATTTTTTCGTTCGCCTTCGCTCTGTCCTTTTAAATTTCGACTAAAAGAACGAACGAGCCTATTTTTTTCCATTCTCATTTCACCCTTCACTCAATTGACCTGTGACACAAAATTTTGCTACTGCTCAATGCCAACTTGCCAGATAACCACAACTAGGTGTAAAGATAACGTGTTATGATTTCTGGTCAGGGATCATCCCGCCGTAGACCCCACTCGTCACCAACAAGATATCCCAACCCCAAATCAAACATCTGAATAGGCGCCTCAAGGATGGGTAGGCCAAATTATCAAATTATTTCCTGGTTAAGAGTTGCCTAGGTTTTCGAGTTTGCCTTGATGTGGAAATTGAAAATAATGGATGCTACATTAAATAAATTATTTTTAATATTATCTATGGATTTTATTAATCCTCTCATATTAATAAGCCAATATGATTCTTCATACATAATAAGTTTCTAAGATCACACGAATATCGATTACACAACAGCTTTGAGAATAGATTAATCGGCATTACACGATGAAAGGTGAATTTTGTTGATTCATTTAAATTAATTTCAGTCTTAATATTCAACTAATATATGGAAGCATTCTGTCAATTTGTATTGTCAATTAAAATGTGGAAACAATTTTAGGGTTCTTACTTTTTTTTATTACTGCAGTTTTCAATCAATTTCTCCAGAATCTAAATTGCAAGCCGAAACTATTTCCATTTCATATTATTTATTCGTGTTCCAATCGTCAATAGAACAAAAAAACCTTTGAATACGGTAATTTCATTCGGTTGTGTGATTAACAGTAACATTCTGATACGACATCTAACAGGTCATCGGAGACTGTTTCATTTTTCTAACTAATCTGTTCTATCAATCGAAAATGGCGTCAACTACCGAAGAGATATTTCTACATTAAAGTTGCATTTGAAAGCAATGACGAAAACAATGAAATATTTGGAAATGATACGACCACTAAATCAATTAGAATTTAAAGCATTACTGATCTCCAAAAGTGATGGGTGTGAAATGATGGCTAAGATTACTGCTTATAAGCTACCGATGAAATAAAAACCCGATCGATCCCGGCTGAATTATAGGTAATGGATATTTTAGGAATTTTCATTTTTTTTTATGATGTTACCTAGACTTCTGATGTAAACGACATGAAGTACTGTGGTTGTCCCGAACCAAATATAATTTTAAAATGGCACGGATTGAAAACTGAATAGTTAGAATAACAGTGATTCCATTCTGTCTGCAACCTTTTAAAATTGGTAGTACGTAAAAGGGCTGTCGGTTGAACAGCCGGGAATCTTGCAGTACCATGTCACGTATACACAAGCATTCCTGCAGTCACTCCTGTTGGGGTTTGCTGAGGCCGCCCTATGCTGTAATCTTAGCCACATTCAGGCCATTTTGTATTGCTTTCGATAATGGACATTCAAATTTCCTATTTTGTCTTTTTCTTATTTTTATTTGTATTTTTTAATCGGTATCACCCCCGACAAGGCAGTACAGCAGGGGGGGGGGGCTAAAGGAATCAGGTGTAGAAACATTAGTAATGAGGAGAAATAGAAAATAGCAATCAGGATGACAGTAGGTAGCGAATGATATTGCATTTAAATTTTTGCAGATTAAAGTTAGTTGAAATACATGGGACCGGGAAGGAGTTCCACCTGCAAGAAGTGCGAAATGAGAAACTGTTAGCATAGAATTTTCCGTTATATCTAGTTGGCTCAACTGAAAATTGATGAAATCTCGCCGAAAGTCTCGTATTGGGCTTAAATTCACAAAGTCTAGCGAAGAGCTCATTGGAACAATTATCATGAAAGTATTTATAAAAAAAAGACACAAAAAGCCAACCTTACGGTGATGGACAAGTGACTGACAAGATGCCAGATCAGGACTAATAATATTGCTGATTCTTCTTTGGATCTTATGAAGGAGGTGCAGGTAAATCGCAGGGTCACTGGACCATATTTGACAGCAATTTTCTAAGCATGGACGAATAGTAGACTTATAGATATACAAGATAGATTCCAAAGAGAAAAATAACCGCTCAAAACAGTGAACCGAAATTCTTATCATATGATCTAGCAATGGATTCAATGTATTGTTTCAATCTCATGTCAGCTGAGAACGGTATTTAATTTAATTTTATTTATTTTTTTTTCTTTCGCCTTCCCTCTGCCCTTTTATTCTTTCGACTAAAAGAACGAACGAGTCTTTTTTTTTCCATTCTCATTTCACTCTTCACTCAAATAAAGGTAAGAGATATTATTATTTCTAAAGAAGAAACTTTGCCGGAGCGTTGGACTAAAACGGTTCCCCCGATACATTTCGTCTGGTTCGAGGAGGGTGGATAGCAACTCTATATGATGACAAATAAAACTATCATTGGTCGCAAGAGCATTCGACAAGTAAACGGCAAGTTAGAGTTGCAGTCTCAATAAAAACAGCGTAAAGAAAGCAACAAGAAACCAGTCCAATACGTGTCCAAGAATAATTATGGCAATCATAGTTATTAGAGGTAATGACGCAAACGGGGGAAGGCCCCTGCAGATAACTTCTCGCCCGTTAATGGAAGACATGAGCGTCAGTTGTCACCTGACCATCATCCAGCTACTGTTGGCAAAATTAATAAGAACGGCATAAAGTGGCTCAAGTACCTTGGAAACATAAGCGACAGGTATCACTAGACCTTTACCCAACGACCGACTGTTCGCAACCATTTGGAACACAAGGGCGCTACATCAACGTCACCATCGTAAAAATATCAAGCAAGAAATGAATAGATTAAATGTCAGAATTCTAATCGTATGTGAATCTTGGCGGGCAAAATATATGGGAATTTCGTAAGCGACATACACAGGATGATACACGAAGTCGGAATGAAAAACGAAAGAGATGTTAAGTGAATGTTAGATAATAACAAGAAAATTATATTCTGGGAAAATGTTAATTCTCGGACAGAATTAATTTAGTTAAACTGAAATGGAAGACAATTATAGTTGTATAATCAGCAACGGTCAAAAGTTCAGAGGAAGATATTGATCATATTTAAATCTCATTGGACAACGACTAGACTCAGTGTATCAGAGAATCAGTGTCATCATGGAAGACCAGAATGCCAGTATTAGAAAAAGAATGAGAAGGCGAAATATTTGGCAAGTTACGCGGTGAAAGATGCTGCACAGTAAAAAGATCAAATAATTACCAATAGCTGGTCTAAGGATCACCCTAGACGTCTGTGAATGGAGAAGACTGGGAAGAGATATGAAGAAACGAAATGATTACGTAACTATTAGTAAAATATACAGAAACGCAATTTTGTATTGTAATACATACGAGAGTTGGTTGAAACGTTCATAGACGATGAAGGATGTGGAGTTGAGCTGTGAAATCTTATATGCATTCATTTCAACTCTTCTTTTAAAATAAATGCATTGTTTCTTTCCAGGTAAACAGACATCGGACTATTAAAAAAAGACTTCATCTATAAGTCGTAGCGTTCACTTGAAAATGTACAACATTTGGCATTGTGGTGTTATTCTGCAGAAAAATGGTTTATCACCGAAGGAAATTCATGCTGGATGACACTTAAGGTTTATCAACAGTGAAACGGTGCAGCTGAGCAGGAAAAAGGAGAATTTTGAAGATGACCCAAAGTCTGGAAAGATAAAGGAGGTGAAACACACATAAAGAAAATATGCACAGTAGAGTAACAGAATGAACTGAGAAAAAATGTGTACACATCAACAGCCTTTATGAAAGCAAAGTAAGAAACACTGATAAAATAAAAATAAAAAAAACAATACTTGAAAGATATTTGCGAATTCATCAGAGAACACTATTTCACGGCGTAAGAGAGAAACCTACGATGCAAGAAAATATAAAATTGCTGGAGAGATTCAAATGTGGAATAAGACCGTAAGAGGGCAAAAGACAAAGAGGAGCAATGCAACAGGAATAATTGGGGGATCGTAGTAGAGATGCACATAGCCTTGGGCGATTTCGGCATCGGCTAGATCACAGATGGGATAAACGAAATATACGACAATGATAAAATACCGGACGACCACTGCAGATCCATTTTTATAGGATTACCTAAGTAAGTGTGTGCAAAATATTGCGTTATCCATCGGACAATCAGCTTAAGGAGCCGTATGACAAAGCTCTTGATCACAATGATGATGAAGAAAAATTGGATCAGAAATCAAACCAAGATAAATGCAGCTTTGTCAAGGACACTGGAATGAGTAATGCGATGTTTATGATTAGAATGACATCGGCGAGAGCAATACAAATGCAGAAGCTTTTATAGATGACGTAAAATATTTGACAAGGTACGACAAGAGTTTGTGTTTGAAATGTTAGCAAAACTATATCTATTCGCAATAATCTATACTGGGAGCAAACCGTCTGCATAGGAATAGAAAATTGAGTAGGTAGAAAAGAAGAGGAAGAGGAATAAAACGTGCATGCATCTCCGTTCGAAATCTGTCCAACCCCTACAGAGGGTCTATTCTAAAGCAGATTAAGGCCCAAATAATACTTATTATCGAGGGGCATCACTTTAACAATACAAGATAGGCATATGACACTGTGTTGATAGAGGACACAGGATCTCCGAGACAACCTAATAAAGGAAGGTGGGGGAAAATGGATGAGGCAGCTCTGTAAGAAGACAGAATGTATGGGTGTTACCAAGAGAAAAACCCACGATATGAATTACGAATGTCAACATCAATCAGGAAGAGAAGTTTAAATAGCAGGGGCGTGTTTCAGCAGAGGATGGAAAGTGCATCTCTGAAATTTGAAAGTGTATTTGATTATGGAAAAATGCATTCTAAAACTAAACAAAGAAAAAAATTGTTACAAACAAAGAATGCTGAATTGTTATATGATATAAGTCCTCTTTTATGGCAGTGAATACTGACCAATCTCATCACAGATGGAGTGTGGAATAAACGCAACAAAACGTAATTCTACAGAAAGATAGTGATACTTTTGGAGCAAGTTAGCAACGAGGATGTTTTAAAGAAAATGGTAATAAAAAGAAAACTCAAAATTAAAAAAAAAACACCTGAAACTTCTCGGATATATAATGAGGAAGGAGGGTTTGGAAAACTTAACTCTCAAGGCACATGTCTCAAGCAAGTGAGATAGGAGACAGCACCAAGCCACCGACACGATGAGCCTTTTTTTAATGAATGGTAAAAAGTGGGTGGGAGGCTTGATAAAGGAAGGAATGCTGCCAAGTGCCACGAGGGATAGGTAGTTGCTGAAGAGACACGGCTCATAAAGAAAGAGTCAGGCGTTTCTCCATTTGCCACCGCACAATATTTTAACATTATGCTTCTCATCTGTTTTTATACCTAAACAAACTTAGATTTTAGTATATTTTAATCAAAGAATTTGCCATATTGATCCCAACACTAATCTATCTTTTTTATTTCACTAATCTCTCCCACCCCTCTCTCTCTCTCTCTCTCTCTCTCTCTCTCTATATATATATATATATATATATATATATATATATATATATATATAAATACACACACACAATTTATAAATCAATATAGCAAATTATATATATATATATATATATATATATATATATAGATATATATATATATATATTCGACTCTCCCGTTGTATTCGACGTATGATATGCAATCAGCTCAGGAACCGACAGCTAGACACCAGTACATGTGATTTGATTATAATGGCGAAGGTTTTGTGCAGAACCGAATACAGAGACCTGATACAAACGACCCTCCGCAAGATTTGTATTCAGAGTTTTCCCTCTCCTAGACCAGTTGCCATCCAAGGCTATAGAACTAATCTGTCCTGCTATTTAGCCATAGCTGGAGGGAAAAAGGAGCAAGGAAGAACAACACGAACACAACTTCTTCTTCCTGAGGTGGACCGTTAGAATCATCTAACAGCCGCTTTCTTATTTGCTTTACATGTCTTTCATGTGAGAATTTCAGGCCCTGTATTATGTAAACCATGTTCCCGATTCTTTTTTCAATTGTACCTTGCTCCCAGTAGGATGTATTGTTTTATACGTTTTCTGGGTAGAATTTTCTTTTTGGTACGTACGACACTGGTATTTGCTTTGTTTGTTTTGGTAGCAATTTGTCAAATACTGATCTGATTTTTCGGACGATCATCACTCCCGCGGGTGATAATGCCGATGGCGTAGCACTGTTTGGCGTAATTCGATATACTTGTAAAAATTGTTCCAACGCCTTTTCTGTTGGCACGTCATATGCTTTCTTTAACGCTCTTTTGAGCGTGTCTACAAATCTCTCCGCTTGCCCATTTGACCTTTGGTAATATGGCGGGGATTTGATATGTTTAACTTGAAAATTTTCACAAAATTCTTGAAAGTCCGCAGATGTGAATTGTGTCCCATTATCGGTGACTAGACAATCAACCAATCCGAAACGAGCAAACAGCTCGTGGAGGCAATTTATGGTAGTTTCAGAAGTAGGTTTTCTGCAACGAAACACTTCTGGCCAGTTGCTATAACTGTCTACTATGATCAAATAGTAGAAACCATCTATTGGACCTGCGAAGTCGACATGGATTCTTGACCATGGTCGATCTGTCTCTGGCCATGGCTCATGGATGATCAGCGGTGCTTTTGCTGAGAAGGGAACAACCCTTGCATTTTTCCACCATATGTGTAATGTTCTGATCCATGTTTTGCCAATATACGTAACTTCGCATTAACGATTTCATTCTGTTCTTTCCTGGATAGCCCATGTGGAAGTACTTTAGGATTCGCCTTTGTAGAGTTTATATAGTAAAACATTGTCACATGACGAAAAACTGTCTGATACATTTTTACTTTTTTCTGAAAATTTTGTTTTTGTTTCTTTTATGAATTCATCATTTATTTTTCATTTCTTATCTCTTGTAGTGTGACGGGGAGGTTTAGAACTGTACTACATAGTGATGTCCTGATATCTTCTCCATGTCGTAGGGCTGCGATTACGGAATCTTCCAGTGGCCCCGTTTTCTTAGGTATTAGTCTCGAGAGACCATCTGCATGCCCAATTTTATTCGTTGGCAGATATTCCAATTTGAAATTGTAGTTCAGTAAAATTGTACCCCATCTAAGCAACCTATTTGCCATGTAAACAGGTAGACCTTTCTTCGATCCAAATATTGTTAATAACGGTTTGTGGTCCGTCTGTAAAGTAAAATATCTCCAGTAAATATATCTATGAAATCTTGTAACTGCAAAATTAATCCACAGCGCTTCTTTTTCGATTTGTGATTAATTTTTTTCTGCTAGTAGCAAAATTCTTGAAGGATGCGCGATGGGTTTTATTGTCCCATCCGGCATTTTATGCAGTATACATGCCCGGACTCCATAAGCACTCGCTTCACTTGCTACTATTATTTCTAATTTTGGGTCATAGTGCGCTAAAAATAGGTCCGCGGTTAGCGTCTTAATTATTTTGTCAAACGTTTTCTGGCATTCATCTGTCCACTCCCAAACTTTTTCCTTCTTCGACAGTTCGCTTAGGTGTGCGCGTAATTTATGCATGTTTGGAATGTATTCTTGGTAATAATTCACTAAGCCTAAGAAGCTTTGTAATTCGGCTACGGTTTTTGGAGCTGGCATTTTTTTTATTGCCGTTGCCCTTTCTGGGTCTGGTCGTCTTCTTTCTTCATCGATGATATGGCCCAGATATTTTATTTCCTTCATAAAGAAATCGCATTTGTTTTCTTTTACCTTGAAACCATAGTTTTGTATTCTCCTGAAAACCTCTTGAACGTGTTTCCAGTGTTGTTCAATGTTTTTGCTATTCATCAGTATGTCATCCAGGTATGCAATCGTGAAATCAAGTTCGCCTCGCATAGTATCCATTATTTGTTGAAATATTGCCGGTGCGACCTTAATCCCTAATGGTAATCTATGGAACTTGTATAATCCTTTATGTGTGTTTATGCACAATAATCTCGAGCTTTCCTCATCTACTGGTATTTGTAGGTACGCTTCGCTCAAGTATATTTTTGAGAAAAATTTTCCGCTGTTTAATTTTGAGAAAAATTCTGGACTGGGTAGAGGATAGTGGTAATCCTTAATCGCTGCGTTCAATCCCGTTGAGAAGTCAGCGCATACTCTTATCTCACCCGATTTCTTTTTGACGTAAACCGTAGGAGCGGCCCATTGACTAGATTCCACTTTTGTCAATATACCGATTTTTTCGAGTCTATCTAACTCTTGATCTATCTTTTCTGTTGAAGCAAAGGTACGTTACTTTTCTTCTTGAAGATAGATTGTACATTTTCTTTTATTTCTATATTTGCTGCCATTTTTTTACATCTCCCGAGGCCGGCTGAAAATACTTCGGGGAAACTCTCTTTTAGTTTCTCCTTTAATTTATCTGCCTCGGTCGATAAACTTCTCACTTTTTAGCAGTACGTACTTATTGGTAAATCCCAGAAGTCGAATTTCTGCATCCAGTCCGTTCCAAATAAATTTTCTCTATTTCTTAGCACATACATTTTTAATTATTTTGACATTCCATTGAATGTCACATTTGTAATAACGTCTCCCTCAAATTTTATTTTTCTCCCAGTTACCGACCTAGCAATTTTATCGGTTCTCAACATGGTCGGTTTGTTCAATTTTCTCCATGTTTGTACGTTAATAATAGTTAAGTCCGAGCCGGAATCCAATTGTAGTCTGACTTTTCTGTTTAACATTTCTACTTGCACGTATTTTCGTATGTTTGTCTCGTCCGCTTAGTCAGTCCTAGTGACTATTTTTGCTTTTGCTTTATTTCCAAGTCCAACAATGAGAACTTTTATGACCCATTTTTTTGTACGACAGACAAGTCTTAAAACGGTATGGACAAGCTTTATACCAAGTACCACGGCGATAGCATTGAATGGGTGGTAGTTTTTTCTGATATTGACTTTTTAAAGTAGAAAAATTTGTTTGACCGGCTTTTGAGGAGGGAAAATTGGTTTGGTTTGTTTTTGACGAGGGACAAAAACGTATTTGTCGTTGTACTTTACGTATGTGAGCGATGCCAGACCCTTCTATATCTTTCGAGTCCTTCTCTACGCTTATATATCTCTGACAGTCTTCAGACAATTTTTGTAGCGTCAATTCTGTTTCACTCTCCAGTTTTGTAAGAATCCTGCGTCTGATCTCCGCGTCTTTATTCGAAACCAGGCCTTGAACGAATATTAAACATTAAACATTGTCCAGACTGAGTTCAGATAACTTAAAGTCATCACAGTGTTTGTTTACAATGGAAGCGAATGTTATATAGTCTTCGCTGTCCTTTTTTATTAGATTCAGACATTTCCATCTTTTGTGGTATAGTGAGGAGTTTGGGCTAAATAGTTCTCTTAACAGCTTTATGGTTTCCTTGAAAGTTAACTCATTTGTTTTCCTCAGTAGGATGTAGTCTACGAATTTAGTGTATTCGCTTGACCCTAATTTTCTTAGTAGTAGACGTACTTTTCTCGCGTTTGACCAATTCCCGCAATCAAACTCATATAAATCTTCGTACCTTCTGAAGTAAGCTGCGAAGTTTTTGTCTTCGTCCGGTGCATACGTGAAGTCTTTGATAGGACTCCATATAGCATTTTGCGAGAGAACTGTTTCATTCTCGGAATTTTGCCCTTATTTGTTATTACCCGTAGCAATAATTCTTGTAGTTCAAGATGCTTCTGTTCGCTTTTCTGTTGCTGCTCAAATTGTATTTTCATAAGTTCCAATATGGTTGCCTTAAAGTCTTCCATTGTTACCGTAATTATGTGTAAGTATTTTTCTTTTAGTTTAAACTTCCGGTCTTTGTTACTACTGTAAAGTTGGTGTCCAAAAAGAAAATTTTCTCTTTTTTTTTATGTTCGCGGGTAACTTGTTTATTTTGTTTTCCACTACCAACGTGGCCTCTTTTATGGACGAACAATAGTATAATTTTTTTTGTAGATTCTCCACGTAGAGTTTGTTTCTGTTGTGGTAGTCAAGACTCAACAGTTTCTTCAGTCCTCCTCGCCACTGTTATGGCCCAAATATCCTCGCACCACGGTTATGGTCCAAGGTTAGGACCAAGGAAGAACAACACGAACACAAGAGTAGAAAATAACAAAGATATATTACAACAGAAATATAATACAAGAAGTTGAAGGGTTAGTATTAACTCTCATTTTGGTTTAGAGTGGACTACGATTGTCTTAACTCGTTAGGTCTCGACTCGTTCCTCCCCCCTCTCTCTCAGAGAGGCGCAGTATTCATAGAGTCAGGAAGAGTCCATTATCGTTATAAGTAATTTCCCATGACATATATATATATATATATATATATATATATATATATATATATATATATATATATATAGTGAACGAAAAACTAGGTAGCCCGTATGGGTAGACCCAAGGATAAAATCCAGAGAGCTCAATGTAAATCAGAGCTAATATTTAAAAAAAAAAGAAACAGACCACTTTAAAGTTCCATGTAATAAATTATTTCACCACAGCACTTTTAAAGAACCGCGGATCATCAGACTTTACTTCCAAAGGTTGAAACGAAAAATGAAAAGTAATTTACACATTTTTGACGGGCAGTACTAAGCATATGTAAATTAACGATGTGAGGAAGTGAGTGGGGAGAGAGACATGATTGAGTTAGATGTAATTTAAAATTTCTATTCTTTCATATTTAATATTGTTTGAGGAGGTCCAGACATTGACACATTTAATTGGTTAACTTAGAGGAAGTTATATATTGATATAGAAGGGGTAGATGAGAAAAAAAACATAAACAGAAAAAGAGAGAAGGAAGTCATGAGAGAAAGTGTCACTAATTTTCTTTGGAATGAAAGGCCCGAAATAGACGCTGTTGTTTTGCTTTACTTTGAGAGTTCATAAATATTATAATGTTTGATATAACTTTGAATGTTTAAACAGTCTATAAGGAATTTAATTATATGTTTGTTAGAGATTTAAGTTTTTTTAAAACTTTATTACAAACATTTTGGGGGTTTAATATGAAATAGCCGATTAGAAAAATATTCATAGAATTTACATTAAAATACTAAAAATTTTTTAAAATATAAGTTTACTTCTTGTTGTAATTGATTATTAAGGTGATATCTCTATCAGTTTGAATTTTATTCATGAATTTAATTCGCGACTATTTTTAGATTGGTAATTTCTTTTACTTAAAGTTTAGTTTTTAAGTTAATATGGAGTGATATTTGAATGTAATAATAGAGATCTTGCTTTGTCATATATTGTAAACACATCCATGCAAGATTCACATATACATACGTTCATACATTCATACATTCCAGCCACCTGAAAAAGGCTGGAGAGTACAACGGCCGAAAAGTTGTAACAAATATGGCGACAAAGATGAGGACAATAGTTCGAATAATGTAAATAGTGCTACTGTATGAATAATTCATTTTTTTATTCAGCTTTGGTTAGGGTTAGGGTTAGAGTTATTTTAAAAAGATAAGTTGCTCAAGAGAAAATTCAACTATACCTGTTTTCAATATATCTAATAATTACAGAAAATATCGGTAGAAATGAAAGCATAACTTTAAATAGATGATTAGAAAAACGATAATAAACAACGACAATAGAAATTCCAACTTCTTACATTGTTTATTATTGTAAATTGCCTCTAGAGATTATATGCAATTATGAATTGCTATGAAGAGTTGCGTCTTTAATGTTAAAAGTCCTATTATGATGTTGTTTAGATTCTACTCAATATTATTAACTTAGATATATAGTGATAGCGAAAACTATAGTTTTTGGTTGGAAAAGAAGTTAACAAAACAGACTAATTTGACTGACACTAGTTTATTTGAAACTATTTAATTTCATACTTTTACATTATTATACCTTGTAAAACTAATGTAAAAAAATAATATGAAAAGATTTTAGAACAAAACATAAAAAAACATTTTATTTTAAAAATAAAAGATATATTAACAAAGAATAATAAGAACCTCCTAAAATTTATTGCACAAATGCTCCTTTCTTTTCAATAACACTTAGCAGCCTATTGTCAACATCTGATGTTAGATTTGCAATTTTAGCGGCTGGTAAGTTTTTTGCAGCGACTTTATCTGTCTCCCAGAGGTCACACTTGCTGTTGAATTGCCTTCCATTAGAATAAATATCTCTATTGAGGATGCTCCACTGGTTCTCAATGGGATTCAAGTCACAGCTATTTGAAGGCCAGTCCATCAGATAATCTTCAACAAATCCCTTTTTTCTTTCAACCAGGATTTAGTAAACTTTGATGCATGACTTGGTGCGTTGTCTTGCATAAAGATCATAGATCTACGCTTGGCTAAAGACTGGTAATCAAGCCATTCAAAGAAATATTGCTCTAGAAAATCACAGTAACTTTTGGAATTCATTTTAACCCCGTCTTTCAGTTTAAATGGACCCACGAGCTCATTACCAATAATCCCAACCCATATCATGATCCCACCGCCGCCTTGTTGGCGTTTAAAAAATTTTCTTGAGTCAGGTTGCTTGCAAACCCATCCTCGAGCCCATCCATCGGGCCCATCAAGGGTGATCCTTGATTCGTCTGTAAAAAGCACGTTACTGAAATCAATTTTAATGTATTTTTTTGGCCACTGCAATCTTCTTCCTTATGTTTTTTGTTAAAATGGGTTTCTTTATTTGATTTTTTACATCAGCAAACTTCCTTAATGCTTTACACCTTGTTTCCCTTGACACCATAGGAGCTCCAGTGGCCTCAAATATGAACGCACTTAACGCATTTGGGTTTCTTATTAACTCTCTTCGGATATGTGATAGATCTCGCTTTGTTAAATTCCTGAATTCAGCCTGAGACTTTTTTTTTCCTTGGTTGAATTCCCATTTGACATATTTTCTTGATTGTTCGATGATCCATTTTCAAATCTTTAGAAATTTGAAGCTAAGACTTTCCTCTGCTAATTTCTTTGATTATATAGTTCTTTTCATTCATTGTTAGTTCATTTTTACGAGCCATAATACTAAATTCTAGTTCTTGTAAATAATCTCTTGACACTGCAAATTGCTATAATTACTGAAAAAATACTAAATATCAATCTGAAATTGAAAATTGGGACTTAATTGCTTTCATGCTTACTCGCTATACATAATAGTACAAACTATTTCATTGGATAACACATATCTATGAATTTTACATCAAATATTTGACAATACCTCTTTTGCATATAATCTCTAGACGCAGTTTATATTTCTCCTAACCTTTAAATCATTTGTATTATATGTGTGCGTGCTTGTCTGTGTGTATATGAATGTATATGTATGGCGATATGCGTGTGTATGTCTGTATTTTTCAAATTCCTCGATCGTTTGGCATTGTTTTCCTGTTTCCACAAACATATTTTTCCTGTAGTCTTTTTTCTTTCACTAAAGAATTGACATATGGCCTCGTCTCATCCTTTTACTCGAGTCTCATTGAGACGTTTGTAAAAATACATCAAGAGTCGGATATAGATGAAATCGTTTTAGTCATTGCTTGGCGCTCTGTACCGTAATGTGCAAATGGATTTTTTAATGGGAAATAGGCTGCCCTTAACTCGTGCGTAAATGCCCTCACAGACATGATGGGCTAGGCTCTTTCTTATCTGTTTTGCTTTTGTTTTTGTTGACGGATCGCCTCCAAGCGTCTCCCGTTCGTACGAATCAAATAAATATGAATGGTCATGAATCCAGAAAGTCAAACAGCGAAAACAACAATGCATAAATAATTCCCAATATCTTTTCCTTTTTGTTTTTAAACAAATAAAGAGCAAATGCTATGTATTTTTGGGCGGGTTTTCTGGTTTCATATTTCTATAACATTTTTAGCAAAATACAGCAAGATAGGCTCACCGAAAACTACATGGGCAGACGGTGGATGAAAGTGATAACGCCTTCCTCTTTCACAAATAAATAGCATCACCAACATAGATATTTCGTATTTTTACGAATATTTTTTATGTCTACGTTAAATTGTTTTGCTTAAAGGGAAAATCAATAAATGACCCTACACGCATGCCACCAATTTGCCACTGGGTAGCGTACCACTAGCATTTACTACAGGTGGGCCGCTGTAATGATTTTCCAAGCGTAGCTTTGATGTGGCACAAAGCTGAAAATATGGGGCATCCAGTGAGGATAGAACTCACTACTCAGTCGTAAATTGTTCTAGCGAGACAAGCACGCTAACCATTACACCACCATCGGCTGCCCTCCAGCGGGCCACTAGAAGCTTGCGTGTAGGGAAGTTTTTCGCAACAGTAGTATTTGTTCAATACTAAATAAAAGTATGTAGGTATCAGATGCCTATTTTCACAGAATGTAAACCATCTCGAGATTTTCTGTAGCGTGAAGTATCAAAAATCAAGAAAAATTCTTTAGAGAAAAAGAAAAGAGTACTGAAATGTTATGCAATATCGGCCCTGCTATATTGCACTGAATGCTGGGCAATCTTCTCACAGATGAAGAAGAGACTTGAGACAACAGAAATATATTCCTACAGAAGGATTCCAAGAATACCATAGATCGAACATGTAAGCAACTGGAAAGTCTTAGGGAAAATGTAAACAAAAGTACTCTTATATTTAATATTAGAAGGATACAATTGAAATTTATTGGATAATTAATGAGATAGGGGCGTTTGGAGAATCTGACACTCACAGGAAATATTGAAAGAAAGAAAGAGCAACTCAGTGAATAACCTACCTAATAAGCCTGTGTAAATGGTTGGCAGAATATGGATTAGGAGAAAGTTAAAAGACAAAACATACTAAAAGATACAAAGGACTGGCAATTGTGGAGGGCCATGATCTCCTACGTCCCCAAAGAAACACGACACAAAGAAAAAGAAATAAAATAACTTCTGACAAGATTTAAACTTACATTTAACATATGTGGCGTCTGCCTTACAATGATGACGCATTAATCACAGAAATTCTTCATAGAAATGGAAGGAAATGTTCTGTCTTATTATCACCTGTTTACATCAACATTTTATGTTGTTTGTTTACCTTATATTCTTCTATATACCGCGCATGGCTCTCCACAATATCGTGTAGCTCTTATCAGGTTTTCTCCTATGTTTAATGCCTCTACTCCGCTTTTCGACATTCATAATTACAAGCTCGTCATGTAAGCGGTTCGCTGCCTTCCACAATCTCTTTTGTACTCCTTATGCCCCGTGAGGGTCATATTTTCCAAGCCATCCTTCCGCATTATGTGTTAAAATAATTTCAGCTAACACTTCCTGATTTTAAGCAGAAGTGTCTTTTCTGTTGCTATTTATTTTAACACTGCTTTCTTTTATTCGCTTTGTCTATGGAATTTTCAGTATTCTTCTGTGTCGAGGTGTTTCTCCATCCTTGAGAAAAATATTCATTGTCATATAAGAGGGTGGAAAACACATAGAAATACACGACGCTTTCCTTTCTATTTTTGTTCCTCTCTCTTGTTTAACTTTTGGAATGCCTCTTTCGCTAGCCCAATGCATGTTCTGATCTCTCATTTTCCACCCACAGTTAAAATGCTTCCCAGATATTTGAAATTCTGCACTTCCTTGGTGTTTATATCTCCAATTCATAACTCGCATCTTTGGCTTTTTATCTTGTATACTTACCATCTTTATGCAGTTGAGGGTTTGCCATTTTTTTCTCGATTTCTTCTGCCACCTACCTGTCTAGGAGGTTCTGTAAATTCCATTCCGAATCTGCCTTATATTAAGATAACACCCACCGATGATATACTGGTGGGACTGCGCCACCGTTGAAGTTGTATAATTCTGCAGGGAAGATGCATGCTTGTCCTACTTATCGATTTATTTTCTATCGATGTGCTGGCGAATTCTTCCTGGTATGAAGTTCTGAATTATTCTAACATTATTTCCAAATAGATCGGCTCTCCCCAAGCAGTTCAAATAAATCCTTCTGTCCTATCTTGTTAAATGCTTTTTGCAAAATCTATACTCATCTACATTTACTTACATTATTTACATTATTCGGACTGTTATCCTCATTGCTATATTCACAAAGTTTCGGCCGTTGTACTCTTCGGCCTTCTTCAGTTGATTGGGATTTTGAACCGAACCTTTTATTTCGTCCACCGGAGTAGATTGTTCTAGTTCTGTGTGCCATGCCTCTTCTGGATTTCTCATTTATTTCCCTTTAATTCAACTATCCAAGCTTTTGGTTCACCACTGCTGCCTGGTATTGAACTCACAACTCTTTGGGTCTATTCACTGGATCTAACCAACATCTTTATCTACCGGGCCATGTGCTCTTGAGGACAGCTGTGTGCGTATTTCTGGAACGTATAAACCTAATGTCTAAGCCCTCATTTTTTTACCAGTGCTCATATTGTAATTTTTTCTCTTATTAGACAAAACAAAAAAGTAATCGATTGTTTGATTTTGGTAAGCTGGCCACATTTTTACAGCGTCTATACGTTTCAGGTCCCGATTACTAGTTTGTTTGTTGTTTATTCTATTCTGTTCTTATTACCATATATATAATAATCTAAAGCATTCACAGTCGTAAAATAATCGTGCTCGAATTCTTCGGATGGAGCTTTGTAAACTGTATTCATTTCCGTCTATTAATGTTTATTGCCTTTAGAGCAACTGTTGGATTGTCACTCAATAACTGATGATAATGAACATATATTGGTAAGAATGAATAATATTCTAGTGAGACTTGGGCCCGTATCATATCTTCATGGCAACTTGTCTTCCCGTGGTATTATAATTACTGGTCAGATTAGGACAAATCTTGCTGATTCATCCAGATCTAACCATATAGCTACATTGACATAATATTCTGAATGGAAATGATCCATGCTTGTTTATATACATGAAGAGCATTTTATGGAATTTTATTTTAAATTCTGCAGTGAAGCTTTGTCAGTTCTTATTAATGTTTAATCAGTACAGTTTTAATTTAATTATTGTTGTGCAAGACGGCGATGCACAGCTTCCGATGATTCCGAAGTTGAAATATTTAATGTAGTATTTGACGCGTATTTAATTCAGCATATCGTCGATGTTCACCTCTTAAATAAAGTGAAGCAATGATAAGGAATTTACATCACCAAAGATAATTCTGGCTTTGAGTGAATTAGTTAAGGACTTTCTTGTGGACGGCGAGTTCATGACTTACTGTTGCTGTATTATTCTTTTTCTTTTTTTAACATCATCCATTTTCATTTTTCTTGAATTCCTTTTACCGTTTTTTTTCTTCTTAACTTTTTCTCGTTCATCCGCCTTCCTATTTATTTAATTCTTTTCTTTCATTTACATGTCTTTTTCGTATTACGTATTCGATTCATTTTTGATTTTTTAAACTAGTTTGATCTACAGTAATCCTTTCTTTATTTTAACGTTTTTCTTTCTTTTAACTTCTATTGCCATTTAAATTTCTTCATCATCAGACATTCTTTCTTCAACAGTCATTCATTGATTTTTTTCACCTCTTCCTTTCATTTTTTATTATTTCCTTAGTTCTTTCAAACTCATTTTATTTTATCAACATTTTTTTTTCAAATTCGTTTTATTTTGGGAGGCTAAAATAAAACACAGGATCGCGTTTCTCGCGAGGCTCTAAAGAAGCGAAGAGAAAATGAAACCAGATCCCACCAGATCAATGGAACTCATTTACTTTTCACATGCTAAGATCCCACAGATGCTCCAAAATCAAAGATTTTCCCGATACTTTTATATTGTTTAAAAATACTGGGAAAGTAAAAGCAAATAAACAATTCGTATAAAAAGAAATATTTGCGGTTTTTCTGATTTTAATCGCTCTCTCTCTCTTAAATATCGATTTAGAATAACTGGTCGAAACGGAGCTCAAGTCTTTTAGAAGAGAGATGAACACTTTTTCCTTTTATATGTTTCTCTCAGGTTTTGTTTCTACTTGAAAAGCAATCTACTTACCATGCTTACCCCGTGGGTAATGTAAGTTTTTCAAGTACAGATTGGAACTTCCTCTATCTTCTGCATAACAATTATCATCCTCGGTTGTTAGTGACTTCATTAAATTTACTTTGTTTGTTTGTATTTATTATATGTCCAATATTAACAATTACGAAGGTCATTCAATAAATAAGGTGTATTTTTCGGTATAAGAACTTCTAATACAGATAGAAGCTTACTTTTTTAAAAATTTTTCAACGTAGTCTCCAAGCACTGTCACACACTTCTGTGCACACATCTGTGCACAAGCTTCCGTATTCCCTCAACGTAAAAATCTTTGGACTGATGTCTCAGCCAGTCGCTCACAACACTTTTGACTTCATCGTCACTTTTAAACTTAGTGCCTCTTGTGAACGCTTTCAAGGAACCAAACAGGTGAAAGTATGAAGGAGCAAGGTCTGGGCTGTAAGGGGGATGAGGGAGCAGTTTCCAGCCCAGGTCGTTGATGGTCTGCACCGTTTGGGCTGCTGTGTGAGGCCTTGCGTTGTCATGATGCAAGATGACTCCTTCTGACAGATGACCCCTGCGTTTGTCCCAACAGATAAGCTCAAATTCCTTGCAATATCATCCACTGTCACACTTCTGTCAGACTGAATGAGGTCATTGACTGATTCGATCACCTCAGGTGACCTCACTACCGTAGGCCTCCCAGGCCTGTCTTCATCCTCAACACTGCTCCGTCCTTCTTTAAACAATTTAGCCCACTTGTAGACATTTTTGGCTGAAACATGTGGCACCATACACAGTTGACATTCTCCTATGAATTCCAACTGGTTTGCACTCTTCAGCAACCAAGAACTTGATAACTGACCGCTGTTCAATCCTGGAGCATGCTTCTTGGTCGGCCATCTTTGTTAATCGCCAAAACTCTCAAAGTATTTTTAATCTGCAAAAGAAATTAAATCCATGTGAAAAAGAAGTAAAACAAAAAACAATAAAAAAAGAGTAAGCTTCTATCTGAATTAGAAGTCCTTGTAGCGAAAAATTCAACTTATTTAATGAATGACCCTCGTATATTGTTACAAAGATTCTTTTGCACTGGGATGACATTTCAATAGGAGAGATTATCAAACATAGCTGCTACAAGCCTCTCGAAAAACATTTTTTTCAATTTTATACATACACAGAAGGCAGACGTTTGTTATGAGATAAAGGTAGGGCTCTGTTTGTGGATTTGGGGTGCAACTACAGGACACAGGTTTGGGCAATAATATATGCAGGTCGTGTACTCCCTAGACTACATCGGTTCTACTCTCGGATGTAACAACAAGATGTAACAACATTTCCAAATGAGCATAGGACATTACCTTTTGTGCAGATTTGTCTGCAGGAGATGCCGGAAGATTCTTCATCTTGTCAACCAAAACTCTTTGGGGCTCTATCCTGGGTTTTCTGTTTGGATTTACTACCATTTCCGTGTTTGGATATGATCGCAAGACAGCGGAAGTTTAAAATCAGAACTTTTCTTCTTCTAGATGGACTACCTTCCAAGGCTTTTGAGCTCCATCTACTAAAAGCAGCTGGATATGAAGCGCCAGTATTCCGTCTTCGCGCATTCTCCGGCTTAGGGCTGGACTTAGTTGTCAGTGGTCATTTAAAACCATGTCAAGGAAGCATTTTGTAGACAGTAGGAGGTATCACAAACTGACAAACTTTGAAACATATATAATGTACATATATAGACAGTATATACCTTATGTTTTTTTTTTACTTATTCGAAATAATAACTGTTTTGTAAATATATGAAACATTAGATAATCAAATAGAAAATAACAAAAAAACTAGAAAGCGAAACAAATAACGAAATAGTCCTACATAAATAAACAAACATCAATATCGAATATAATTGTTAATTATGGGAAAAGATAGAAAGAAAAATGAAAATATAAAGCCTAAAATACACGGAGATTATGAAGTCATTATACAATAAAATGATTTATACTGTCTATTTGAGAGTAGGAACAGCGAATCTATTAATTGACAAAAATAAACGAGAGTAGAAAAAGCAAACTGATAAATATAATCTTAGGTAAATAAATATAGAAAGTAAAAATAAGACAAAAGATAATCGGATTAGTTGTCGAGGCCTAACGATTGCGTTTAGCATGTAACAGCCTGATAAATTCAATGTCCACTTTTATATTTACATACGCTCTATCCTTGATATTGAGCACTTTCATCCATAAATATAGCATAGCTTAAAACTATATTTTATCGTATATATATATATATATATATATATATATATATATATATATATATATATATATATATATATGTACTTTGAATATACGCTCTTTAGCGCCAGAGGGTGTCGTCAGTGATGTTCTGAATTGGGTCATTGTGCAGTTTCGTGTCTTTCAAACTTCATACTCTACTCACCAAGTCGACCCCATCAGAACTGATCAGTCTCTGATGCGCCCGCCATCTACATTAACAGCCTGTAGACACTGACTTATATATGAAAGTTTCTCACAGCTAACCTGTAGAAAAGACGATA
The DNA here is from genome assembly GCA_964036315.1 of Acanthosepion esculentum. NCBI lineage: Eukaryota > Metazoa > Mollusca > Cephalopoda > Sepiida > Sepiidae > Acanthosepion > Acanthosepion esculentum. The sequence goes on along the minus strand of OZ038484.1, from coordinate 3,346,016 downwards.
TTTATAAATATAAATGACAATAGGAAAACTGTAGTAGTTGCCGACGCGTTTTGTCCAATGGAGACTTTCACAAGGCAAAAAACGAAATGAATTTATTTAAACAAATTAACTAATAATAACAAAAATAAAATGTCCTGGAAGAATTTAGAGAACGCTATTTCCATACTGTTAACTGAACATTACGTCAATTACTGTCACGTGTGGAGATATTGTTTTTATTGCTGTGTTGACGGATTCAACCATTTTCTTTTGATTTCACGATATTGTTGTGTACGTTTGTTTGGGGGAGTAGTAATTCTGTTAAGAAAGATGAAATAGGGAAAAGGCCTGGCCGTAGATTAATATTTGGGTAATATTCAATGGCAGCACTCTCGAGGATTTTCCTGCTTCAGAAATATTATTGCTATTAATGTTTGAAGATCTGAGTATATTCATAATGGTTTTTGGAAGTATTTATGACTATTTTAATATTATTTAGATGGGATAGGTTGTTCTGGATAGTGGACGTGGCAGAGTTGGTCGGTAGTATTATGTATCTGTTTTCATGTAATGTACTATTGCGGATTATGTTATTAGTTCTGTTATGCCTTTCTTCTTGCGTTGTAGATAAAATGATATGGGTATTGTAGGATTTTGAATGTTTTTTCTATGTATGTTTCTTCTTTAGGTAAATATTGGGGACTGCAGATTCTTAATGCTCTTAGAAACCTATAATAATTCCAGATTTAATTTTAGAAGAGTGGTTTGAGTAGAAACTGATCAGATCATTTTTGTTTGTAGCCTTTCTTTAAACGTCAAAATTAAGTTCGTTATTATTTCTATGTAACAAAATATCCAGGAATGGAAGAGTGTAGTTGGTTTAAGTTTCGAAAGTGAAGTTTATTGTAGGTTCAACGTTGTTAAGTTTGGAGAGAAGATCCGTTAAGTTAGTGTTTTTTCAATATATCAATAATGAGTTGTCTAAGTATCTGAAATATGAAGAGTTTGTAAGAATATTTTTGAATGACTCACTTTCTAGAAATTCTAAAAATAGACAAGCAAGAACGCCGCTGAGAGGAGATCCCATTGGTAAACCAAATTTCTGTCTTTAATGTTGGTTATTTAAAGTAAAGAAACATTGCTTGGTAATTAGTTGGCATATTTTTATGATTTTATGTGTAGATAGAGGTAATTAAATTTTTGCATTTGTTAGGTGTTTTTCAGTAGATTTGCTAAGGACATTTTGCTTTTTGTTATTATTAGTTACTTTGTTTAAATAAATTAATTTCGTTTTTTACCTTGAGAAAGTCCACATTGGACGAAACGCGTCGGCAACTACTACAGTTTTCCTATTGTCATTTATATTTATAAATAAATAAATAAATATATATATATATATATATAATTTTGTCCAAATTCTTAAGACCAATGAAAATATAAAAATATACTCTTTGCGTTGTTAAATTCAATCATTTATTTGAGTAGAGCTTCGGAAATATTATAACTTTTTTAACATTTAATAGGGAAAATATGAAATTATGGAAAATTGTCTAACTGCTAGACCCTCAAAATTTTAAAATACTATTTAAAAGAACTTTAATTGGTAAAGAGGTGAATAAATTTGGTCATTTGTATTCAAGCATTAACGCAGTCACTATCTCCCATTGGTATCTCCAGCGTTAAAGTAAAAACATGACAATAGATGAAAAAATTAATATAGTTTGAACGTGACTGAATTCTCGAGTTGCAAAAGCAAATTCACTGCCAATATCTAATGACTTATGTGATTGGACGTCGTAAAACTGCTGCTGAAAATTTCTTAAAAGATCCTGAGGAATACTGACGAGAATTTCAAGTGGTCGGGACAGGAAGATTTTGTTGACGTTTAACAGGAGGATCGACGGATTGTCTCGCAAGACACCAGCTGATCGAACCAGATTAAGGCTCTTACCGACGCAGAATGCAATTCATAGAAAATAAGACGGAATCTCCGAGAGAAGGGATTTAAAAACTGTAAATGTCTTCAAAGTAGATGTCTTCCACACAACAAAACAATTCGCTTAAACTTTTCTGGGAAGCGCTAAACATTGGACATAGAAAAGTGGAAGACTTATTTTAATTAAATTAACTTGGACTGTCCAGATGGCTTCCAACATAACTGACATGATAAGTAAGGATATCCCACCGGAGACATTTTCTACACGACACAGTGGAGGAGGTTCCATCATGATCTGGGGTGCTATCTCCTTCCAAGGAACAATGGAGATTCAGGTTATACACGGGTGTCAAACCGTGGTTGATTACGTTGTCGTGTTAGAGAGATCATCCATAATGATTGAGTGTGGAAATGACAGGATATTTCAGTAGGACAAGGCTGCAATCTATAATGTCTGCAGGAGAAAGGACATTTCACAACTAATAACGGGATCCTTTTGGACCATTCAGCGTTTTCGCCAGACCTGAACACCATTGAAAATATTTGGCCTTGGACGATAAGGGAAGTCTATAGAAATGGGCGTCAATTTGCATGGTCTTCGTGAAGCCATCTTCACCACTTGGGATAACATTCCAGCCAGACTTCTGTAGATGATTATATATTTAATTTTTATTGTCCTTCTCTTATTTTCATTATTTGAAGGTCTAAGTGGTTGAGTCAAACAACGCAAAAAATATATGTTTTCTTTATTCATTGGTGTTAAGATTTTAGCTAGCACTATATATGTGTTTTTGTTGGGGATGGACTGCGTGCGTGTGTTTCTATGTAACTCAGTAAAATATATCTCATAATATAAGACAGGTATTCATAAAAAAAAATAAGAATGATATATGTGTTGGAAGTCCTAACAATCAAATCCTAAATGAAATAGAATAACTCTAATCTATTTTCTTTGAAGCAACTGTCGACACATGAAGATCCTCATGGTTCATTTCCCTGCCGGAGATGACAATCTAAATATAATAACCAACGTCGAATTTATTTTTAAAACATGAAGAATAAGACGACTATATGAATCTGGATCTTATAAATGACGGAAATTGATTGAATGCAAAAAATGAAAATAATGTTAGTCGACCTCGAGATACCTGAGTCCAAAATTCCGCATCGCAGTTATGTGTGTATTTGATAATACGAATAAATATATATAACTTAAGGAACAGCAAAACAGACTAGACATTTGTGCATAAACATATGTGTGGAGAGTAACTGGAATAAAAAATGACAAATATATTTTCAATTTAGATAGAGAATAGTTCAGTTATAGCTCATCACCTCTACGGTATATTGATGCAGACAGTTCAATCTTTCGTACGGGATTTTCTAATATGGCTGAATGACTCCGTTACGTGGCACGTGTTTGTTGCTAAAACATCGTAGCCATTTCATTTGGCATATCAAAAGCATGCAAACAACATCATCCAGTATATTTTTCATCAAATTCCATTCACACTGCTTGTAGCTAGGCCTCTTTTAATCAATGTATTCTTCACGATTTCCTATTTGGATACACATTTCCTCCCAGTTAATATATATATATATATATATATATATATATATATATATATATATATATATAGTGTGGATGGCCCTGCACCAAGCCTTCACCACTATAATCAAATCTCATGTGTCGGTGTCGGGCTTTCAGTTTCTAGGAACTGATCTGCCTGAACCTCATACGTCGAATTCGACGGGAGAGTCGATCATATATATATATATACATATATATATATATATATGGGTACCACAAAAGAATAGCGATACCTCAGGATTAAAATGCATTTTTAAAAACGAAAAATTTTACTTGAAGCTTTTATTCTAGTTTTGATTCCAAGCTAGTTGATTATACTTAATATTTTCAATGAGCAAAAGGTTTTACTCTATACCAAACTAAATTTATATATATATATATATATATATATATATATATATATATATAAATATACATTTATATATATATATATATTTATATATATATATATGTGTGTGTGTATGTTTGTGTGTGAGTGTGTATATATATTAACTACCCAGTATGCTTTCAAAATGAAAAACATATTCGAAGCTTTCAAATTTTTATTGAATTGTAGGTACTTTGGCGATATAGTCTTAGTAACGATGACGGTTATTGATGAAATGTCAGAAAATTACCAATAAATTTTAAATTTTAAGATTTAAAATTTTATGAGTGATTCTAAATAAATTTTTTAAAAAATGAGAATAATTCTTGTAAATTTTCATTATTAAACTTATTTTTTTTAAATAAAGGTGTCTATAATATATTTCATAAGTAAATGCAATTAAAATATTTTCTAAGAAAATAATATCCTAGTTTTATTAAATGATTTATTCAACGATTCGAGCAGACTTTCTGTAAGACAAAAAAATCATGATGAAAATTCTCTGAGGATGTTTCCTTATGACTAATACAAAATAAAACCCAGCAAAAAAGAATTTCTCAGAAGTTGATAAAATTAAATACAGTTGTAAAAAGATAATTTTACGAATATTTTCTAAATAAAAAATTAATTTATTTGTGAATAAGTCCAAAACGACAAGTATCTGTTTTTGACAAAATAACCAAACTAATCACCGCAAAAAGACGCTAAAATTTCAAATAGAAATTTATGGTCACCTTATGACGCAAGAATAACATTTTGTTAATCAGAATGTTGAAGTTTCGAAAAAACAGTAAATTTAATTTGATAATCAAAAATTCATTCTTTTCTCCGCTAACATAAACATTTTTGTCGCTAAACATTTTTTAGCAATTTCTCATGTATGTACATTTTATTCGAATCTTTGGAGGTACATATATATATATATATATATATATATATATATATATATATATATATATATATATATATATATATATATATATATACCTTTGGAGATATATATATATATATATATATATACATATCTTTGGATATATATATATATATATATATATATATATATATATATATATATATATAAATATATATATGATCATTGAAATCAACATTCAGACGGCTTGATGATTGCGTCTAACATGAAACAGCGTTTCGTGTCTGAGTGTTGACTTTTACATTTACATACGCTATATCTCTGATATCGAGCCCTTTATCCCATAATATACCACACATTAAACTATATATATATATATATATATATATATATATACATATATATATATATATATATATATATATATATATATATATATATATATATACATATATATATATATATATATATATATATATATGTTATACCTTAAAACTATATTTCTTCATATATATATATATATATATATATATATATATGAAGAAATATAGTTTTAAGGTATAACATATATATATATATATATATATATGAAGAAATATAGTTTTAAGGTATAACATATATATATATATATATATATATATATATATATATATATATATATATATATATATATATATATGTGTATATCAAACCGTCCGTGTTAAACTTGAATCAATGTCTTTGAGCAAGCCTAAGGTTAGAAAAATCTCTTTTTTGTATATTTTGTTTGTGTACATGGTTCTTCCATTTGCGTATTCTTTATACATATCTGTGTACGCAAGTTTGTGTCAGAAAAGGAGTTTCATGGCCTGGGATGATTATCTTTGCAGTTTTAAGCGGAAATACATGACTATCAGACGAAATGTTAGCAATTACATCCCGACAAGAAAAGCGATGCATAGCCGGCAGACATGTAAACTTACCTACCAGTCCCCAAACATCAGTCAGCCCAAATCTCTCCACTTCAGATCCCACAAATGCACACGCAAAATTCTTGAGGTAAAACCCCTTCCCAGACTTAACCATTTGTTATCAGTATTGCCCAGTTTGCGTTTCCATCTTTCCGCCATCCTTCTTACTCCGAATTTGTCCAATTTCTTTCAAGATTTCATTCTGTCGTTCCCTCCCTCTAGTCAAGAAATCTCGGGATATGTGTCGGTTCCCTATTTCGGTGCACTTAGAGGACAAATTGGTGTGAGGGTATTTGGCGACTTATTGCAAAATGTATAGAGTCAGAATTTCATTTCTTCTTACGCCTTCTGTGTATTCTGTAACTAGGAAATATATTCTAATTCAAAAAAATTGTCTAGTAGGCAGGGGTTAACTTTTGTTTCCATTTTTTGTATGTATGCAAACGTATTTTAGCATAACAGATAAACCATCCAGATAACAGACATATAGACTATCCAGATAACAGACAGATAAACCATCCAGATAACATATAGACACACCATCCAGACAACAGAGATAGACCACCCAAATAATTGCTAGACAATGCAGATAGCAGACAGACCATCTGGAAAAGACAGAGAGACCATCCATTTAATAGGCAGATAGACCATCCAGACAACAAACAGGCAGACCATCCAGATAACTGACAAACCATCCAGAAAGCAACAGAGAAGCTCCATATCAACTTGGTTTGAGTAAAGTCCTTTTTAACGTACCAGTGTTTACAAATCTTGATTTTGGCACGAAACACTAAAAACACGCATACGAGTCAATCTCATTTAATTATAATAAACGTCTTAAATACAGTAAAATCGACCTTGCTAAGCGAACGCTCCTCTGAGGCCGAAACGGTTAAGTCACGTCAGGCTATATGACGGTTCTGTATAGGATACAGGTTCGATTCCTGTCGGTGGATGAACATGTTCTATGAAAATTTCTCGGACCTTCATGCCGGTAAATGTTGTTTAATACTGTTTATTATAAAACAGAGCATTTACTTAAATATTTATTTCGCTCTAACCGAAACTCATCCAAAGGGTTCTCTCTCTCTCCCTCTATCTATCTCTCTTTCTCTGTATTTGCCAACCTATCCAGTCTGTAATTTTTTTTTCTCTCAGTCTCTTTGACTAATGTAACATATTTATTTTTGTTCTAATAATTCTAACCTAACTTGTAACCCTGTATGTTCGTTTAGTTGGAAATCCCTCTTCGAAAAAAAGAAAAGAAAATGTCTTTGAGAGCAGACGAAAGTGTCGTCAGTATTCTTGTTCTAGTTGGCCGAATATCTTGCTGGATAAAATGTCCCAATGTGGAATTGTTTAGTCGTTTCTTTTTCCCCGTTGTTTTTAATTTTATTGAAAGCAAGTACCTCAAGCTTACTGTTGGTGGTGGTGGGGGGGATAACCGCTGACCCCCACCCGCTCTGCGTTCATTGAAACAAGAAGCTTGGTGATAAAGGTATGCTGAACATTCACTAGTGACCATGAGAATGAAAGCGGACGAACATGAACACTTGCTGCCATGTGTGGGTTGGCGTTTATGCCATATCCACAAAGATGGCTAAACCTATTTTTTTCATTTTTTTTTTTTAGAATAGGACAAAGGGACTTATACTAAGTTAAAACTTAGTGTTGTGAAAGGGCAAAATACAAATAAAATGCCATTCCTATCCCCCAGAACATACATCTAGTGTCAGCCTGGACACTTTGCCAACTACCTCCCCTCCAATCTTTTTGTTGTTTTTGTCGTTCTTGTATGTGTTGTATGTTTCTCTTGGACACGGGTAGAGGCTCACACCTTGTTTCTTGTTTAGGAAGGGGTTCCCGGAACTCTCTCTATCTCTCTCTCTCTCTCTCACACACACACACACTCTCTGGCCTCTGTACTAGTGCTGCCGTGTTTATCCCGTGATGTGTGCATAACCTCTTCATTCTGAGGGTACACGGTTGACAGTTTCCTGGTTGCTCTTTCCGACTTGTAGGTAGGCGCCCTAACTCTTGCGTAGCGTCTTGAGCGGCCGCTCTGATCAACAGTTGTATAATACCGGGGTGTCTGTAGTGGCATATCGCGCATGGAAAGGTGTCCCTGTAACCCTGCGGCCACATTATGATGCAGGCTGTGCCAACTTCTCTCTACCCACGTCACTGTCGATAACCATCTGCTTCTTTTACATCAGCCCTTCTCATCTTCCAACCATAATTCCACATGATGACGAACAAAGATCGAAAAAGTAAACCTAAACCAGCCCTTCAAAAATCACCTAAAGTAATCCGTGGCATTAGAATCAATTTCTCCAGTATGGAATCTTTCCTCACTGCAAACTGCCCGGATATACTGTCTCTGTGTGAGACCAACCTTGACTCGTCTATCCCCACTCTGATCTCTTGATCCCCTGCTACCTTCCTCTCCGCAGAAAAGACTCTCTAACCCACATGCATGGTCTTGGTGTCTACGTCAAGGACCATCTTCATCTGGCTAGAGAGTTGTCTCTCGAATCGCCTGAATATTCCTACATGTGTCTCCGGCTATCTCTTCTCAATGCTGTAAGCTATCTCTTCTTCTTCGCTCTCCATCCTCTCAAAACTGGGGAATACTCGATAGCATTTCTGACAGCATAGTCAAGGCTCTCTCTCTCTCTCTCTCTCCATCCGTTTGCTCACATATTTGTGTTTGGCTATTTTAACGCCCATCATAGAAATTGGCTTAAGAAAGCTTCTACTGACAACACAGGCATTCAAACATATAATTTTTCTGTTTCTCAATCCCTCACGCAGATAGTTGACTTCCCCACGCGTTTTGCCTACAACCGGGACAGTAAGGCTTCTCTTCTCAATCTGTGTTTTACCTCTATCCACGAGTCTTGTAGCGCCACGCAGCTGTGTCCTCTTGGTAGCTCCGATCATGCTGTAGTTCCTGTTAGCATCCCCTTCAACTCCACCCCCTGCAAAGAACCTGCTACCACTAGAACCTCGTTCTGCTATCAACGAGCTGACTGGGATTCGTTCCGTGATTTCCTCCGCGATGTTCCCTGGGATGTTGTCTTTGCGCTACCCGTTCAAGAATGTGCATCTGAGGTCTCATCCTGGGTTAAAGCTTTCATCCCATCAAATCGCACTCTTCCGCTTGGTTCTCCGCTGGTTGTTCAGCCGGTATTGCCCATAGGAACCACTTCTTCTACCTATTTCGTAGCGACATGTCCGACTGCAATAGACGTATCTTTGCCTCCGCCCGTAACGAGTGTAAGCGTGTCCTCAACGAAGCTAAGTCACTATTTGCTGCTCGGATGAAGGAACGTATTGCATCTCGCAAATTCGGCTCCAAGGATTATTGGCGTCTCTTCAAGAGAGTACTGAACAATAGCAAACCCTCTATACTCCTTTGTTCAACCATTTTGAGGTCCTTACCTCCTCTGCCGACATGGCTGTATGCTTTGCTCGGAAATTTTCAATCAATTCAACGCTCGACTCTTCCGATGTACCCATACCCGATTTCGCTCTTAGAACTGAGGCCCCATTGAGCGGGTTACACTTAACCCCGTCATTGGTATTGTGCATTATCTCTAATATAGACTCTCAAAAGGCTAGTTGCGGATATGTGATACCAGCCATTGTCTTGAAAAAATGCGCCCCTGAACTGGCACCCGCCCTCTCTAGATTATATAACTATTGCCTCAAGGAATCTTGTTTTCCTGACTGCTGGAAGTCCTCATCGAGTGTTCCTGTCTTTAAGAACACTGGCGACCCCTCTGACTCTTCTAATTACCGTCCTATCAGTATCCTACCCATCTTCGGCAAAATCTTCGAAGCCCTAATCAACGCCGAAGTGGTTAACCACCTTACATCCCATGATCTGCTCTAAGACAAGAAATATGTTTTCCGCTTTGCCCGATCTACAGCTGATGTGCTTACGGCCATCACTGAATTTGTCTACCAAGCTCTTCAAAATAACGGAGAAGCTCGTCCCGTGACCCTAGACATCTCCAAAGCGTTTGAGATGGTTTGGCATGCCGGCCTTCTTCGCAAGCTCCAGGGTTATGGTATTACAGGTCGATTGTTTGAACTAATACAATCATTCCTGTCAAACCGTGAATTGAAGGTGTTCTCAACAGATTCTCCTCCAGATCCTATCCCACGAACACAGGTGTTCCTCAAGGCTCCATCCTAGGCCCTACTATGTTCCTTATATTCATCAACGATCTTTCTGACGCCATAGATTCCCAAGTTGGCATCTCCGTGGACGACACTACAATTTACTCCAGCCTCAAAAACAAATCTAGTGTCGCTGACAAAACTAACCTGGCCGATCGTCTCGAAAAGGAGCTCCAATAGGTTGTGAACTGGGGCAGGAATTGGCTGGTTAACTTTAACGCCTCAAAAACAAAACTGCTCTCTATTAATCACCACAGAGATCCTTCCCTGCCCCTCATTAGAATGTCTGACGCTCAACTTCTCGAGAGTACCTCTCTGCGGCTGTTCGGTTTCACGTTGCCTGCTGACCTGAGATGGAACAAATATATTGAGTCAATTGCTTTGTCCACCGCAAGGAAAGTTGGCTCCCTGTGCCGCGCCAGGAAATTTTTCTCCTCGGAATCGATTCTTCAAATATACAAATCAACCATTCGCCCTTGTATGGACTATTGCTCACATATATGGCCTGGAGACCCTTCTGTTTGCCTCGGAGTTCTTGATAAGATCCAGAGACGGATATGCAATGTAATTGCCCTGATCTGGCATCTCGTCTACAGTCGCTCTCTCACAGACGCGCCGTCGCCTCTCTCCGTCTTTTTTACAAATACTTTCATGGTAATTGCTCCGATGAGCTGCTTTCGCTGGTTCCCGGACTTCATGAATTCAAGCGTCCTAGGAGGATGGCATCCCGCTCTCAACCATTCACTGTTGAAACTGTTAAATGTGGCCGTCTCTTCTACTCCAATAGCTTCATATCTCGCACTTCTCGCCTGTGGAACTCCCTTCCCTATTCCTGTTTCTCTGATAGCTATAATCTCCAACTATTCAAATGTAATGTCAATCGACATCACCAGTTCTCCTCATCCTTTCCACTATCACTCCTATCTGCTCTCGTTCTAAATCTTCTGTAACCCCTTGTGTGCTAGTGGCTTCCCGTCTTGCTTGTGGTGAAATGCTTAATATATATATATATATATATATATATATATATATATATATATATATATATATATATATATATATAAATGTAAAAGTCTGACAACGTAATACAGTTAGATTTGTTATTCAATTTTTCTTGTATTCCTATATTTTCTTTCCTTTTCTGGATATAAAGTACATAGAAGTTATCCGAATTGTATATAGAAGTCGTTCTTTGTGCCCGAATGTTTTCGACTGATAATGTGTAAAAGAACAGCCGAAATCGCTTCGATTAATTTCTTCATATATTATGTACAGAAAAGAAAAAAACTATAAGAACACAAGAAAAATTCAAATACTTACCCACTGTAATTTTTTTCGATTTTAACGAAACCTGTATGAAAGAGGGGTTGCTGCTAGAAATACATTACACACACACACACACACACACACACACACACACACACACACACATATATATATATATATATATATATATATATATATATATATATATATTTATTATCCCGTGACCCGTAGGGACGTAGGGGGACTATGTGTACTACAGCCGCAGCAGAAGTGTTGTTTCTTGGGCAAGGATAGCCTGACGGAGCCCATCCCTCTCCAGGCCGGTTTTGAATTCAGAGTTTTTCCTTCTCCTAGACGAGTTGCCACTCAAGACTATAGAACTTGGTCTCTCCTGCTATTTATCGAAGGCTGTAGCGGGGGGAGAAGAAGAGGATTCATACCTTTCCCAATAGTATTAGAACGTAACTGAATGTAATGGATCCGACTGGAATTCGAACTCAGCCCTCCGATTATATTGCATAGCTGATCAGATTGAGGAAACTCCGATTGCTGAATCCAAGCCGCTATCCATTACTCCACTATGCCTGCCTATCTATCTATCTATATCTATATATATATATATATATATATATGTGTGTGTGTGTGTGTGTGTGTGTGTGTGTGTGTGTGTTTATATATATATATATATATATATATATATATATATATATATATATATATATATATATGTATGTATGTATTAGATAACTGTAAACACAAACGCTAATAATATTGCAGCCATTTTCTCTTTCGTTGTCTCTCTTACACACACGCGCACACATACAATATAAAATTGATATATCCCTCGCTATTTGTTAGAATCTGAAAAGAAATCCCTTTGCATCTATAGCACGTAATTGGCGAATAAATCTCGCGACGTTGGAAAATAACTCTTCAACTATCATCAAATCACGACATTTGTCACACGACGTGCTTGTGCACAATAAAAGCGAACTTATGTGCAAGCTTATATACATCATTAGCGATCATCTATCGTAGAACATTTTGAGAGTCACGCCTGTTTTCAGGAGTGACCGCGATGCAGAGACCTCATCCATTCCCCTTTCGTGCGCGCCCACGTCAAATTTTCAACTCCTGATTGAAAACATCTCCTTAAGTGATACTTTAGGGTCTGCTGGAAAAAAAAGGCGAGGGACTTCTTATTCGTCTTTGTCATCGAAATACATATCAAGGGCCTGTGTCCAAGAAATGCGTCGGGTAATGGAAAGAAAGGTTTTCAGTGCAATAGGTTTCCTTTCTTAACTCTTAAGTAATAACACTGTGTGCGTCATTTTGACGGGGTGGTAAAGTGTGGGGACTGGCCGAGGGTCACTTGCTGACAACTCGTCTTGGGCACTTTCCTCTATAGTGGACTATTGCTCAAATATATTCGTCTTGTTGACGCAATTATTTAAAGTACTTTCTTCTGGATTCAATCTTTTTCTCTTTCCTTCTCTCTTCACCCAGCTTTTGTTCACATCTTTTAATCTCGCTGACACTTGTCCGGAATGCACGCTTTTAGGATGACGATGCAAACACTCAATTTTCCGATTCAAGACAATGATTTTAGAGCGTCGACCCTGAATTGAACTCACAAGAAATAAATTTAGGTATGGTATATTGTTATTAACATGTAAACAGGCGCTAACTCAGTTAAAACTCCCGTGGTTTTATAGTCGCCTACTGCAATACGTGTTGCAAGCTTTTCCCGCAGACATAATTTTCTGATATAGTTAATTTAATCTTTACTGGACGATTGTATCAGGTGGCGGAAGCTTTTCGAAATATCCTCTCCCGTCTCTTTACCGCTTGACGTTATTCGATTCATTAATCTTTTTTAATCAGGTATTTAGTATTTAGTGCAATGTCATGTGTCATGTGGCGGTTATCAGTACAGAAGCAGAATCGTGTAAGAGAAAGACAATTCACTCTGATGGAAGATGATCTAGACTTGAATTAATCCACATATGAAGGGAATAAATCCTCTTTTCTCTTCAGTTTATCTTTCGACAAAATTACTGAGAAATGTCTCGTCATTGTCATGTCACAAATTTAAAGGGTACATCTAATCTGGTATACTTTCAGGATTTGGGTCTCGTGTGAATTATTTTTTCGTGGCTTATTTGATATAAATAGAAGATAATCTCAGCCAATCAACTGAGTTGTTAGGAAGGAACAAAATATATGAGAGTCTCTGGTTCGGCTTCATCATTGCAATAAATGACAGAACCATAGAACTTTGGAAGGGCGATCTTTCGCTTAGAGACTTTCAAAAGAAATCATCTTTTCAATCGATATTGTAATATATGTTGATAACAATTGAAAACGCAGTAAACGAAAAAAAAATCAGTCTATTCATTGTTTCAATTTACATCGGATTCTACATATTTATAACGGACATGAAATAAAATAACTAATCGTTCCACATATCAATACCTGAACAAATTTGAAAACAAAGCGTGTATAAACGGCCTTCAGACTCCATATTAATACACTGCGTATCAGATTGGGTATAAATACAGGCCTATATTCCATTAATACACTGCGTATCAGATTGGGTATAAATACAGGCCTATATTCCATCGTACTTTTTGCGTAGCCGTGAGATTAGAACGTTAGTGGTCCGACAATGAAACCGATGTTCGAATCCCACCAGATTCGATTTATTATGGAGGTTCCTTTGATAACATAGGTCTGGGGAGACGATACCAGTCAGCGACATCGTGCGGAAAGGACTAAAGACACTACCACGTGTTGCTACAAGCCTTGTGACTGGATTTGCGTTAAGGAAACTGTTCGAAAGTTATTGATAGTTATGCTAGCATAAATGCAGAAGTCATTGTGGTCGAGGTTATGAGCGTGCTGAATTTCTTCAATTACTGATCCCATCAGATTTCGACCTCTCACCAAAACCAATGACTAAGTTCCGTTTAATTCCTAAGTTTGGTCTGTGAGTGTCGAAAAAGCATGAATATATCCGAGCTAGCTAAACTAGCAGGCAAGCACGCCCAGGGACAGGTTACCAGCTATTATGCTATCGTGTAGTTTAAAAAGAGGTTTAGCAGAGAATCAAAAGTCTAAGTGAGGATCAAACTTACTACCGGTACACACTTGTTCAACTGCCTTAGTTTTCCTTCTTTCACCATAATGTCAGTTTTAGACCCACTGTAGTGACGGGGAGAAATTGATTTCTCTTTTCTCCTCAAATTTGGTCATTTGCAGTGATGTGCAGTAATATTAATCTATTTTCGGTGTGTATAATAAAATTTGTTTGGCCTTGAAAAATATTGCGTCAGCCGTGATTACATCAGATTTTTATTACGCCCAGACACTAATGTCTCGACTGTCGATTAGTTGTTCTACTCTCATCGTCTGCGATTGACGTTACTCCAAGGAAGCGTACGAAAATTGTAACGCTGCACGAACACACTAGCAAGCCTTACCAATCAGAAAATCAAAGTACTATCGACTGGCCCGGACACTCCCCTGATATAAATTCAATCGATAATCTATGGTTAATCTGCAAGGAACGACTTCGTGGAATGGAGATACGAAGTACTAACATGTGCACTGCGTCATGTTTCGTATAAAAATACGGAAAACAAGTAATAACAGAATTATCCATTTTGTTTCAATCAATTTGCACAATGGAGTAATTGTCAACCAGTGTAGACCATTAAGGATTTTACCATTAAGTTTATTCATTACGAAAAGGAGTTGATTTGCCTTGTGCCATAAATTGCTGAGAAATAGTTGTCATAAATGTCAATCGTTTGGCATCTATCAAGTGGAAATAGAGATGATCTGAAGCCTTTACTTTCTTTCCCTAGGATATGAAATAGTCAAGTTTTGGCTCCATTGCAGCGACTATTTAGATCACCGACAGATATCTGCGTCCAAAGAAGTTTGAATGAAATCAAATACCCGGGGTAATTATGGAATGTCCATAAAAACCGGAAATGAACGGAAAATCACGAAATCGGCCGTTGAGACACGCACCAGCTGACGCAATCATTTTTTTTTAATTTAGCTTTTAAATCAATAAATAAATAAAAATAAGCCAAAACATATTAAAATAAAAGAAGATAATCATGGCAAACATTAGAAATTATGGTAGAAATTATATGGCGGCTAATGTTTTATTATCTGAATTTCTTGAAAGTTAATAACAGTTCAAGACGACTGCAAAAAGAACAAATATTTCTCTGAACAATAAAATATTTTAACAAAGAAATAAATGTAGACGAATTCTTTGGAAATTTTAATTTAAAACCGGAGAAAAATAAAATTTCATTTTATTTTCGTTTGATTATTATATTTTATTTCGAATAAAATTCAATCTACCAACTAACTTCAACGAAATCCACTGAACAAGATATTATTGACTCTAGAAAATGTATTTACATAAAGAAAATATTTACTGATAGGATTCAAGACAAAGAACAATTAATGATGAAGGTATTAACTTACTTTGATGAAGCTAGGCCTAAAAAATAATGTTGAGTGAAGTAAACTTTAGTCAGAAGGATGATGTACGAGAAAAACCTGAACGCGTAAATTATGACCTCATTAGTGAATGACTTAGTATAGTTAAGAAACAAAAGACGGTAAGTGAAAAGTAAGTAGTGAGGATAAAGAAGAAAGGCTACCAAATCAGAAAAAGAGAAAAAAATAAAGAAAAATAAAAACAAGAAATTGAAGAGGAGTTTATATTGGCGTCGCAAACTCGAAGAATGAAACAAAAATCATAACTCTTTAAATGTCGACAGAAAAAGCAAAAACTAATTCTAATTGCCATATCGTATACCCCCTCTAAAACCTTTTTATACTATAATAATTATTCCCTTTTTGAACATCTCCCTAACTCTTTTCCCGTTAATTTCTTATATCTTTTATCGATATATTTTAAATTTATTTGGGGATTCATTTTTTATTTATCATTTAATATTACATTAAAAATTATTTATTTTCATATAACCACAAATTGGTGTCATAAGATTAATAAAACATCTTCTCTTTAAGACAGATACGTTCTACCCTCTCCCAACCCCTATCTCGTGCCTTTCGACTGACTGAAACAATGAAATGGATATATTCTCTATTAGATGTTTTCGGCAAATTGTTTTTATTAGCTTTCACAGTTAAATTCTACTTCATGCCTCATCCAACTTTATAGATATGAACTCATTCCATCACTCCGGGTTTGATAAAACAGATGACATATTATCGTCTACCGAAATAGGCTATTTCACATATGAGGGAATTATGGGTTTATTTGTTTATATGTATATATAAATTTGGGGTTTATTTGTTTAAATATATATTTGTTTATTTATTTATATATATATATATATATATATATATATATATATATGTATATATATATATATATATATGTGTGTGTGTGTGTGTGTGTGTATATATATATATATATTACGCGTTTCGCCCTTTAGGACTTCATCGTCCAAAAGAACGAAGCTTATTTTTCCAATTTGCCTTACAATTTTCACCCAATATTTTAATTGATATATAAGAATTATATATAGTTATCTCTCTCTCACACACACATACACACACGCGCACACACACGCACACATATAAATATATTTAAAAATTTGCGTATTTAGGTAGCAAATTCTCTTTTAGACATGTCTGATTGCAAAAATTAAAAGACATTACGTCTACTAATTTTTAATAAAATCCTTTCATATTCACGAATAACCTTCGGTGTGTTGATGTTAAAGGATGATATGTGCTATGGCTGTTAAAAAAATTTATTTTTATTTCTCAAGTACTTTCGATCTTCTCTCAAGATCATCTTCAGGGGTGCTAGTAGTACAAATCTACATGTTCTTCATTAGTATAAGGATTTTTGTATCACTTGCACCCTACATATATATATATATATATATATATATATATATATATATATATATATATATATACATACACATATATATATATATATATATATATATATATATATATATATATATATATATATATATATATATATATACGCAAGTTTCATTAAAAACGACGGACAATGTGCTGTGGTTAAGTTTTTTTTATGTAATCATGTGTTCTTGTATTTTTTCTTTTCAGTACATAAATTATATAATAATTATCCGAATGTTTTTTATATGCAAGCTCTTTCGGCTATACATTTAGCCATTATCAGGGATGAATTCTATTTTACTTTTAAATGAATATATATATGTTATATGTATGTATCTAAAGGTATAGGAATTCCAAACACAGTCAGCAAATTTTGGCCGTTCGTAATTGATATTATTAATTCTTTCTATTTTATTTATAATGCTTCCATTATTTATAGCATTATAGGACATGTAAATGATGCTATTATATTTGTATAGTGCTTATAAAGCACTATATTACAGACAGAGTTTTGTAGGTCTCTATGTGTTTTAAATGAGACCAAGTGAGCTTTGGTCAGAGAGATGTAACGTAAGTTTAACAACATGAAGTATATTTAGTATAATTATTTACAAACTTGGATTGGCCAGGAGAATAGCTCCTTAAGGGACATGTAAATTCGTAAATATTATTGGTTCACTGCAATATAGATCATGCAGCTGAATTATTATTTTTGACAATGAGGTTAGCAGTTCTAATTTTTCTTATAATAAATGATTTATTTATTTTTCTTGTATTTGTCAACTGTAGTTGTGTATTTCTTTATAATACTTCTAGGTGAAGATTCGACTTGCATATAGTTACTATGCATTTGATTTTTGTAGAAAATATTAATTTTTTTCTGTATGTTCAGTGTTGATATTGGCTACTTTAGAAAGAAAAAGTCTAATATGGTAATCTATAAGATAGTTCAGAAAACCGTTATTAGCTTTTGTTATTAAGTTCTTTAAAGAAAAACAAACGAAAGTATAATTTCTCGTACGTTCTCATAAGGAAAATTTTAAAACATCTATTTTTTATCTGAGATGTCTTTGACTAGTAAAATTAAGGTGGCAAGTGCTTTTACTTGTGAGTTTTCATATAACGAAGTATTTAATGTTACTAGACTCCACAAGATCATCCATGAATGGGAGTATATATTGGGGGCTAAGTTCACAAGTAAAGTTGAGGATGAATTTTTATCGAATGTAGTTTTGACACTATTAACTTTGTTATTTTTTTCTACTCAGCTAAAATATGATCACAAGTGATCACGCTGTTGAGAAAGGCCAAGCATGAAGGTAACATTTAGACGACTACAGGCACATAACTCTGCTAAACACAAAATCCTGATTGAGCGTTTCCAGTCAGTTGACGAGATTCTGTTCCGACCGGGACAGAAGGGCCGAACAATTCAGAGCAACCTGCAGTTGATATGCACGATCCTAGAGCGCGTAAAAGACGACGCTGGAGCCGCGTTGACCAGTCCAAGTTGTTCTATAGTGTCGGCCATCAGTACCTGACTGCGATGTTGCAAGTGGAACAGCCTGCAAGTGGATCAGCTCCCCCAGTGCTGTGTTGCAGGTGAACGGGAAGCGGTAATGCGCTTTTGCAGTGTCACAGTTGGTGTTTCAGGGTTTTCCGTTGTCGCCCCTACTTTACCCTTTGGCATTGGAGCCTCTTCTCATCCAGCTGAGCGAGATGGCGTGCAAACAGGCCTTATGTGGAATCGATATCCCTGAAGGACCTCGAGCCAGGTTCTCTGTGTACGCCGATGACGTATCCATTTTCGTGTCGTGCCGGCGAGATATTGAGGTGATGCAGAAAGGGTTTCAACAGTACGAGAAAGTCACTGGAGTCAAGATTACCTGTGACAAGTCTTCCGGCTTGCGATTAGTTACTTGGAACTATGGTACTCTTCCGGGATCCTTCAGTTAGACTGGTGGTCCCGTCAGCCTTCTTGGAGTGTGTTTCGGTTCAGGTCTACAGCTGAGGAAGAATTTGTCGGGGCTACTGGTAAAGGTCAGAGCGGCGGTCCTGTCTTGGCCCCGAAGGCGTTGGCCCTTAAAAGGTAAAGCTGACGCATACTCCGTGTTCTTTCTCCCCATCCTTTACCGGTTGTCAGTACTCCATCTTTGCAGGAAACGTAGTAAGGCGATCGAGCGCTTGCAGTTTCCTCCTCTTGTGGGGTGAACGCAAGCTGAAGTTCTGCAGAGAAATCTGTGTCCAACTTCCGTGTCATGGAGGACTGAGAATGCCACATTTGGAGCCCCGACACCTCCATTGGTTAAGCTAGACATGTTTGTTCACCTAGTTAATGTGAGTAATTGTTGTTTCCGGTCTGCTCCCAGCATTCTATTTTGTTATGATGCATGTCGAAAATATATGTTTGAATATATTTTCGAAACAATATATTTTCCTGAACGTTGTCCAACTGTCAATAATTTAAAACTCTGTCGGGAAAATATAAGCCAATTTTATAAGATATATATAGCGGGTGTAACAAGAAAATTGTCTAAATCGTGTAACTGCAAAACAGCTCATCCCATATATTTTAATATCGAAAAAAAACTACTAAATATAATTGAGTTTGTTTCTATGCAGGTTTTCAGATGAGACGTTTAGTCATCTTGACATCCTTTGTCATAAGAACAACTGAAAAACCTTTGAGTTATTCAGCTAAAAATATAAAAATATAAAACCGTGTTGTGTCAGTCCCACTATGCCTCCCCAACTGAGCAATGTTGAGATTAAAAAGATCATTCAGTCCTTCAGTAATGGTACTAACATTTGTACACTGGCTTCGATCTTCAAAGTCCATTCAAGAACCATCAAGAGAATGGTGAAGACTACAACAGAAGAAAACTGGATCAGGAGAACACAACAGGAATAGGGATCATGATAGAGCTAAATAAATCTATTAGAAATGATCCAAATCAATCTATAAGACACTTGCCTCGTTGAAGAGGACTTTCGACTATGACAGTCCAAAGATCATGTGAAAAAAGACTTGAAAATGAATTGGTACGTGAGACATGTGAGGCAATTTGTTACGCCAGGACAGAATGTTAGATGGTTAAAGAGGACGAAGATCAGCTTGAATAAGTTTGAAAATGATCCTCGAATAATATATATATATATATATATATATATATATATATATATATATATAAGTGAACATTGAAGTCAACACTAAGGTGGCCTGACGATTCGGTCTAGCATGAAACAGCCTGTCGCCTCTGAGTGTTGACTTCAATGTTCACTTTTATATTTACACACGCACTATCTCTGATATTGAACACTTTATCCCATAAATATAGCACACCTTAAAACTATATTTCTTTACATATATATATATATATATATATATATATATATATATATATATATATATATATATATATATGAACTATATTTCAATCCTTCATGAGCTTCCGGTCCTTAACTATGATGAATTAATGATGAACATGTCATTTTCGTTTATGGTCGATTTCATCACGATACTTCTGTTAAGCCTGGAGACTAATTATACATTATTATTGCTCAAAGTAGAGTCCAGTAGTGTTATAAACACCTCGAGGAATTCCAGTAAGAAATATTTAATCATTTCTAAGATATGTTTCAGAGGTTAATCTAACAGTTGAACAATTTTACTGTTACACGATTTTGAAACTTTTGCTATATATATATATATATATATATATATATATATATATATATATATATATATATATATATATATATATATATATATATATACTTATTAATCTCAACCACAATTAAAATTGGATTATTGTTTTTCTTAAACAGTGAAATTAATCGAAGCCATATCCACTTTTACACCAGGTAAAAAGTGCTTCTATAGACAAAGTGTGTCTTTACGAGTGCGGCCATTGAGTTTGATACAGAATATCCCACAGGCCTCAATCTGTTTCATCACTCTGTGTGTTGACTTCAATGTCCACTTTTATATTTACACGCGTTCTATCACTGAAATTGAGCGCTTTAACTCATACATACATTAAAACTATACACATATATATATATATATATATATATATATATATATATATATATATATATATATATATATATATATATATATATATATATATATGATATGTGGTAAGAATAATAATGTCTTGTAACCAATTTTCAACAAGATAATGCAAAATATCATTAAAACTCTTTTACAGTTGCTTCTTTAACCTTTCCTGGTTTTCAAACGTTTTCTTTCTTTTCTGTGTAGCCATGAATGGCAGCGAATCTATGTCTGTTCAATCTTCTTACTTACAAAATTGGGGCCCTATGGATGTTTTAAATATCAATTATAAAATTTCGACACCAGCTTCTTTTTTTTATCTCATTCCTCTCAAGTACTCTGACAATTCAAGTGCAATAAAATCTTATCGCTTTTAGTTAGTTTAAATATTTTTCTTGAAATAAGTTCCATTTGAGGCCGGGGTCTAATCCTTTGCTTTCATGCTGAAGACAGGCGTCAATAAAAATAAGGATTTTATTCTTGCAAGAGCCATTTGTTCTAGAAACTCATTTCCGATTTTCTGATTTGCTACAGAAAGCAGGAAATGAGTATTTATGGCAAATCACTGGCTTCTGTGATTTGTAGTATTTAATTTTTTATTTCTTTTAACCTGTAGAGCATTTTTTCTTCAGTTTTGAGAAACAAGCAAAGAAGTGGATATTTGCATGGGAAAAAAACTCGGAGAGTAACAAATGATTATATATATATATATATATATATATATATATATATGTGTGTGTGTGTGTGTGTGTGTGTGTGTGCGCGCGCGTCTGTGTGTGTGTGTGTGTGTGCGTGTGTATGTGTGTGTGTGTGTCCCTGTGTGTCTGTGTGTCGCTGTGTGTTTTTGCTTTGTTTAAAACCATGAATAAACTTAAAGTCTTTAATGTAAGAAAATTTTTTACTCCAAAAGATTTTAGTTTTTATAGAAATAATTTAAACGATTATTTTTAAGTAATACTTAAATGCTGCAGAAGGTGGTCACTAGGTTTGATGTTAAGTCATTATTGTTTATAGTCTATTTGATAAATGATTAATGTGCAATATACGAAAAACTACGTAAATTGCGAATACGGGAAAAACAGTCTAATGTTGAATTCACATTTTATTTACCGCGCTTCATTATTTGCAACTGAAAATAATGTATAAATGTTCTAACGTATGTAATTAATTTCTGCAGCTTATTTATCTACTAGTAATTTTAATGTATGTAAAGATGGAATGGGATCACTCATGTTGGATATATATATATATATATATAGATATATATATATATATATATATATATATATATATATATATATATATGATTATTTATTCGAAAATTATAACATAAATATGTTATAAAATCACTACAAAAATAGTCATTTTGTTTCAACAATTCTGGTGTCTTATCAAGTGATGATGTTGAATGCAGAATAAAGTGTTTTAAAAGGTTCAAATCAACCAAACACCCCTCGCTAAGGGGAAACGCTGTTAGATAAGCTGCAATGACCAATCAAAATACATGTATACGAGAATTCAAAACACCTGACAACGAACTAAGGTTATAATAATTATTTAATGCCTTAATGTTGGATATATATTCTCTTCTAAGAATAGTATTTATTGGTTATTGGAATTTATTCCGTATACACCAATCCCATACTGATATATATATATATATATATATATATATATATATATATATATATATATATATATATATATATATATATATATATATATTATCTTCCACTGACAGACTGCTTCGCTGTATCACAGCTCATCAATGTGGCTAGACGTCCGGTTTCCCTTTAGCTAGGATCTAAACCCGGCTCTCTCTATATATTTGCGTTAACGTTTCCTTAATTTTCTGTGAGCGTTTTCTAAACAAAAATAAGTTAGATTTTGAAAATTCTCACGTGCTGGAAATTAAAAGAAATTCTGCTAACGACAACGCAAACTTAAGTCTTACTTCTGATAAAATCTCATAGGCATCCATGCACTGATTGCAGTTTTGGTAATTGATACCAAATGACGATATAAATATAAAGAAAGAAAATTCGTATATTTTGGGAAAAAATCTATTTGTGCACACATTCAACTGATAAAAACAGCGAATGCGTAACCGGCCTCAGTTTCCAGTTGCGAAGTAATGGCGTGCTCATATCAATGTGTTCTTGCTGATTTTGGACATCACGTCTATGACTCATTCATATTCTTGTGGAGATGCTTGCTCACTCTCTCTCTCTATCTCTCTCTATCTCTATCTCTCTCTCTCTCATACACACACAAACACAGAGATGATATGGTAACAAAAAGATTCAAATAATAAAAGCGATGAAACAACAGTTTGAAACCAGAATGCTCGTGAATATACTTGACAAAAAGGCTCAGTGGAATATGATGACATTATAAGAATCTTATGATCAAGAATTAATATGAAACTGTTGCGAAATCTCGTGAAGCAGGGGAGACCTTTCATTCGTTTTTTTCTTTCTTTTTTTACGTGGCTACTTAAAAGTATCTGGAACGTTGAAACATACATTTTGCTAGTTAGTGAAACAAGTAAGATGAAAAACTTTTCAGTTCCTTTGTCCCAGTGGAAGTTGGCATGACAATACATTTGATACATTTAAAAGAGCAATTAGACGGCAAATAATTGGTTCAATCCGCGGAGCATTACTGTTGCCCCCATCTTCCATTCATGGCCAACTAAAGATTTCTTCTCAACACGGACAAAAGTAGCCAATGTAAAATGATTGCATTGTTATTAATGTCTGTAGGCGATATAGAAGATCCTCGTTCATATCATTCAATATGTTGTATTTTTAAATAGAATAATCATATATTATGGATATGTTGTAGAAAATACTAAAGCAAATTTAGTTTCTGCACAACTGTCTGTAAAGAAAATCATTCTCTCGTTCTCCTTCTTTCTTTCAATAACAAAGATACCTTCACCGGAAATTGAAGTTTGTAAACATCCAACACA
Source organism: Acanthosepion esculentum (assembly GCA_964036315.1). Lineage (NCBI taxonomy): Eukaryota > Metazoa > Mollusca > Cephalopoda > Sepiida > Sepiidae > Acanthosepion > Acanthosepion esculentum. The sequence goes on along the minus strand of OZ038484.1, from coordinate 3,321,897 downwards.
ACATTAACTTAGACATTGGCATACACCTTCCTGTTTACAACATTTGTATACTTTAATGTGGTCTCAAAAATGAGAAATCATCAGTTTACTTGGCATTAAATAAATTTATATATACCTGATATTGAGCATTTTCGCCCATTAATATGACATACCTCAAAACTATACCTTCTAATATATATATATATATATATATATATATATATATATATATATATATATATATATATATATATAACATAACAAGAAAACCTATTTTAGCCGATGGGATTCGTCCAATGATCGACTTGATAAAGCCCATGTGTATGTGTGTGTGTTCATTTGTGTATATGCAATATAGATTTATATATATATATATATATAAATATATATATATATATGTTTGAGTGTGTGTGTGTGTGTGTGTGTGTGTGTGTGTGTGTGTGTGTGTAATATGGATATTAAATATCGATCAGAATTTACAAATGCCACCCTCATAAAAAAATAACATATTTCCTTAAGTCGACAGTACTTCAAATGTTTACTATTAACAATATTACCAATATATGTTATCTCTAATTTGACGATCTTTTTAACTACTTACAAGACAATTAGTGGTATAACTACGAAGAAAAATAAAGCAAATACTAATTCAGATGCCAGTACTTATCACAGAAATCGCTTGCAACATAAAAACACTTACATCCAAGAGACACACGTAGTCTAAAAGCCCGAATCTACGAACAAAAAAGAGATTTATGCTTAGACAACCAGTCAAACTCGATCGTGATACACATTAACAAAATTTGAAATCTTCAATCTGAACCAGAACAAAGACTCTATGGCACTCCCTTGTAAATATCATTCGAATAAATTTATATATGAATATGTTAAATGAATAAATTATATTTGATAATAAATAAATAAAACATTTTTTTTTAAATTTGATGACCGTGTCAGTTTTCACCAGAATTGGAATTGTAAGGTTTAATTGTAATTGATAATGTTTCATTCATCTTCGATTAAAATAAAGGTAAATAACAAGGTCAATATACAGTGAGGATGACAGGCGTTTAGACAAAGGATGTTAGGGGATTATTTAAAACCTAGATTTATACACAATATCGCCTATCCAATATATTACACGTCTAGAGTTCCCAAGTACTGTATAGCATCCGACATTAGACAAATAAAAACAAAAAAAAAGAAGTTTTTTTTTCAAAGTACGTTAGGAAAAGTAAATAAACTAAGTAGATACAATATTATACTAATATACTATTCAATATGTAGAACATTATTGGCGGTGTAGAGACTTAAATAAATTTTGTATCCGCAAAATAAGCCAGGATCACGTCAATTCGTGTCCTTAAAAGCCTAAAATCCTGGAATGGTCTATTTTCTATCAGGTATTTCAATAGTCTAGGTATATGCATTGTTTGCAAGAGAAATTCATAGTAAATCTATCCACCTGGAAGCAGAAAAACTCTGAAATCAATTTCTAATACTACGACGTTTATGATATATTTCATAGTTAGGGATTCCTATAATTCCATATGACCTGACTTTATGTGAAGAAACCCCTTAATAAAGTGGTTTTATAAGTGTACGCCAAAAATGTACTTAATTCTCTTTTCAATAAAACTTTCTATTTTAATGTTTCTAAACTAAACTTTTAGAATCAAGCTAATAGAATATACAAAGATATCATTAAACTATCGATTAAAGAAAATTTATTTTTAAACGATTTAAGTAAAAGCATTACTTTTACAAAATTCAGTTAATTACGTCTTCAGTTTATTAAGAAACTTCAAAATACATATTTAGGACAGATATTGGATTTTAAAGAGTATGTAAAATTTATTCTTTCCATTTTTTGTATAAAATATCGACTCGATGAATCGGTGAGTGAGGAAAGAACGTTAAATGAAAATGGTTGAATGAATTGTATTAATCAATACAAATCAAACAACTCATGAATAAAAACAAACAGGATTTGTTCTTTTTTTCACTATTCTCCTATTCTGATGAAACTTTAATAAAACTGAAACATGTTAGATTGATAAAACTTTCCTATTTGTTCTTTATTCTATCATATATATATATATATATATATATATATATATATATATATATATATATATATACATCAATCCAACTAAATACACACACACACACACAAACACACACACACACACACACACACACACACATATATATATGTAACTATGCATCTAAATAATTCTAGCTCCATTAAATAACATATTATGTCACATACTGTTTCCCTTCTGCAATCTGATATACGTAAAATACTTATAGATAATACTAACATTATAGATAAATATACAGACATTAGACGCCTTAAAATCTTAGAAGCATTACAAAAGTATTAACATCTTAGAAGCAAAAGACCTCTTATTAATCGTATAGATTACAATATTTCTGGAAACATCCTGCAATGTTTATAATATATTTCAATTTTATAACGTATTCTTCGATCTTTTGGCTTGTATAATAAACATCTTTTTCACGCCTTCACATGATTAAAAATCTTCGCCATGCACGTGATAACATCATCGCGTCTTTTGAAATTAAAAGGATTTTAACGTTTATTTAGTTTGTAAAAAATGTAGCAAAATGATTCCGCTACAAGACAATTGGAAAATGTTTTTAAAAACTTTTGACTAAAAAAATTTTGACCTTGAAGATGAACAATGATGTTCTAAAGTACTAGGTTATCGTACGGACAATATTTATTTCGATATCATTTTCAAATAAAAAGTCTCATTAGAAAATATGAGAAAATTCAAAAGAAAATATGCAGGACGATGTTGTCTTTAACATTCAACACAACATGTTTAAAAGAAAAGTTGCTGCCAAATTACACACACACACTATATATATATATATATATATATATATATATATATATATATATATATATATATATATATTCTCTGTATTTAGACAACAAATTTTTTTTAGTAAATTACTATAAAGAACGACAGAAATGTTTTGTTGATTAATTTTAAGTAGAAACTAATTATTAAAATAATATATGCAAAACATCCAACTCGATATACAATATCAATGTTTTGTAGGAATTTTGCTAGCCTTCTCAAAAATGTTTATCTGTAAATAAAAAAAAATATCACAAAATGTCTTATGTAAGATATACCAAAATCACATTTTCTCGGAGACACAACTGATACCTGTTGGAACACAGCGCCACATTATTAAGCAGTATAAGGATCATAATCACATTAGACAGTTACTCAAAAATCATACTAAAATACTAACAAAATCGAATAGTAAAAATAGACATATGATATTTGAAGCAATACTTATGCAGCAAAAGCAAACATAAGTAAATAAAAACAATTATAACTTGAAAGTCTGCATCCTTATATGAATACAGGGTGCGATGGATAAATTATCGTATATATGACGCAAAAATGAAAATGACACTGACTTTCATTTTAACAGATATATTTACCAAAATTACACAAAAATATCTTGACATACTAATGAATAAATTTAATGAATATAATCGCCATTGGATTCAGCTACGTCCTCCTGATGACTTCGGAATCTCCTGCATCTCTTCTGGACGGTCTCTTTGTTTACGTTGGTGAATGCTGTCATAATCCTCGCCTTCACATCATTGGTGTTACAAGGAGTTTTGTTAGTGTCTCACTCAACTGCACACACATATACTAATCAAGCGGGTCTTGGGAGTTAGGTTGGCAGATAAAAGTGGGATGTGGTTACAGAAATTGTTTGACAGCCACGACTGTGTTGCCAGCAGCCGGCCTCTTGACCCAGGTTAGAGTTACTCTCTCAAGGCACTCAATAAACATAATTAAATATGTTTTTTCAAAGTAATAAAATACATTGCATTGAAACATACCTTTGTATACATGCGTATACATTGCGTATACATGCGTATATATTGCGTACGTGTATTTGTATTTTATTAGACTACAGATCATTTGTGTTTTTACGTTTATACCTGGGTATGCACTATAGCTATGCGGAAATCATTTGCTCAGCTATCACTACCTTTTCCACAATCCATTATTGCATATCAAACCGAAACAGCGATATATCAAATACGTGATCGCCTATTTGTGCATGGGGGGGGATATATTTTTAATATACTGCGAACCTGAATATATACAAATAATTTGAAGTTTTTCTTTTAATATAGGATATCATTTTGACAAAAATACTGCTCTATGTAATCTCTAATGTGGTAAACGAATCAAGATGCTAATTTCATTTTCTGATAGTCACACATTCAAAGATGGACGCCCGAAGCAATTCCTCAAGGCATCCTCTTAGAATGTCGTGTAGTAAAACAAACAAATATTGATTTATGTACCAGTGACCCTAATAAAATAGATGATGGGAACCCTTTTGCTTGCCAATTGGGACATTGTAAACATCAGAAATTGTTTTCCCAAAGAAGTTAAATTAATGGCTGTGCATATAAAAGCGAGATCCAAACATTAAATGCTCCTTTACTAATGTGCACACACACACACACACACACAGACACACACACACACACATATATATATATATATATATATATATATATATATATATATATATATATATATATATATATATAATATTCAAATTTATTACATATGCATGTTATAACATCACTACAAAGTAAAAATTTTGTTTCAACACTACTGTGGCATTATCAAGTAAATAACAATATTCCTCCTACCTAGTTGGGGGTTGGTTGGTTTTTGAACTCTTAAAACCTTTTGTTTCGCAATCAACACAATCACTTCATAAGACACCAGTAGTGTTGAAACAAAATTGCAATTTTTGTAGTGATGCTCTTACCATGTGCATATGTTGTAATTTGGAATAAATATTATTTGCTCTACTCGGTATTGAGCATTCTTTTAAGAATAGTACGTTTATCGGAATTTTATTCCATCTATACCGTCCCTGTACTTGGGTATATATATATATATATATATATATATATATATATATATATATATATATATATATATATATATATATATATATATATATGTATATAGCACTCGTTGAAGAGAAGTGGCTTTATACCTCAGTATTTCTCGACTCACCCCCGTTATTTCATGAAAATAATGATTGTGTAATTAACTTAAAAACTTTTTTCAATGTCGTAACGTTTACATAGATAGATAGATAGATAGATAGATAGATAGATAGATAGATAGATAGATAGATAGATGCAAACTCGTATCAATAGATATTTGCTTGATGTCGGTCACTTGTCGGGAATATAGCGAAGGAGGAATTCATTTAATCTGGAAAATCGATTAAATCACAGACATTTTAAAATTAGGCAAATATTAAACTGTAAGTAAGAAGTATTCTCACAGAGGGCGAAAAATGTGACACGGAAATCCAAAGTCATCTTTCACTATTTCAAGGTGCCTGCCGAAAGGTAAGTATTGTAGTATGAAGCAGGTAGATTGCAATAGAAACATAGAAAAGTGTACTGAAATGTCGTAAAAACGTCACCATTTGTGGCAGAAAATGGACAATCTCTTCACAAATGAAAAAGTCGACTTGAGGCAACAAAAATGTGGTGCTAAAAAGGGATACTGAGAAGATTGTAGACTGAATATATGAATAATGTTCTTTTAATGAAAATAGAAAGAAATATAGCAGTTAACCTTCTTATAGACAATTTACATTTTTATGGCACATAATGTGTTAATTAGTCCTGGAGGAACTAAACACAGAAAACCTACTGAAGACAGGATGGACAGAGGAAAGCAACGAATATCATACCTAAAAGCTTGTATAAATTGTTGGCAGACCAAGGATTATGAGCGGTAACAAAATGAAAAACCTTACTGAGAGCTACAAAAGTTCAGAATTTATGGATAGCTCGGATCACTCTTGTCCTTAAAGGTTACGCGGCATATATCAAAACAATACGACGAAGATTTATATGCAATTTATATAAAAGCATTACTGCAATTTTTCTTGAGCCAATATGCATAACATATTGTTGACAGAGTATTTATAAACATTAAGCATTTCAAATGTTCGACAATGCAAAAATATCACCAACACAAACACAAAACTAAAGAAAAAATATTGTGTGAAAAGATTATTATGTCAATTACGATACAAAGAAAATAATGTGCGATATTGGCT
>OZ038484.1:3293241-3310741 GCA_964036315.1 Acanthosepion esculentum | reverse complement strand
AGGAAGTGAGTATCAGTCTGAAATATAATGATCCAATTATTTCAAGACTGACAATGGATGTTGCAATTCTCTGAAGAGACAAGACGGTTGACCAGTTGCTGATTATCCAATTTCCCTAGACAAACATAGAAATATACCAATGACAATAAATTAGTCTCGATTTGTTTCGTAGGGTAATCACGGCCAAACAGGAATTATTTGCTTTCGTAACTAATTACTGAGAGAATGAATATTGTAAACGTCAACATAATTTTTTAAATTATGATTCATTGCTATATTAGCCAGGCCAGCCAGAAAATTCTATTAATGAAAATGAAAATTAAGAAAGAATCAATGAAAAAAGAAAGAAAGAAAGAAAGAAAGAAAGAAAGAAAGAAAGAAAGAAAGAAGAAGAAAGTCGGAAATGACGGATAGGTTAAAGAAATAAAACTTGAAAAAGAAAACTAAAAATGAAGAAGCTAATAAAGGAAAATAACCAATTATGTTAACAAAATGAAAGACTCAACATTAAAATAAAAAATGAAAATTCTAAAAAGAATGAAGTAAAAAAAGCAAAATATTATGAAAGAAAAAATATCGGTATAACAAGGACAAAACGTTTTTTAAAAAAATCGTCAAACATTGAAAAGGTGAAAATTCTGAAAAAATCACTGCTACCAATTTGCTCATTGTCTAAAATCTTGGTAAATTGCAATTCCTTACCAACTGCCGAAGTCGAAATAAAAAATCCAAGATTAACATGAAAATACCATCATTTCCACACTGCGTTTGGAAATCACTTATTTCTTCTGATCTGTCCCCATGTTTACCTTCCTACTTACCCCACGTCCCATAATTCATCTTTCCGAGAAATGTTTTCCAGTTTTTTTCTCCTCCTAAGCCCTTATTTGCTTCCTTAATATCCACCGTGGCTTCTCCTCCAGTCTTCTCCCTTTCTTTTTTCCGATGTCAATTTTGAAGTAGTCAGGTTTTGCCCATCCGCTGTCGTAAATTATTGGAGTTGTTTTGATCCCGGCTGCGGACTTCTTCAGCCATTTCCCGTGTTTTTCCTTAATCACAATTATATTCCTACTTTTATTTTTGCTTTCGCTTTCACTTCTATTTCTGGCAATGTTCCAGAACTACTGCCCCGACCCAGAAACGAAAATTGAAATATGCCGGCAAGGATGATAGAGATAGAATTATTAGGGCCACACCTACTACAACAGTGAACCACACAAGATACGACACGTACTAACATGTACACATACATATCTATGTATGCATTTGCTTAAACCTATTTTATGCGCGCATTCAAACACTCTATGTTTTGCCACTTACTGGCTAAAACCCGTGTATGTGCGCGTGTGAGTTTGGAAATGACATTCTCAACGTGCAGTTCATTCGGATTCAACATGGAATTGGCACGAAAATCTCGGATTGAATTTGACCTTTCGATAACCCCGAGTCTTGTCGAAATTGCAGCAAATTTGTCTCTTTCTCCCTATTGACGATAACTGAATTAGTCTTCTCTTCCTTTCCTCCATTTGTAATAATGTTTCTGTTAGCTTAGACGTTTACAACTATTTTTCCGCTCATGTAACTTTTAAATAAAATACAAAAACGAGCATTTATAATGACTGGGTGTGAAACAGAATTTTTTGCACTTGTTGCCTCCAGAATTAGGCAAAAGGACAATATTTACAGTGAAATAGGACATTCGTTTTAAATGTAATAACTTTACAAGAATATTTTCCACAACAGCCAAGGGATTTAATCCAGTATTTTATTTTTTTTAATTTTTTTTTTTTTGATTTATTGGTTTAGGGGCTCTTTTCTTTTCTTTTGCCCCTAAATTATTTGAACTTCATTATACATTTTTTTTCAAAGATTGGAATTATGTGGATAGCAGAAATATTACTTAATTTTGGTATATTTTATTCCTCGTCGAAATAGTTAAAATAAAATTATAATTTAGACCGTTCTTAAGCAAGGACACGTATTTCCAAAACCTAATTTCTTCCATAGATTTCAAAGTTAAAAAAACACATTTTGAAATCAACATATCGACTGAAATATGAAGTGAAATTTCCACAATTTTAATAGAATCTCTCCTCAAGGACTTATTGTCCTTTTTACGATTTGAAACCTTTTACCTCTTACGAAATCAGACATCAAATAAGTGAAATCACACTTCACAACTTTGATGTCAATTACCATTCTTTACTTTCTTTCTCATTCAAATAATAGTATATTTTAATGTTCAAGGTTTGTCATCAAAGTTACAAAGTAAGGAATTTGCCAAATTGTTTATATATTACTTGTGAAATTTACTATGAAACTGAGTCATAGCATCAGTGATTTTTGACACATAATTAGAAAAAAGCACTTGGAAAAATTAAGATTTCTAAGACATACAGAGGCAAGACAAGCAGAGAGAAAATATTGAGTAGCCCACCGAATGTATATCTGGGAAGTATAGTAAGGGGAAGACATTGCTTAAAGCGAAAACTGATAAGAGACTGGGTCACGGTCCATAAAAAGAAGAAGGAAGAAACAAAGGAAAATATTTTTTAATTTATAAATATATAATAAAGTGAAAGACCGCAAATACATTTGAGTCAAAGAATATTCCATGTTACCGAATAAATTGTTGTTTTTTTTATGCATATGTTAATATGAGTTCGTTGATATTGTATATAACTTCATCGATCTTTCATTGATTTTATTAAATTTTCTACCCTTGTTTAATATTTTCATATGCATCTCTCTTGATGGCGAACCATACGTTTTTTTATTATATTGATAACACTATACTCTGAGACACATTCCATTAATTTGGTATCTTAAAATATTTTCGGCAAGGTGAGCAAACGTCTGCTCTTAAGAATATGAAATAATTTTGGCATGATTGAATATACACGTCAACTTAAAACTTGGGTATAATTGATGGTGCTTCTAATTGAACTTACAAACTGCCTTGCACTTGACCGTCACGAATTTTTAAGTGACCTATATCAAAATTCCAGAACATTACTATAAGTTCGCCATGTTGTCTTCTAAATCGTTCTGCCTGAAAGTTTCCCTGACATACAGATTTTACCATTTTAGCTCTACATTCCTAAATAAAGAATGCTGTTTGAGAAATCAGTTTTCCTGTACTTCTTCAACAAATTTATGTATTTATTTTTGTGATGTTTATATGGAATAATTACATTATTGATATTCGGAATAATGCTCTCATCTTTGTAGGTATTATGACAAGCTTTCGGGCGTTGTGCACTTCGGCCGTCTTCTGCTGTCTGTCGGTCTAGGTAATTTTCAGGGAATCTTGAAACAGAACACTTTATTAAATCTACGGTTGTATAATATTCTCGTTCTGCTGTTTAACTCGTCATGTCATAAATCAACTACCATATCAGTTGTAAAAATAAAAAATGTACAGTCGTCAGAAAAAGCAATAGCCCAAGAATTGGAATTAAGTACGAAAAATTAAATATATAGATAGTATTTTAACGGCGGATGACAGTGAAATACGAAGGTGCACTGGGGTAGAGAAATCTGCTTCCCAAGCGATAAGTAAAGTAGTAAGAAACACGAAGATTTGGCTAGAAACAATGTGCCGAACTATTATGTAACACCTGTTCTACTATATGGCAATGAATGCTGGCCAATGCACTTACAGTTGAAGAAGAGACATGAGGCAACAGAAAAGTGGTTCTTCAGAATTAGGCTGAGAATAACATGGAATGAACATGTGAATAACGATTGATTTTTTAAGGAAAATATATAGAAAAAAGACGATTGAAATTTTTGGGCGAATAATGTGTAAAGAGTAAGAATTTGACACTCACATGATATATTGAAGATAAGAGCGCCAGAGGAAAACAGTGAATAAACATTTGGAGAGATATGGTTGCCCACGTCCTGAAGGGACACGGGACATAGAGAAAGAAGTGTAACTGCTTTCTTATCTTTAATCAATTATTTTGATATTCTGAATATTTTCCACTGTTTATATTCGAAAACTCATTTTTTTATCCGTCTGTGATCTGTCAAATTTTTATATTTTACAATCTTGTATTCCAATCACACAATAAATTTTCAACGCCTTGTTTTTCTTTTGAGATTATATCTTCCTTATGACGCATAAGAGTTTATATATATATATATATATATATATATATATATATATATATATGTATGTATGTATGTATATATATATATATAGAGAGAGAGAGAAATTGCATTTATTTATAATAAACATAAAATAAGCTTAAATACACAAACACGTATACATATATATATATATATAGATAGATAGATAGATAAATAGATAGATATTGAATAGAATTAGATAGATAGATAGATAGATAGATAGATATGAGATTGATTGCAACTATTTATAATAAACATAAAATAATATAAGCCTAAACACACACACAATTATATATATATATATATATATATATATATATATATATATACATATATACATATATATATATATATCTATATATACATATATATATACATACATATATATATATATATATATATATATATATATATATATATATATATATATATATATATAGCCGACTTTTTTATAGGTATAACTGACTTTGAAAAGAATCGTCTTAGCCATCTGAGAGAATAAAGAACCAACATTAAATCTCGGGCTTATACATCAACCCATATGAGGGTCAGTCAACCATTCAGCATGTCGCCCGTGTGGACTTGTTTGCAAATCCAGTGGAGGATTGTTGCCTCACATGAGACATTAAGATAAAAACTGAACTGAAAGACGAAAACTATATATGTTGAAAGAGAGAGTTCGAGAGAAAGATAAAGTGATCCCTGAGATAGGGGAACGTCTGTTTCATGCTTGAATGTTATCTCCAGGACAGAAGATTACGTTTAACCATGAAACAGACTGTCACCGCTCGCTGCGGACCCAGTGTCCATTTTCATATTTTTATAACTCCATATCTCCATCTCGTATATTAAGATCTGTGACATGACCGTTTGTATTTATTTTATAAGTAATTCATTTGAATTAAATCAATCATTTGAGGTACTGCTATGAAGCATAAATCCAATTACTAAAATTTTATAATTTATCTTTCATTCTTTCTTCCTGTTGCTTCAAAAGTGGATAATATTAGGAACGCGCAAACATCAGGCGATCGTAGAATCAGGTCACCATTAAACTGCTTTGACCGCTTTTGAATTGGTTGAACGGTTCCATTTGAATTAAATAGTGTTCATCCTTGCATTAACTCGTCAGAAGAAGGATAGCCGTTAAACTTAGAAGACGTACAATTGTTTATTTCTTTCTGGAAGATCGGAAGACAATTTTAGGTAAATTGTATTCCTATCTTCCAGAAACCGATAGTTAGAAGCTTCAGAGATCATCAGGAACTCAGAATCCAAGATGGACTGTATCCGCCATGAAGGAAAACAGCGCGCTTCAAGACGATAATCAAGCAAATAAATAACACTGATCGAACGAAACATTTCTACATATAAAGCGAAACAAATCAGCCAAGACAAAAATGGTTTTTCTACCTTGAATTACATATAAAAAGAAAAGAAAAAAGAAATAACGAACAAAAATCGTCGATAAGATTATTCGAGAGATAAGTAAACAATTGAACATTTCTCTTATGACAATTTTTATATTTTCTTTCCTTTTTCTTATTCTTTGTTTATTGTTTCCTTTTTCTCCCACTCTTACATCTTTATTATATTAAAATAAGTATAACTTTACATTTCGTCTTTGTTTTCTATGTTATCAGTGCTTGTCTTTGTCCCTAACAGAGTAGACAATCTCACTTTGTTTTTATTTTAAGCAAACCGTGTTTGCAGCCATGTTTGTCGAGAGTTAAAATTCGTAATAGCACATTTAAAATATTAAAATCTAGCATACTTTAAAACTATATTTTTATCATATATATATATATATAAATTTATGTTATAATTTTTAAATAAATAATTATATATATATATATATATATATATATATATATATATATATATATATATATATATAATATAATATAATATAATATAAAACACGCGCTAACCACAAGATAGCTTATTCCCAAATTCTCGCTTGACGAGGAAGCGTGACCAGACACCTTAATTCAACTTAATTTCAAAAATTATATTAGGGGTCTCGGCTCTCGCTTTTGAAACATGAGAACTCTTATGTAGCGAAGGAATCATATTTTTTTTTAAAAATATTATAATATAAGCTCTACTTCTGTATGGAGCACTGTCTTTTTAAAAATAAAAGCAAAAATACTAAGGAACTCCGGATTATTTACCTAACGTGTTCTTTCCTATTTTTCTGCATACCGGCACATACATATATATATATATATATATATATATATATATATATATTTATATATATATATATATATATATATATATATATATATATATATATATATATATATATATATATATACGTAGTGTCCAAACACGAAAGCTGTTGTGTAGCGATTTCTATATGTTTTTGTTCCAATATCTAAAATAAAATAATAATCGTTTTCAATCATTATTCTTAGTCCTTCTTAAATTTGGAATTCGACATTCTTGAAAGGTTATGTTGTCGATTTTCAACTCCATTTCCCATCACTACCGATTACACTACAACGCATTTATAAATAGATTTCATCTTGGGAAATTAGTCTCAGATGCTCATTTCATGTAGGCAGGAATTGGGATTGATCAAAGTAAGGCAAGTAAGGTATGTAACATCCGCAGAACAGTAACACCTTGAAGTACTCATCAAAAGCTGACTCTTGAACTCTCTCCCCTACTTTCACAAAATCCCATGAGGGCAAAATCACGATAAGGAGATCGAAGAAAATGTACGGGATCCCGTTTCAATATCTGCGTCTGTTTTCGTGATAAGGCGAATTTTTTCCTCGGAAGAGTCAGCTCTGAAAATGAAAAACTTTGTGAAGAAGAAATGAGCGAAATCACTCGCCATTGTTTGAAAGGATCAATTATAGTTTCACTATTATCTGGAGAGAAGTGTTATTTATAAGGGGGCTGGTTTGATAAAAAAAAGAAATTTGTGCTTGTAGCAATGCAGCATTACAAATAATAATTTTGTTTTTCTAGGTAACGTAATTGTGACAGAACAATATTTGTTGAGCACGTAACTTTATCAATTTTCATCTCTCTTAATTCTCTCGCACAATTTCTGGCTGTGTTTCTCGGCTTGATCATTTCCAAAATCATAGATATCGCCTTGATCCTATTTGCTCAAAATAGGATCAGTGTCATATCTGCAATTTCTGTCTCTTATCATAATGTCACTTTTTCATGTCTGAAATTGTGAAATATTGAACAAAACATATGAACCTGCTTCCTTTTGACTGTAAAGGGAAATAAAAGAAGCAGACCTCACGTTTCTAGGTATGATCTTATGATATTTTTCAAATCATTTTATTTGACTACCCCCGTGTATCAGTACAAATGGCCAAGTATAAACTATTCTTTATTAAATTCATTGTTGAAAATGGAGATGTGACTCGCTATATTCTCGTCTGTTGGCCCTCAAATCATAATTTAGTTTAATGACAATATCATAAAGAGTTCGACAATGCGTTTCCTCTCAGAGTGAACAATAATTTGTCAGTTAATAATAAAATATCTATCAATCAGATCGAATATTTTCTGTTCAATTGTTAAAATGTTTACAAACATTAATATTCTTTTCTTTTTAGGATATCGATCCATTTATGGAAATATTCAATTCGTTTTAATATACAGATATGCATACATAGAATAGCAAGTATACGTTGGTTTATATAAGAAATCGCAAGAAATGATGAAAGCTTCATACTGACAAAATGATTATTCTTGAATACCGAGATCTGCCTATTGTTGAAATATATTATATTATTCAGTCTACCCATTCGAAACCATATCGCATTTCAATGGCATGTCTCCCTTAATTTCATTACCCTTTTTCATATAAAAAGTGATCTATTGTATTCTGTTATGCTAAATTATATAAAATTCTTTTAAGTGCAATCGTTTGATTTCGTTTTCTAAGAAATAGTTAATGATTTTTTATTAATCGGACGAATTTTCACATGAAAAAAGCTGATAGTTGCATAAAATAATGAGAAATTTGCTTTTTATTTTCAGAGGAGTTTTTTCAGTTCAGGAAAAAACAATGCTTCCAGTGCTATTTTTTCCTTCTTAATTATTCCGTTTTGATCTCTGTTACGCAATTAATATTAATCCTATAAACGGTGGAATTTTCATAATCATTGTAACATCAGATGAAGACAACATGACATGAAGACAACAGTAACCGTAGAATGAATATTTATTTTATTACATGTTTAATATTAATTTTATTAATCTTCATGTTTGTGGCAACTAGTCTTTTTAATAATCGTGATTTTCGTTTTATTCTTGTTAAATCAATATAGAAAAATTCAAGAATAAAAATTGTTTTTCCTCATTTATTTATTCTTTGGCTTGACTTTCAATAAATGTTCTTATATTTCAATGGATTTTTTGTTTTTAAATAAAATAATTTTGCAAATTATTTAAAAATATTTCTCAGACAATAAATCAATCAGTATATTTCTCCACAAATACACAGGCACGGTACAGTTATGGATTTTGGCTCGGATTGAGGAATTGTAGAACCGTGTTCGAATTCCAGTCGAATACATTACATTCACTTACCTTGGAAAAGATATGAATCCGACTTTCTCCCCCCAGCTACGGTTAAATAGTAGGACAAATTGGGTTATATAGCCTTGAGTAACAAAGGGAAGGAAAACTCTGAATTCCAAAGCGTATGTAGCCATGGCGAAGCATATACTATGCATATACTATGCAGCTTGACTTGATGATACTGATTACGGTTAACATCTAAAAAATAAATGACTCATACATATTAATAGACTGAGTACACAAGTTAACATAATGTCAACATCAGCAACAAGAATACAATTCATTGATCACAGAGAATGTACGGTTAGACTATGAGAGTTGCTTGGATTATCTTAATTGAGAAATAGTAATATCAAGTCTTCATGCATAAAAATGGAACTTGATCTGCTCAGTAGGTAATTTAAGAATATTTGTCATGTCGATGAATGTTTGGCCATAACTTTAGACAATTAGAAATTAATCTAGAAACCGGAGATCCGTCTCTAGGACGTTACCTTCCTAATGCTCACTATAGAATGATCCCGGCAATAGTTGTCTGAGAAAAAAAACAACATGGAAAAGAATTTATTAATTATTACGATTTCTTTGCTAGTGAAATGCTCTTGTCACCATATCGAAACCAGATTTTAAAAGTTAAACCATATAGTAGCATCAGTGTAAAAACAATGGACATGATTTGAGTGTGCAATGGACTCAAATAAATACTTCATAAAATTTGTAAATGGCTTTGACGCTTCGTGACTTTGATCTGAAAGCCACATAGAAGAAAGTATAGGAGAGATAAGCAATTACTCTGCGATTGGGGAAGATTTTAATAAAGAAATAAAAAAGTGAAGAAAATGTTTAAAATCGGTGTTCGTTTATTTAAAGATACTGGATTTCATGAAGGCTTAGAATATCAATAAATTTATTGATTGAACAATATCAGATATTTTTGATCGATCATAATTTCATTTTTTTCTTTAAATACAAGCAGAAAGTTACATTCTATGTAACCCCACGAGACAAAAAGGAATATACATATATTTCAGTCAAGTGCCATACATGATTGGGCGATCATGTCTTTTTCGATTCACGATTGTTTAGGCAGAAGATTAGACTGGTTACCAACCAAGGCTGAGTGGGGGAGAGATGTATTCATACCTTTGTCGGTGGTACTTATGCGTAAGTAAATATAACGAAATTGACTGAAATTCGAACTCGGCTCTTCTGAGTTGTTATTCCGATGTCAATTACGCCACAACGCGCATCATATATATTTACAAAGTTTGAATTAATCAGGTACAAACAACTAGCAAGGCACAAACTCACTACAGTAGTAACAGTCTGTCAGGTGAGCACAATAAAATTACGTTGCAGTAAATCACTATTGCCAAAGTTTAGCGTTATTATATAACATGGCTGTATTAGTCAACGAGAACAGCTATAACCAATGTGATAATGATCTGCGAGACTACGCTGTTCACCAGAGCTCCACGGAGGCTTGAATAATTATATCACCAGAAAAATGATTGAAAATCTATTCCACAAGAGAAATTATACGTCCGAATAAAACTATTCTGCATTTCATTGCAGTCTGTTAATCACTTCCTAGAATAGTTGCAACTTTATTTAAAGGTTCGGGATCATGATACAATTTTATCAAAAGCTAACAATTAAATAAATCAACAAATACCCAAAGAAACAAGAAAATAATTCGTGTCAAAATATTTAAAGCGTCCAAAGAAAATCCGAATAAAAAATGCGTAAATAAATTGAATTATGATTTTATTTCTTTATTCATGGACATAATTCTCTTCTTCTTGGGGGAGAGTCTCAAAACTAATTTTGTTATGGCATAAAATTAGAAAAAAAACATTATTCAAATTCGGGATTTCCATATTCTCGTTTATTTTTCTGTTTACCCCAGAGGGAATTTTGTGTATTGAATAATTTATGATAAGTAGCAGACGTTAATTTTCGATCTGAAAAAATAAATAAACGCACATGCGCACTATTTACAACTCTTCGTTTGTTTCTTTATTTGTTTGTTTTTTTTTTTCTCTTTCTCTCTTAAATTTTGCTTTCTTTCTATTTCTTTTCAGTATAAACATTTCAAAACCGTAAAAAAAGTCTTGCATAACGAATACATTTCTAAATAAAAAAAAAGAAAATGAAGCTTTTTTCTCATCAGAGCCTTTGAGGAAAGTTGGAAGAGGAAGATAAGAGTATAAACAATATGGCGTCGATTTCATTAGGTTTAAAAGTAGCAAGACAATCGCACATCAATTGCCTCGAGTTAGAGGGTGAAGACAACGCTCTTTTCCTTGAACAAACGGAACAAACAAAGCCGCTTTCCGAATTTTACCTTACTCTCCACGACATTTATACTGAACATCGACACGCCTTGTTAAGTACAACCGAAAGGCAAACCTGAACAGGAATGAAAAAAAAGGGTGAATATGGGTTAGGGCAATAGAAATCAATGCCAGTGGCCAAACTTTTGCGTCCACTCGCCTCGTGGGAATTTGCTGACAAAGATGTTGGCAATGTGTCAAGTCAATGGATGACATATTTCCACCGCGAACAATTGTCTCAGATCCTATGCCAAGTAAAACTAAAACAAACTTGCCCGTTTGGAATGCAGTTGTTGGAAAGAAGTATGTGAGTGGCTCAAGCTTTTCTACTTAAACTGAGCTTTTTGTTAAATCCTCGAGTTGGCTGAGATTTTAATTAATTCAACACATTGATTTCTATACTTCCCCGATAGCATTTCATTTACATTTTTTTAATGCAAGCGATGTTTGCTAAAAAAATATTATTACATCAAAAGATTAATAAATAGTAAAATTTTAAACATAGATTACTTTTTACCTTACAATTGAGTTAAACTTTGGAATTTGATAATGCTTTTTCTTATATTTTTAGTTGTACTGCGTTGCACTATATATGGCTTATCTTTCTATTTGTAAGATTAATTTGGATTTAATATAATTTAATCTCCTGATAGTATTAGTAAGATTTTCTACAGATGTATTGGTATTTGGTTGGTACTTTTGACATTTTGCATTGGTTGGTTGTTGTTATTAACATCTTATATGAAGAATGTTTATTCAACTGTTGCATAATAATTTACCAAATAATTCTATACGTCTAAATTATTTACTAGATTCTTAAAGAAGCTATTTATTTATCAAGTATAAAAAAACAATTTTCTGTAGGAAGCTCACAAAGCATATAATTTGTTTAGCATTTCGCTAAATTACATCTACACCCCATTTTTATTTCTTCGGTAATGGCATTGTCTAGATTGTATAATTTATGTTTATCCATTTATGTATCTGTTTAAGTTTGGCTGTCGTTAGCTGCCAATCTACGGGTCATGGCCCATTTATGAAAAATAATGTTTTGATTTTTGCTTTTCCGCTTAGTTTAAATTTAACGTTGGTCATATTTTATTGGTTGATCAAAGTAAAGCCCACAAACATTATACCACCAACAGTTTTGTTTTTTTCATAAAAAAGAGGTAGTATTTTGCTTTTAAGTCTAAAATTCATTCACTTGACAGTAATTTACAATCGCCTGACGAGTTGCATTGGCATGCATTGAAACACGGCTGCAATTGTGTAGAGATTTTGACATGTTTTCAGTGTAATAATCTCTCTCTTTGTATATATATATATATATATATATATATATATATATATATATATATATATATATTCATATATATGTACACGCATACACACACACACATATATATATATATATATATATATAGAGAGAGAGAGAGATAGATAGATAGATAGATAGATAGATAGATAGATAGATAGATAGATAGATAGATAGATAGATAGATATGCATGATATAAATATATACTCATATATACCTGCACGTACATTGCTCAATGTTATAGAACAGAGCTGTTAAGTATGTGCTAAGGAATATGCATAATACCCAACGTCGATAGCACGACTCGGAGTTTCATGGAAACATGCAATCTCTATGTGCTGAATGCATTCTGACCGTTATGAGATAAGCGTTCTTGTGGTGATAATAAAACATTTTCTGCTAAGGCTTGTTTATTTAATTATTGTTACCTAAAATATTATAATTATTTATAATTTATATCATTGAAATACTTAAGTTCGAAAGAAGAATAAAAAGAATTAAAAAATTAAAATTATGCATTAATATACATATATATATATATATATATATATATATATATATATATATATATATATATATATATAAGGTAGTACTTCTCCGGGTCAAGGGGATGGCTGCTGGAACATCCTATGTCTGGAAATATGACTCTACGCTATGCCACACAAGCATTAGAACCCAATCAGGGCTAAGAGACAATTTCTGCGCCCACATCTGGCCACCTAACTCCCCAGACTGCAACCCCTTGACTATTATGTGCGGTGTGCTGTTGATCGAGAGACCAATAAAACTACTTGTAACACCATATATGAACTGCAGGCAAGGTTTATGACGGCATACGGCAAACTTACAAGGAAACCGTCCAGAAGTATGGCAGAAAATTCTGAATTTGTCCAATGGCGAATTTACTGAACTAATTTACTTTTTCATAATTTTGTATAACTTTGGTAAATTTATCTGTTAAAATGCAATGTCTATGATTTTTGCCTAGTTTAAACGACAATTTATCCATCGCATCCTCTATGTGCGTGTGTACGCGAACAACTAATAATAATATATTTATTCGTTCCTCCTTGTTTGGCTCAAACGGTAAGGAACAAATATATATTTATTATTATTACAAATTTTAGCTCTCTTATTTTGCATAAACCACTTTTTATTATTTCCGATATTTTTATTTGTTCAGTAAAATCGATTATTTTAGGATTTTCGAATATTATTAACTTCAATGATATGAAGGTGTACACTTATTTTCAGCTCTCTACATAGGGCTACTCATTGTCTGAGTTCCTAGATGGTTGTTTTGTTCCCTTTCATTCATAAATGGATTTCAAATACTTACATATTTTATCATTCAGCTCTTCCAGAATTTTTATACATAATTGTTTTTTGTAATATTTCTTTCTTGTTGTGAATAGACATATGTTTTTATTGGAGTGGTTATTTGTTAATTTTCATTGTCTCTTCTTAAATCAGGGTAAATTCTGATTTAATTCTTCACCTAAGCATGCACATGCATAAGGAGTTTGCCACTTAATGAGTGTCGCTATTTTTTTTTTGTTGCGAATTTGCTTCATGAGTAATGCTAGAAAAGAAACATCCATTTATTTACATATGCTGATCAACAATGGCGACTCATTTTAGCGTGAATTAATTTTCAGAATACGTGATCCAAACACGTCATACCGGTCATGCGCAAACAACGTTCATGTTAGCTCATTTTTACCATAAAATATTCACTTGTTTATATCAAAACTAGTTTTCAGCTTTTGTAATTGTTCATTTATATTTGCATTGTTTTATAGTGCTGTGCACCGGTCTGTTTTCTAGTTACTAGGAAATTTATCTTTGTCTTTTATTCACGCTGCTCCGTGGACGAAAAGATAAAATAAAAAATAAAAAAATGTCCACGTATGGACAATAAATAAAATCAGCTAGAAATAATATCTGAGCGAGTTCAGCTTCTAAATAAGAACTTACTTTGTTCTTTTAAAAGTTAAGAAATAGAATTAAACTGAATGTGTATATCGCAAACCTTATCTTATACAAATAAATAGATATAACACGCATACACACACACACACACACACACACACACACACACACACACACACACACACACATATATAGATATATATAGATATATATATATACACATATATATATATATATCAGAAAAATATAAAAAGACACTATGTATGTATGGAGAAGTGATATAAATACGCATACTAACAAAACACATACAATACAAAAAATGGAAATAGATCTAAGGACACTAAGGTATCATTAAAAGATCAGAATACTGATTCCTCACCCTTTCTCAAACCAATCTTAATAGATTTATTAACCTTCAAGCAAAAGAACTTTCTCACTGCCAGTCCAAGAAACAGCATTTGTGTCACTACCACATAAAAAAAGTGAATATTTAACATCGAGAAATTTTAACATCGAAAAACCTAAGGAAAATTAATTCATTTTAATAATATGTGGAAATATCCAATCTTTGCCTGAAGAAGAGACACGAAACCGTGTTGCAAAATTATGGAAAATAAAGCATAATATATATATATATATATTTAAAATCTACATTAAAACCAAAAACCTTTGCGGTTTCTCTCTTCTTTTTAATATATTCATTTTTATCTCGCTGGAACAGTTATAACTTCTTGAATATATCCTAGAAAAAGTTAAGTATTCAGTACACAGATTATTATAACTTTTCCGTTTTCGAAAACTACTCTGATGAAATTGGCAATGAAAGTGTTAATTTTGATATGACAAGATTGGGTACTTCTCTCTTTGGATATTTTTATCTACTAATTGAAAAATCTATTTGTCAATTGAAAAACTATAAAAGCAAGGGACACGTGAAATAAAGTCAACAAATAGTTACCATTTCGAATATAACTGAATCCTACCTACATCCCACCAACATCGAATCTACTCAATCCAAGGTAATGGTTATTAGACGATAAAGAACCGAAAAATCTTTCGACAGACACTTCGTCAGAAGAAAAATCATCGGAATTAAGAAAAAACTACCGAAAAGGAAGGAGGAGGCGTGGTGGAGTAATGGAATGCTCGGAGTTAGGAATCGGAGAGCCGGGTTCGAACTCCATTCGAATCCATTATATTCACTTACGTGCTAATACCCTTGGGAAAGTTATGAATCATTTTCTTCTCTCCCCAGCTATGGGTAAATAGCAGTACAGACTGTAAATTGGTCTATCGCAGAAATTGGTCTACCGCAGAAAGAAATAGCAACCTAAAACAATTTAAATTTGAAAGAATAGAAAAGTTACATCTAACTCAATCATGTCTCTCCCCCCTTCACTTTCTCACTTCGTTAATTTACGGTGAATAGAATCTCTAACTGAACCCTTTATTTCGTCCACCTGGGTAGATGGTTTTAGTTCAGCGTTCCATTGCTTTTCCGGATGTTAACAGTTATCTCCCTTGAACTTAACTCTCTAAGATTTGGTCCTCCTCTGCTGTAGCCAGTTATTGAACTCACAACGCTTTGAATCAAGTCACTGGATTCAAGCATCGCTTTTATCCTCTGGGCCATAAATTGGTGACGTGAAATAAGATTTATTGTCTAATGATAAACATGTTTCCGTTGCTTTTCACTCTCTTCATAGACAAATCGCTGATACGTTTTGAATTATCTGCATTCTAAAAGTGAACATACTAATCTGTCCTCTTTTGTTATTTCCTCAACCAAATCCACTAAAAAGACGTCGCCTGTCTTGAATGTATGCAGGTAATGCTAATAACCTTACTGATTTTTCGGTTTTTTTTCTTTCACCAAAATATGTGCATAAGTTTTATTTCCTACAGTTTTACTCTACATTTTTTCTTCTCCGTATTTCTAAACTTTCTTGCACATTAACTTATTTGTGATTCCTTCGACACATACCTTACATGGACATTTTTCTAGCGTAGTTTACTGGCAAGGAAGTTGGACGACTTCCCTAAAAAGTGGATATTTGCACTTATACTAAGTTAAAACTTTGTAACTATTTCAAACTCACAGTCCATAGCCCTCCCTCTGAACCATAAGGCTTCTCCTTTTTAAACCATTTTTTCTTTTTCTTTCGAATAGATAACTTGCCCATTACATGCCCCCGCGCTGTAACCATCTGCTATATTAATTCATATGAGGGTAAGGAGTGCACATGTATCCTCGAGCAACCCACGTTACCCCACTTCTCCAAATGTATCTCTTCGTTCTCAAATACATGAGCGAGCTTGTTTCGGTGCCTTTCGGTCTCGGGCTGGTACGATGATTCTGACCCAAGGAGGAGTATCTTCATTCCTTTGTCGATTGTCATTCAGAGTGCTGGAGGCAGACGTTTTCCGGGTTTTGTCTTTATCCGCTTAAGAGTCAAGGATCCGAAAGATCGAGTGATTTTGGAGGAGGCTATCCTATCAACAGGTGTTTAATATCGGGGCTATTGATCTGCCATTTTGTGAATAGTCTCTGGACTGTGCAGTAGCCTCCGGTTGGGCCTCTCGAAGGCATGATGAGGGGTACTACTACGACTGTATCTCTGGACGATTCTCACCACGGTATTTATAATTGCAGCTTCTGTGAGTTTCTGTCTCACTGACCACTAGTCTTCAAACAACCAATACACGCATGAAACCAATCAAAATACCAATGAACAAAACTAGCAAACCCACCTTATCTCCCTCGCCTATACGTACAAATGTTCTCCTAACGTAAGCCTCTACCTCGAGTGGCCCGCGAGACTTTTAAAGGGTGACCATCACTGTAAACAAAAAATATTCTGAATTTGTATCTGATATTAATTATGAAGTAACATTTGTATAATTTTATATTCTATTTACGATATGTGCGACGTCAATTTGAAGTTACTTTTTCCATGTCCAACTTATAGGCCAAATTCTTACGTTATTCTAATTAGCAGCATGTCATTCGTATCAATTTCAACATGTTGACCTCTGAACAATTTCTTGAAACGGAAAATGCATCCGACATTCCTCTGGAAATTTCGTATCAATAGCTTTTGTTCACCTAATATTGTAACTATTTGTACTTAACAATATTCAATGTTTTTCCTTTGCAGTGTAAGTATCGTTGGCCCCTTGAAAATATGACCAGTTTTTTCAGGATTGAATAGATGATAA
>OZ038484.1:3278241-3288241 GCA_964036315.1 Acanthosepion esculentum | reverse complement strand
AGATCACGCTAGGTAACACGCCCTCTCCAAGGAACTGTCACTAAGTTGCAGTATAAACCACAGGTGGGCTCTGTGGGTGTTGAACAAGCAAAAATGTGCCTGAGCGAGCGTCTGAAATAGGCGTAGGCTAGCCGCCCTAATAGACGGGTATCCTCGAATGCGAGTGGCCAGCTATACATATATATACAATCACACATACTTAGTATTTTTCATTCATTGTCGTAAATATTACCTGATTGATTGGTTCAATGTATTGAGTTCATTCTCATTTTTTCTTTTACTTTTCAACTTTACTTTCAATTTTATATTGCCCGAATATACTTACTTATTTCATTTTGTTCTTAGGATAATTTATCATCCATGCATGTTAGGGATATATATATATATATATATATATATATATATATATATATATATATATATATATATATATATAGATGATTTTGTAGATCTATATAACATATCTTACCTTTCGCAAAATGTAATTTAGTTTCATCATTACTATAATGAAACGTAAAAGGGAGATAATGTGGAAGAAGCATATTTTAAACTCGCGAAAGATTGTACAAATAAAGTTTTTAGTTTTCCATTGCGAGAATATTGTCACCTTCTCTACGCTGTTTACACTCTTGGCATTGGATTTAAGTTTATTTTTATTGTTTTTACTTCAAACAAATAGATGAACATAAGATCACACGTATCTCAGGTTCCTTTTCAGTTTTTTTTGTTCATTAGATATGAATCCTTGTCATTCTACGGAGCAGTATTCTTCTTAAGAAAATTATTTCTTGAATATTTTCAACAAATAGCCAGACATTACATTCATGTGTGTCTCTTTGAATCAGGATCAGCTTTTCTCGATACAATTATTTCTAGACTACTACTTCCATCAGATATGTTCATAACTTTGCTGCTTTTTCTACTATTAGTAGTTATAATAGTAGCAGTAGTAGTAACAATAATAGTAGCGGTAGTAGTAGTAATAATAGTAGCAGTAGTAGTATTTATGATAGTAGCAGTAGTAGTGCTAATGCTGGTCGCTTTGGTGGTGTTATTTAGTCAGATAATTTAACATCAGTTATTGACAATAGGTCTCCTAAACTCACCAACCTTCTTCTTGATAGTCTAGCTGTCTTAGATTGAGACATCGCCTGATTGGTTCCTATTTGCCTTTGTTACCCACCCCCGTCTTTTTTCTATATTCTTCATTTTCTTTAGCCAGTTTCACATTCCTTAGTTTTAGATATTCATAGAAATTTTTCATGTTCTGTCATATATACATTGTGGCAAATATTTCAACTAGCACGAATTGTTTTGTTTACCAATAATAGATCTGGCGTGAAAGACCTAACTCAGTGTAATATCGAATTTTATACTTAACTCAAGTTGTATATAAAACTCACAATGAAGATCACAAAACATTTCCTTGTATTGCTAGCTCTAAATATTACGTCTACATTTTCTTTTACATTTTGGCAGATACGTAAACATGTAGCTTACAAATATTTTGCAACTTTGTCTATTTAATCCAAATTTGAAAATAGTCAATATTCGTTTTCATATTTTATCATAGATATACATATTAAAATGTATTTAGAAGTATTTCTAAAACTTTAATAAGAATCAATTAAAACACCTCTTCATGCATTTTGTTCATTTTTGTTAGTTCCTTTTACATTAAAAAGTATGTGGTTATGGTTTTTTAGTACATTCTTAAAAAACAAACATTCAAAGCCAAGAACAACAAAGATATTTAACAGAGTGGTGTGTTATATATCTTGATTGTTCCTGGCTTTGAATGTTAGTTTTTTTAAGAATAAACTGATTTCAAACACAAATAAATGTTATATCAAACAGTTCTTAGTAGAGTATGGGCCAGTTTTCTGATTTGGTCTCAAAACATTGATATAACATGTATTCAAATTCAGATATTCAATGGTAAGTGTAAAAAATCTTATTGTCAGTCAGGCTAAATTCTTCAATAAAACAGTTGTAATTAGAGATATCATGTGTTTGAAATTAATTTATAAGATTGTAAATCTTTTCCAGAACGTAATAGCCGGTTTTTTAATTAATCAGCTGTATATTTCGTCTTGATAATTTTAGTAATAAGACTTTTGAATATTGCTATATATACAACAATAAGGTATTATAGTAAAATATTCCGTGTCACTTTAATAAAACTAAGCTTGTTTTATATTGATATAGTTAAATAAATCTGTCTATATTTCTGAGATGAGGTATTATGTACACTATTTACATTAGTCAGTTTATTGTCCTCATCTTTGTCGCCATATTTATTACAACGCTTCGGCCGTTGTACGCTCCGGCCTTTTTCAGGTGGTTAGAATGTCGAACTGAACCCTTTATTTCGTTCACTGGGGTAGACTGTTCTTGTTCCACGTGCCATGTTTAAAGGATGTCAGTTATCTGTTATCTCCTGTTAATTCCCTCTCCAAGTTCTCCACTGCCTTAACCGTGTATTGAACTCACCCACTTTTGGTCCTGTCACTGTATCTAACCTACGACTTTATCCACTGTGCGAATTGTCCTTGAGGATATCTGTTTATGAATTCCTGTGTATTATGCACCTAATGTCTTCAGCTATCATTTTTTACCAGTGCTCATATTGCAATTTTTGCTGTTATCATTTCATGCTTTTACCAGAGCTCATATTGCAATTTCTGTTGTTATTATAGCTTTTCTCCTGGATTCCTTATTACTGGTTCCCATATGGTATTCATTTCTATGCTTGGTCGGCTCAGATTTTTGTGGTCTAGCATATGCGCTGATTCCTTAAGTTTAAGAATTTTCCAATGGTGTTCTGTGTCTATGATCTCAACCTGATCCCACAGAGGGCGGTGATCTCCCTTCTCTCTCCATATATGATCAGCCACGCCTGATTTTTTCACTTACCCTCGTGTTACAGCTTTCTGGTGTTCTTGAAGCCTTACCTTAAGGGGGCGGCCTATCTCCCCTTTATATTTCTCTCCGCAGCTACACGGCATAGCGTACACACAGTCTTTAGTCATGTTCTCCTCTATGGGGGTTCTTACTCGGGAGAGATATCTGCGAAGTGTCGTCCTGCTTTTGAAGGTTGTCCTGATGTTATATGGACCGCAGATCCTTTGAATTGTCTCTGGTAACCCCTTCACATAAGGCAGGCAAACTGTTTTCTGAGTGTTGTTGTCCTCCTCTTTTACCCGCCTATCCCAGTATTTTGGGGCTGCTCTTATGTACCCAGGGGGTTACGTTGTATGGTACAACTTATACTGACCAGTTCTTTATCTAATGTCTCTGGGTCGACACTTATGACTTTTGTTCGATGTTGTAAGCAGAGGACGATCCCTTTCTTTACGCTGTATGGATGGTGGGAGTTGAAATTGAGGTACTGTCCAGTGAATGTCGGTTTACAGTATATGGATATCTTGAACCCATGCTCTGTTCAAGATAGTAGAACATCCAAGAATGGGAGTGTGTTGTTACTATCTTTCTCCATCGTGAACTGTATCGAAGATTTTATTGAGTACACATAGTCTAGAAGAACCTGAACATCATCCTGGTGTGGCCAGAGTATGAAGGTGTCCTCTAAGTACCTTAAACATATAATTGGCTTTAGAGATATAGATTCTAATGTCATTTCCTCAAAGTATTCCATGTTATATTCGCCATTACTAGTGATAATGGCGACCCCATTGCTAAGCCCTCATACTGTCGATATATGTGTGATCCCATTCCGAAGTGGTGTTATTTGTGTACAGAAAGTTAACATCTCCACCCGTTCTTCTAGGAATGAGTCAGAGGCCAATCTGTCTCTGACTACTGAGAGTGCCTCCTCCGTGGGTACCTTGGTGAACAAACTCTCCACGTCCAAGCTCACTATCTGGCTGGATAGGAAGGGAGCATCTTTGATTATTTCCACAAAGTGTGGGGATTTACGGACATATGATGGAGACTTTCTGATCAATGGGTCAATGCGTTTTGAGAGTTTTATAAATTATGCGTTTTAATTTAATTTCAGAGTACATATCAACCATGGTGAAATCAAAGTTCAAACCCCGTTAAATCGAAGTTTAATATTTTTGTAGAAACGTGACAAAAACTACTCGTCTTAGAACTAAGAGTGAAAGACATTTTGAGATTTTTGTTTATTGTATGCAAAAAAAAAAAGAATGTGAGGATACAACGAAGCATACAAATGAAGAAAATTACAAAACATCTTACTTATTCTTATAGATATGGAAAACAAAGGAAACCACCAATAATAAATGAAATCTGTAGAAATATGTCAAAGCTTAATACGATATGAAATGAAGCAGAACTTTTATTCTAAAGGGCAACTCAAAGAATACAATGGCGACATTTATTTTGAAGATGGAAAAATCTTTTAACATAATGAATTGTAAATGTTCTATATTAACATGTGTAACTATCAGGAAAGTGAAATTGGTGCCCATATTAAATGCTTTTCATCTACAAAAAGAAAAATCCAATGAATGAATTAAAGACCAAAGAGACAAATAACGTGTAAAAAAACATAAAATGGCTTCCACTGATATTCCAGCATGGAGGAACAAAGTTTGAAAATATTTGAGCGACAACAAATTGCAGAGAAAGCCATAAACGTGGAAGAAAAATATCTAACATAACTGATTGCATCAAATTCCAAAGGAAAAAAGCGAAATTAAGGTATTTACATGATGAAGAATTTATATGAAAATCTAATGTAATGTCAAATGCCAGGATGTTGTTTGATGGGTGAATTGATATAAAATAAAATTAATGTTTGAAGCAGGATGTTGTGAGCGAGTACATGTACACTCAGTACATATTATAGAAATGAATTACTGTATCGTGATTGAACATGAAAGTGAATATCTATTTCACTTCATAACAGCAAAGGCAACGAAAGAGGGCAAATGTACAGAACAGATAGCAAAAATTATTTATAATTATCTGAAGAAAAGAAAATCTGCCATACTCTTTTGGCTGTGTAAGGTGACTCACAGAAGTTGAACATTGGTGTTAAACACAGGGTGAAGAAGAATCTTGAATCCTATTTGCAAAAGAAATCTTGTGTGGTTGATTTGTCTCCCTCATGCAAACGGAATACCACGAAGACAATCTGAATGGTCCTGCTTATTAGCTCAAATAATACATTATTTGAACCAATAGGCAAGCCGCTTCTTTCAGTTACAGTAAACAGAGACGAAGAAAAATCGTGAGCCGACTTGTCCTCCATTGATTGCATTATCAGAAGTGATCAAAAGACAAAATTAGGTTTACTTGAAATAGGCCCAGTTAACCAGAGCAGATGACTTACAACAGCGAATAGAATCATTTGATAATACGTTTTAAAACATGGTTTACATGGAAAAGACTGAAAATCTGGTAATCACTTGCAGATTTATCATAGGTTACTACCAAGGCTTGTGTATAATAAACATGATAAACTCATCGGTAGAATCACACAGACAAATTCTGTGTTTTGTAGTGTTTAAAATTTCAGATCAAAGATATTTGTTAATATTTCCATGTCCATCATTAAAAAGATGATCATTGTGTTCCCACAATGAAAATATAAGTCATGCATCAGCCATATTAGTAAAATGCTATTTGAGCAAGTGTTTCTACATTTTTCCAAAGACTGTATGCGATTAGACATGCCAAACCGAAGTCATAGAAAAGAGATGGCAAAAAATGAATAAAAAAGGACCTCATCTATTTCTCTAATACTTATTGATTGTGCATACTTAAAAAAATATTAATGTACTTTTTTAATGAATAGAAACATTTCATATGATTATGCTAATTTTGAATTCTGAATTTTTAATATAGAATCTATTGTATTTTGCCAAATAGATTTTTAATTAAATATTAGACAATGTTCCATTTTGTAATTTGCAAAAGGAAAAATATATGTATAGACATTTTCTTTGGAGTGTCAGTGTAAATAATAATAACAACCACATTTATTAACTGACATTTCATGAGCATTTTATCATATATATAAATAGAATAACTTGCATAAAATTTTAAATACAAAAACAAATTCAAGTGTATAATTTGACTTATAACTAGAAATATATATATATATATATGCATATATAATTTTAATTCCAAGCAGAGAATATGTTTGTAGATAAACTGCCATAAATTATTGCAAATAAATTTTTTCAACAACTGTAAAACTATAATTTTTTTACCAATTTTTCAAACATAAATTGACATAAAAAATACAATCCGATCTAAAGAAAAAATTCATATTCAGATTTCCCTTGAAAAATGACAAAAATATATGACGTAAAGCCCAATTTTTGTATCGCAGAGAGTGAAGGATTTTTATATTATTACTGTAGGTATCAATATATCTTTAATCGCCCTTGTGTTCCTGTTAATATAGGAGGGCTGGTTGTGTTTAAATGCCACTAAGTTCTGTCTTCATGTATTACTATTTTGAAAGTTTCTCCAGTTCACTTGCTCTGATGATTTTAACAGATGTATATTTGTGAGGTGATGATGATGATGATGAATATTATTATTAGTTGTAGTAATACTACTAGTACTACTACAACTAACAAGAATCATAATGTAACCGTTTACATCATCATTAATATTCAGTTTTAAGAGCTTCCGCTATGATACAATATATATTTATTAACATATCACAAAAATTCGAAAAATGAATATATTCCCCGATGACAAATTTTTCCTTTCTATCTGGTCAGTGGACATCATTATGAAAGGATCTTTCCCGCTGCTGATTATTTGGAAAGCGTTAGATACATAACCTGGGGATGTGTTCAACTGACTGATTTGTCACGCCTAATGACCTCTGGTCAACAATAGACGAGACTGATTGATTCGGCTGCGGGGTGTTTGTTTTGCATGCATGCTCACCCTTCAGCAGAGACAAATAACTGAACCCGACATCACAATCTCATTGGGCCACATTGTTTTCTCGAATAACGCGAGATCTTAACTTGACTTCATGCTAATTTTCTTCAGCTTATTTATTCACTTTTATTGACGCGTCGCCTTCCCGCCACTAAAGTATTTTAATGTCTCCCTCTACAAAGACTTGACAATTATAATATTGAGACAAAGCAGAAACATTGTTAGTAATGTCTTCAGGTAATCCTCAATTCAATGATATTCTTAGAAGCGCATTGAAATTTTCTCTGTATTATATTTCACACATTAGTTTTCATACAACGAGAAACGATTTACACTGGATATTGACGAAAAGAAATTATTCACAATGCATTTAGCACTCTTTTCAGTATCCATGCTGTATATTCTCTCTTTATACATACATACATATATATATATATATTGGTTGTTATTTTATTTTCATGTGATAATCTTTATGTACCCGGTAATTGACAAGTTAACCTATGAGAGAGAAAGACCGATATACACACACAAACACACACTCATATATATATATATATATATATATATATATATATATATATATATATATATATATATATATATATATATATATATGTCATTCACAGACCGTACTGTTTCGCTGTATCACAGCTCCTCAGTGCGACTAGACTTCCGAATGCCACAAGCCAGGATGGAAACACAACTAATTTGGTGTCAGTCAGAGCTATCTTCACTCGTTAGAGTTACACAACTAAATCTATCGTATTGTTTTTACAAATGTAAACAAATGCAAATGCCAATCAGCCAAAGTGCTCCATTCATTTTACTGAAGAGCTTTGCATTAGTGCAGGTGGCTGTTGTTTATAGAATTAGCTTATCACTCGACAGTGCTCAATTGAAATGTATTTTCAAGAACTAAATTATGTCATTCACAGACAGTACTGTTTTGCTGTATCACAGCTCCTCCGTGCGACTAGACTTCCGAATGCCTCAAGCCAGGATTGAAACACAACTAATTTGGTGTTAGCCAGAGCTATCTTCACTCGTTAGAGTTACACAACTAAATCTAGCGTATTGATTTAAACAAATGTAAACAAATGCCAATCATCCAAAGTGGCCCATTCATTATATATATATATATATATATATATATATATATATATATATATATATATATATATATATATATATATGGTGGTTAGGGCGTTCGCATTCTAATCATGAGACTCGGGTTCGAACTTCACCATAGTCGATTTGTCAGCAAGGAGTCTCCCTGATGTTATCAAACTGAAGAGGTTGATGCCGGCGTGCGCCACCTTTGGAAAGTACCTGAAGACCATACCTCGGGTTGACACAAGTCTTGTGAGTGAAATTGGATAGACGGAAACCTTGGCGGCCGTTGATAGCTGAAGCTAACACGAAGTCACAATACATTGTGGACGAGGAACTGAGTGTGCTGGCCTTGTTCAGATTATGATCCCGCTCGATAGCACGCTCTTTTCCTGTAACTAAGTTTAAACAGGTTTAACTGCAACTATACAAAACAAATGCGCAAGCGTTTGCAATAGGGATTGGCATTCCGCCTTAGTAGACGGGTGTCCTCGAATACGAGTGGTCTGCTATATATATATATATATATATATATATACACACACATATATATATATATATATATATATATATGTATATATATATATATATATATATATATATATATATATATATATATATATATATATATATATATATATATATATATATATATATATAAATGAAAGAACAGTAAGATATATAGCCCGGTTTTCTTATAGATATCTTTATTTTTGCAAAATAGAGCTCAATGTAAATTTACAGACCAATAATATTATAAATTAACTGATTTAAAATTTATGTCAATAACGGCAAAAAAATAGCTAATTTATTTCTCTGATTCTCTGATTCAGTAAACTTTTATTTTTATAAAACTAGTAATATATAGTTTCTCCTGTATGTACAGAGGGCATGGGTCATTTAATGGCCTACATATTCTAGCTTTTCATTTATTAATTTCATTTTACTGTAGGTGTTTTATTGGATTCTTTTAAGTGCTTGAAATACTTTGAGGGAGGTGTTATGGTTATAATACGTTTTATTTAACTACAATTTTAAGATGTTTAGGTTAGAATTCGTTTTATTTAATTACAATTTTAAAAACAATTTTAAAATATTTTCACTGTTAAATTTAATAGACTATATTTTTTTTATAAAACAAGTAAATATAATAGAATTACTTACAGTATATAAAATTATTTTTTCACATCAAATATAAGTATGTATATTACTAGGTCGCTCTTTTTAATTTTATTTTTAAATATTATTTGAGGAAAATGTTTGACAATAACGGCACAAATAAGCTATTTCATTTCTCTGATTCAGTAAATTTTTATTTATTTATTTTTTTTGTATTTTAAATTTTTTATTTTTGTATTTTAATTTTTAATTTTTTTTATTTTTGTATTTTAATTTATTTTTTATTTTGCATCCTTGGAAACAGTGAATTATGAATTTTTGCCGTGCCTTTAAAACTCAGTAAATTTTAAAAAATATGTTACTGCAATATTCGCTTGAGGATGAAATGGAACTAATGTTTTTAATTTAATTACAAAAATAATTTCGAAGCTTTTAGTTTCCATTTTTGAAACATGGTTATTACTGTGTACCGAAAAACATATTTTAAATAAGTTAATTTATAATATATATGCTTATATATATATATATATATATATATATATATATATATATATATATATGTAATCACATATTAAATGATCATGTTAATAAAATATATTTAATATATATTAAGATACTACAATTTATATTAATGACAAATATACATATTTTCCTCACCGGTAGTACAACACTGAGCACAATGTAATCGTCAACTGGCTGCTGATTAAAGACTAACGAAAATTAACAGTATGTAAATACAAAAGTAAACATTGATGTCAACACCCGGCAACGATACTATAAGCATCTTGACACCATTTGTCGTAAGAATCACTCCAAAACTCATTGAGTTATTCTGCTAGAAAGTGAACATGTTAAAATCGGTTTGTGTCAGCCC
>OZ038484.1:3253241-3275741 GCA_964036315.1 Acanthosepion esculentum | reverse complement strand
TATATATATATATATATATATTGTCAATATATTGAGGACTTCTTCAACAGAATTACTAATGAAGAAGACCAGAGAAGGATCCAAAGTGAATTGGATAAATCCTTCAGACATGAATTTGATGTGGTCAAGGCTCGCCAAGTGCAAAAATTAAATAAATTGAAAGATCAGAAGGTGACGCACGAGGTCCATCACCCATCAGTGAAATCAGTAGTCAACACCAGCCAATATCAGCTGAGTGCCTCTGAAGAGTCAGTATTGAATAAAGGTCTCAACTTTGCCACAACCATCAGGCGGGTGCCATACTTGGACATCATTGCCAGTGTCGAGGAGGTGGCCTTGAACATGCCTCAGGCTCAGGCGGATGAACTGAGGTGGAAAGTGAGACAGACCTTGGAGAGAGCCAATCTGCCCAGGTCTAACATAACAAAACTGGAGAGACTGGCGATTGGATCCCTACAGAGGAACGAAAACATCATCATACTACCGGCTGACAAAGGTAATGCGACTGTAGTGATGGACAAATCAGAGTATACAAGAAAACTGGAAGACCTCATTAGCAATGGTAGCTACAGCAAAGTGAAAAAGGATCCTACTATGAAAACGGAATGCAAGCTGTCACAGATCCTAGTCAAGAACAAGGATCACTTCACACCCAAAATGTATAGGCAGTTATCGCAGCGTTACACCAAGCTACCTCACATATACGGTCTCCCTAAGATTCACAAAGACGGTATTCCGCTCAGGCCGATTGTAAGTTGCCAAGGCTCGGTGTGCCACCCTCTGAGTCGCTTCCTTGTAGATATAATTGACCCATTGATCGGAAAGTCTCCTTCATATGTCCGAAACTCAGCCCACTTCGTGGAAATAATCAAAGATGCTCCCATCCTATCCAACCAGATGGTGAGCTTGGACGTGGTGAGTTTGTTCACCAAGGTACCCACAGAGGAGGCACTCTCGGTAGTCAGGGATAGATTGACCTCTGACACTTCCCTAGAAGAACGGACCAGTATTGCAATAGATAATCTGATGGAGATGTTGACTTTCTGTACACAAACAACACACTTCGGATTGGGATCACACATATATCGACAGGATGAGGGCTTAGCAATGGGCTCGCCATTATCACCAGCAATGGCGAATATATACATGGAATACTTTGAAGAAATGGCATTAGAATCCATATCTCTCAAGCCAACTATATGGTTAAGGTACGTAGATGACACCTTCATACTCTGGCCACACCAGGAAGATGTCCAGGTTCTACTGGACCATGTGAACTCAATAAGACCATCGATACAGTTCACAATGGAGAAAGAGAGTAAAAACACACTCCCATTCCTGGATGTACTAATATCTCGAACAGAGCATGGGTTCAAGACATCCGTATACCGTAAACCAACATTCACCGGACAGTACCTCAATTTCAACTCCCACCATCCATACAGCGTAAAGAAAGGGATCGTCCGTTGCTTACAACACCGAGCAAAAGTCATAAGTGGCGACCCAGAGACATTAGATAAGGAATTGGTCAGTATAAGTAGTACCCTACAACGTAACAACTACCCTGGGTACATGGCAGCAGCCCCCCAAAACTGGGATAGCTGGGTACAAGAGGAGGAGGAGGACAACAACACTCAGAAAACAGTCTGCCTGCCTTATGTGAAGGGGTTATCAGAGAAAATACAAAGGATCTGCGGTCTATATAACATCAGGACAACCTTCAAAAGCGTGACAACACTTCGCAGATATCTCTCTCGAGTGAGACCCCCCATAGAGGAGAACGGGACTAAAGACTGTGTGTACGCTCTCCCGTGCAGCTGCGGAAAGGAATATAAAGGAGAAACAGGCCGCCCCCTCAAGGTAAGGCTTCAAGAACACCAGAAAGCTGTAATGCGAGGGGAAGTAGAAAAATCAGGCGTGGCTGAACACATATGGAGAGAGAAGGGAGATCACCGTCCCCTGTGGGATCAGGTTGAGATCATAGACAGGGAACACCATTGGAAAATTCGTAAACTTAAGGAATCAGCACATATGCTAGGCCACAAAAATCTCCTGAGTCGGCCAAGCATAGAAATAAATACAATATGGGAACCAGTAATAAGGAGTGCCAGAGAACAGCAATGATAACAAAAAAGTTGCAATATGAGATCTGGTAAAGAACATGCAATGATAACAGCAAAATTGCAATATGAGTACTGGTAAAAATGGTTGCTGAAAAATGGTTTATAATACTCAGAAATTCATACCCAGATGTCCTCAAGGACACATGGTACAGTGGATAAAGGCGTTGGTTAGATCCAGTAACAGACCCAAAGAGTGTGAGTTCAATACCCGGTTCAGGCAGTGGAGAACTTTCAGAGGGAAAAATTACCAGGAGATAACTGATAACTGACATCCATCAAACATGGCTCGTGGAACTAGAACAGTCTACCCCAGTGATCGAAATAAAGGGTTCGGTTCGAAATTCCAACCACCTGAAGAAGGCCGGAGCGTACAACGGCCGAAACGTTGTGACAAATATGGCGACAAAGATGAGGACAATAGTCCGAATAATGTAAATACTGTATATATATATATCTATATATATATATATATATATATATTGTCTACATATATATATAGCGCTTCTGGAAAGTTGTCCACCAAAATGAAATTTGCACGAAAGTCTTTATCATATTCTCTTTGATTCACAGCCATCTATGCCGCTGCCACAAGTGGAAGCGAGAAACAGAGAGAGACAGAGAGAGAAAGAGAGAGGGAGGATAATGACCCCGATGCTAGGATGTGATCGGTGCCGACGATGAAATATATATATATATATATATATATATATATATATATATATATATATATATATATATATATATATATATATATATATATTGAAGACAACTGTAATGTATGAATAATTATATATAGTGATATAAAATAAAATCCGTCAGGTGTGTTTGACAGTAAGGTGTAAGTGACATAAAATATACAATGTCTACTACTTGTTTTAAATCAAGTGGACATTTCCATCGGCACATTCCAAGCGCATAAAATCCTTCACGTCCAAACGCTTTCGATCTTGATTTTTTCATTCCTCGTGTTCGTTACCAAAGTTATTATCCCCTTTTCCAAACACATTCTTTAAATATCCGTCTACCTTGCTTAACTTCTATAATCTTATTTACAAATATTGTTTCCCGTGGGAAAATTATCGAATTTATTTTACATCTTACGATTTCTCTTCGACTTTTTACATCTGGGAATATTCTGCTCACTCTGTTTATTCTTATTTTGGCAAGATATTATTTATGGAAATTGTATTTAAAAGATCTCACCCAAAACTTCGCCAAAACATATAACATTGTCTCCTGATTATGCATTCATTTTTATCATAATAATTCATCACTTGTCTGGGGTAATTTATACCAAACCCCAATAAATGCCTAATAAGAATAATCTAAATACTTATTCCTTTGTGATGATGTCCATAGACTCTATCAGAATCTAGAAAAAGACGGAAAAACTCATCCGCACTTCATACTCGAATATTAACAGATTTCACAAGACAGAGTCAAGATAGAACTTTCATTAAGGCCAGAAGATGTAATTTTCAATGTAGAAAATGTGAAAACTCTGAGGAAAGGTGCATTTACCTTAGAAAAGAAGTTTGAAGAACCGTTATCCAATGTGTCTATGTATAAGAAGTACAAAGCAATTTATATTGGAGAGTAAGATGATTTGCAAATTTGATAAACACAAGAATCACGCCTTTCACACGAATAAAGCAAACTAAAATAAAGTAAAGAAAAACAACAAAGTATTTCAGTCAGCGGATGAAGATATGTAAAAAGACAATAAAATAAAAGAGAAAAAGAAATAAGAGAAAATTTGAAAAAAAAGTTAGATTAATCTCCTTATCCTACTCGAGCTGTTTTTGGATTATGAATGCGAGATTTGGAACCGTAAATAATTGTATGGAATTTTCGAGAAAGTGTTTGGAAGAATTCAAAATGCAATAAATAATTCGATATTCATAAGATTTAATGAAAATTACTCTTCGCATGAGAACCGCTAAAAGTTCCGTGAAAATGGATTTCGATTTGAATAATTTAAATCTATCGATGATGGGAACAATATCCAGAGTTGAGAAACGTTTGTCCATTGAAGTCTATGAGGTTTTAATTGTTTTGGGAGAAGGTTCAAAATCAAGGACATGCTCTTAGACGGAATTCACTGCAGTAGTAAAATTGCATATATGATTATCATACAAACCATTATTTCCTTTGCGAAGTACCGCTTTATTGCAGACACGCTGGAAATAATTAACTGCAATTGCTTCAATGAGATATTAAATCTACTGAATATAAACTAACAACTTTACACTCAAGTATTTAATGTTTCTACCTGGTAAGCTGTTCTCTACTTAGCATTATATCAAGTACCAATAAAAGCAATATTTGAAGCCATAGAATTTAATTTAACAACGTATTTCATTATTTCATTATTCTCAAGAAATCGAAATTATTTACTCCGTCAACAGGAGCAGCTCTACTATGAAGGCGCCACTATTTTCTAAATATTTTCTTCCAAAAAAATTATGACTAACAAATCTTATATGACCTTTCATGTCTTTCAGTCTCCTGCTACAATAAGGATGAATATCGAACATTTAGATATAGACAAAGCAATGATAACTGAATCAGAAGAATAATCGATGTAATTTGCATTTATGTAATTGATTTTCCCAAACTAGAAACAAGCATGCGTAGTCATGCGGCAAAATTGGCTATTATATACACAGATATCTGCTAAAGAATTTTCACCTATTTTCAAGAATATTTTCTTTGTGACAAACATTAAAATAAATATTCCTATATTTATATAATGTCTCTCTAGGGTTGCTGCTGGTACCATATAACCCAATACTATATGCCGCAGGGTCGGTTCCCCAAAAGGCTTTTCGGAGAAGAGTGGCTAGACATGCAGCAGGATTAAAAGTAAAACAAGTCAATATGTGAAGGAATCAACCTCTCCAGCCAAGGCACAAGGGGGTGTAGACTCTGGCCTTATATCGCTTTGTACTAGTATTGTGATGACGCATCATCGCTGCAGGCCGCGTATTGTTTGCTACACTGTAGCTAGGCTGGAGCGTTCCCCGACTGAATCAGCGACCAGGTCGAGCCTTCAAGTAAGAGGATTCACCTTGAGGAAATGGGCTCCGTCTGCTTTAATCGGGTGGAGGGAAATAGCGTTTTGTCCAGCTGTTCACCGAGCGTATGAAAAGCATGGGACTGATGATGATGATGATGATGATGATGATGATGATGATGTAGTAGTAGTAGTAGTAGTAGTAGTAGTAGTAGTAGTAGTATCTAATTAAATAACGTTACTTCAACCATATTACCCTGACTTCAAGGGTAATTCCGGACTTTAATTTTTTTCATATATATTTAAATAAAATTTTCAAAATTATAAAAGTTTCATATTTCGATATTAATTCTTATCCCCTTCATAGCATGGACCAGAGAACGACTTATAAAGGAAATATGACGGAGATCCTCTCGTTTTTATCAAATACTGGATTCAGAAAACTATTTTCAGCTTCAGACTTTTCAAATATTATTATGTTGGTGCAAAAATAATGTCGTTTTCTCACATGAAGTTGAACGTCAAAAAACGATATTATATTTGTACCAACCTAATAAAATATTATTCACCAAATCTTTATTTCGCTTGACGAAAATTTTACAAATTTTCATTTCTCAGTGTTGTGACAGAAAGTTGAAAATATTGTTTGATGTTTGTAAACAAAAATTCTTCTTTGTAAGCTGTTAGGTTTGAATTTGCTGATATTCCGCGCAAAACATTTTATTTTGCACAGACCCATGTCCTTCACGGACGGTCATATGACCATTTTCAAAATTTCCTCCCTTGACATTTTCTTCCCCATGTCCTTATCTTTTTTTATGACCATTGATGTTTTCTAATTTATAAAACCATTCATTTTAAGTGGAGTTACTTCATTCTCTTTCCAGCTCGACTCTCTAATGGTTACATCGTTGTCATCCGTTTCAAATTATTCTGAAATGGAAGACATATCAAACGAAAAATTCGCATCCATCACCATTTTGCTTTTCGTTTTTACCAGGGAGGAATGTCTTTTGTTGTTACTTTTCAATAATCAGCTAATTCGTTATGTGATGGACCTGGTATGAAAACGACGTTCCAAACACTTTTTTATCTTTATTCTTTTCATTTATTTTATTCTGATTCTGGATGCTTCCAGAATTAGTCCATAAATAACACTTCTTTTTGTACCGATATTTTTGTTTCCATTAATATATGACACGATTTGTCTTCCCTCGGTTCAAGCAGTTCTTACAACATTTTTTTTTATAATTTCATTTCCCTAATTTTATGGACTTCCTTTATGAGAACCATCGTCTCAATTTGGGGAGCTATTCTTAAATAACTCCATTAAAGAAAAAACAGAAAAATATGTGACCTTCCATCCGAACAGTTAATAAAAGGATGAAATGTGAATTGTTAACTAAAATGTCCGAACAATGCTTTAAAAAGCATTACCCACATCTTTCCTCTTCCGTCAAATTCTTCTTTACTTTACTTAATGGTTTTTCAACGAAAATCTCCCTAATTGTCTTGACAAATCCCTTCCCTAAATGTCCGTACTTTGACTTTTTCAATGAGCCTACTTATTTGTTAATTTTCCTTTTCTGCAACTTAAAATGATCCCACCATAAAAGAATCTATACAAGCAAATCTCTCAGACAAGCCACTAATGTGATGATCTCTTCTACTTAACAGTGTTAGGTACTTAGCAAATAAGTTTAATATTTTCTTGAAAATTAACTCTTAAAAAATAGTTTTGTTTAAGTTGATTTCAATCCAAAAAGGATGCCCGATACTAGACAGATATAAAATGTCCGTCGTGGACCGTCAACTGTTCACATTTTCCCATTTCGGTTACAAGCTTCTGTTTTCTTCTCTCGATTTAGTTTCGAAAATATTCTGCTAGATTAAAACTCATCTTTTAAACATGAAGATACCTGTTCCGCTACATAATAATCGTTAGCAAGATATCTCCAAAGCCATCATGGCTATTATGACTTTATTACAAAATTGCTATCTCATTCATAATCGGACTAATATCCTCATCATTTTTTTAGCACGTTTTGACCGTTGTACCACTGTTGCCTTTACATTAGTCTGTGGATTTGGATAGAAATCGGGGAATTTTTTAATGTTTCCTTTTAATTAATTTATGGAGCATAATTCTTGTTCTGAAGTCTAAGCGTGTCTTGCTTTGTTTTACTTTTTAGTAATACACAGTTATTACTCACTGAATGTACACTGATTCTAAGTGAGTACTAACTGTACAACGAGATTATACTCACAATTAGTATGAGACTAAATTCACAAACTAATTCTTTAAGTTTATTTTTTTGTTTTTCCAAAGCATTCTTCTTTTTTAAATTTAGAATTCAAATCTATCAAATATGAACATTCTTACTTTAATAAGACGAAGTTTACATGCGAAAACTCACGGTTTAATTTTAAAAATAACAAACACTAAAATTGAAATGAACCAACAACAATATAATGACATAATTATTAAAAAAATAATTACCGAAGGGTAAACGTAAATTATTATATTAAATTAAATTTATTTAGCCCAATAAAGATATATATTTTAAGATAAGCAATATATTTTAAGATAAGCAATATTCTTGAAAAATCTTAAAAGAAAATTGTTCAACATGACTCTTCCATTATCCACTTTCCAGGTATATACAGCGGCAAGCAGCAATAATTTAAAATCATTTATATTGGTTAAATAATAATTGACAATAAGCTTAAACCTTTGCCTGTTAGATGTAGCAGTCAGAATATTTGAACGTAATACTAAATTGGCATTTAGGTCTCACCATTTTACAGATGAAATTGCTAAATGTAACCATAAATTCTATG
This sequence comes from Acanthosepion esculentum, assembly GCA_964036315.1. Taxonomy (NCBI): domain Eukaryota; kingdom Metazoa; phylum Mollusca; class Cephalopoda; order Sepiida; family Sepiidae; genus Acanthosepion; species Acanthosepion esculentum. The sequence goes on along the minus strand of OZ038484.1, from coordinate 3,267,761 downwards.
CCAGTAGATTTATACTACCAGCTTATTGCTTTCCAGTCAACGTTGATATTCAGAAATTTAAATGTTAGGTAAATTGTCATCTTCTGCCTCATAGAATTCTGTTCTGCTATTCTTCTCTGTCCTGAATAATGATTTTCCTCAGATTATTTCACAGGTGGTAACCCCTTGTGTCTTAGTGATTTCATCGCCTAAATTTAAAAAATGCACCTGGGTAAGTTTAAACACTTTTTAATACACATATTTAATTAAAATGTATTAATTTAAAATGTATTAAATTAAAATGATCAGTTACACATACCAACGTACGAGTAGATATGTTTATGAAAACTTCCCCCATATTTGCTGAACTTATTCGGATCTCATAAAGCCAATTCAATATCTGTTCAATTGCAAACGTTTAGCAAGATTATCCTGCCTCATATTGCAATATGTTAATTTTATCGATGGTTGCCCAGAATTTGTAGGGTAAAAACGTCATTTGAAATTGACTTATTACTAAATTCTTTAAAACTTCCCCGCTTTAAATAAAACTTGTAATAGTAAATTAGTTTATTATTTCTTTCGCAATGAATTTCTTTATTTTGAAAATCTTTGCTCCGTTCTTCCATTTTTGGTCATTCTTTTATTTTATCATGCAGACAAAATATCTATTTTTTATTTAACCGCTTCTTTTTAATATTTGAACTTTGATGCCATTCTTTGCTTTAACTATTCTATCCAGTTTTCTATCTCTTGTTAAGTGGGACAGGTTTGTTTGTTTGGGGTTTTATGACATATCAACCACTATGGGTTATTTAATGCCAGATCCAGTATTTACTAAATATATCAAAAACGTATAGCTGGCAACATCATTGTTTCAAAAACGTATAGCTGGCAACACCATTGTTTCAAAAACGTATCCCTGGCAACATCATTGTTTCAAAAACATAGAGCTGGCAACATCATTGTTTCAAAAACGTATCCCTGGCAACATCATTGTTTCAAAAACGTATAGCTGGCAACATCATTGTTTCAAAAAAGTATAGTTGGCAACATCATTGTTTCAAAAAAGTGTAGTTGGCAACGTCATTGTTTCAATGTGCTGGAAAAGACCTGGAAGTTCACTATTTTCCCATAGCTGGGACCCCAACAGGTTTCACCACCCCGAGTCAGGGTGGACCTGGGAACACCAGCAATTAAGAGGTGGTTCCACGCTTCCTCAAAACCTCCTGATCAGAGGCCTTGCTGTTGGATGCAGTTTAACGTCGTACCCAGGACGTAAGTGGGACAGGATTTAATTTGCTAATTCTAACGAATCCAATACGAAACTGCAATCTACTAATCATTTTAAAGAATGATTTTTGCCTTCCATCATCATGTCCAAGAGAGTACCTAATTGCCTTTCCTTGGTCACACGTTCTCCACAGATATAAAGTGGAATCATTACAGAATCAATTGTTATGTCTACTGCTAGGAAAGTGAGGTTACTGTGTATTTCTAGTCTATTTTTCGTGCTAGAATCTATTTTACACTTTTATAAGTCTAAAAGTCGACAGCGCATCGAATTGGATCTGGTGTATTCGTTTTTTATCTCGAGATTCTTGACAAAATCCAAGGAAGAATCAGCAAACCTATCTCTTCTGGCCTGATATCTCGGCTTCAGCCACATTTCCACCACCGTAAATTAACTTCAGTTTGTCTTTTCTATAAATACTTTTACATTAATTATTCTGATTAGGTTTACTCGATGGGACCTGGACTTCACGAATTTAAGGGCAGTACGCGATCTGTAAGTAGAACTCATAATTTCACTACTGAAATTGCTAATTATAACAGTAAGTTTTACGATAAAAGTTTCTCCCCTCTCAGTTCTCGATTCTGGAACTCTCTTCCGGCTTCCTGTTTTCTTGTCAACTACGATTTTCAAAAATATAAATGTTTCTTTTATTATTCGTCCTATCTGTTTCCTTCACACCATACCACGCCTTACATCCTTGTGGGTTTTATTACCTTGCTTGGTGTGAAATGATTGAGAAAGAAATGTTCTTTTAATTCATATTTGTCCTATTTTGTGTTTCAATTTTCTTCATTCATTCTTTTGTTTGCGCGATTTTTTTCTTTGTTTAATTAACTTTTACTTTCCTTTCATCGTTTATTCTTTTCTTTTCTCGTTTCAGGAATTATTTTCCTGTGTCTTATTTATTCATTTTTAATTTGTTATTTACATTAATTTTCCAACTTGTTTTCACATTTCTTTTTGACCTTTTATACAATTATTGAAAACGGAGCCATTGCATTTAGGGAGAATCAGAATTAGTAAAACACTTATATTCATTACAGATTAATATGGATTAACTAATCTAATCAATCAAGCATAATACCAAAATAATGGATCGATAAACGAGGATCAAACAAATAAGTAGACTCTGAAGATGGTTTATTAAAATATCAGCAAAGTATTTGAAAAGGCAATTTATTGTACGAAAGTATGTACCAGTCTCACTGCATTCTTTCTTTATTGTGTTATTTTAATTATATTATTCATAAAGCATTCTTTTTAATTGTTTGTCAAATTCTTGCCGATGAAGACAACTCCTATGAAAATGAATATTAAACATAAAAACTATTTATTATAACCTTTTTCCATTTTCTTTTTTTTTTGTTTTCCATAGATTTTTCCCTTTTCTTCTTCATGCGCGGTTTTTACTCTACACATTATTTTCTTCCTTTACTTTTATTATTTTCCCATTTCTTCTTCAATCACATTTCTCGGGAGTTTGATTTGAATGTCTCTTTGTTGGGCTAGCGACTGAAACTCATTAAAATACTTTGTTACTAAAAACAAGACCATTTTTCTGAAAGTCGTCCGAGGGTAATTTGGTTTCTTGGTAGCGCTGACACTTCAAAGACACGAAAGAGAACAAATCGTCGAGAGATTGATAGGACGATTGTGCTAAGGTTGAATCTGAGGTTGAGAGGGAAGAGTCAGATGTTTAGCCTGTAGTTTGGTCGCCTGGGCACACTGTTTGTCGGATGATGAGGGTTGCTATCGTGTACAGAGTGGGTCTAGGGATTTCATCGTTCAAGCAAAAGAAAAAAAGGGAAGGAAAATGAATGGAATGAGAGAAAACAAATGAAGATGGTATGATGTGTTGTGCCAATACAAATGCTTCTGATTCGCTTTCATTCCAAACGATTTTGGTATAAAGGACTGTTTGAAATTCATAATTCATATTGTTGAGTCTTGACTCAATGTTGAATCTCGCCTATTGCATGGAATAATAATGCAACACAAAATGTACTTGGAACAAGAATGTATTATAACAAGAAAGTGTACACAATAAGTACATATAGTATTTCTGTACATTTCTGGGAAGACGTTCCTGGAGAATGTGTTGACTAGTCGCAGTCGATCAGAGTCTCTAGTTGGATCTCGTGATTCCACTCCTTTTCTTCCGGTATCAACCATTATTTATATAGTTGGTAGTCACCTATGCAGATTAGGTGGATCCCACCACAACACATATCGAATAGTTTTTTCCACATTCTTCAATTTTCCTTCCTCTTTTCTTCCTTATCCAGTTTCCTTTATTTGAGAATTTATATTTGTCTTGTTATCTAATCAGCTTCATTCGTTTTGCTTCCAAAATTTATCAATTTACAATTCGGTTTTAAATTGTACTTTTCAATTCAAGGCGAGGTAGAAGTTGAAAGCGCCAATCTTTGCAGAACATTTTTCCTATTAATGAACACGGTATTTTTCAACCAAAATCTTATGGACACGTTTCAGCTTCTGTAGGTGTAAACGTGCATTTACTGTTTCATTGTGTGTTAAGACATCTAAATGAATAATGCCATGAAGATTCCACGCATTGTATTAAAATTTACCATTTAGCTCAGCTTTTCTGATCGGTTGTAGAAATTTATCCTTGGATAAAATCTACGAAGTTTTGCATTGATATTATTTTTACTCAACCCATTTATCATCGCTTGTTCTAAGGAACCGGATATTTATCTGTTGTGAAGAGAGACGTGTTGATATGAATAAACTACCTGCTTTGTTCCTTCTACTAATTTCATGTGGAAACCATACAACCAGCATTCTGACTTTCCTAATTCATCCTAATTGTCAGCATATCGTTGATTGTCATGTCTTTATTATCTTTGATACTTGCCGAGTACTTTGTGATCGATTGCTTTATGCTAATTAATGATTTAGAGCTTCGTCATAAAAGCTCGACGGACACGCTGGTCTGGGTTTCTCTTCCAACGACTTTTCTCCAAAACACGAATGATGGTAAACAATTTCTGTACATCCTGGTCAGTTATGAATCTTTAACCATAAACATTACATATGTTTCTAGATGTTTCCATTGAGTTATTCGTTTGTTTGTAAGATAACATGTAAGTGCACTTTCAATCTCTCCCTTAATGAGTGTCAGTAATCTAATATTTAATCCCATGTGTACGCTGCCACTGTCGTACAAAATAAAATGATGTTAGTATTCTCCTAATTTATTTCTAATTGTCACATATGATTAGAAGTTCGAATGATAGATTCATCAATACAACTGAGTCAACAAGAAGCGAAACGACATGTGACTCGACCTTAAATTTCAACAAATTTTAAAGCATAGAACCTTCTTGAATTAGTGGTTTCTGAACTTCTCTTGATTTATAAATCTACTCTGCTCGATCGGGGTTCAAATCATTCTCACTACAGCTGATATAGAAGTGGCATTTGTAAGGGCAATGGTGGTGGATATATTTTAACTTATAAAATAAATGAGTAATTTTCTTCTTTCTGAAACCAAATAATCATGCCACGGGAAACGTATTTGACAAATAACAAGTGTACTGTATTAAATAAACACAATACAGGTGGGAAAACTGAAATAAGTTATACGTGCCATTATTTGTATTTGGTACCGAAGGTGAAATATTATTTCTTTTATATATTTCACGTGTCTTTGTCAAAATCTAGTGAAAATGATACGCGGAAAATGTATATGAATATATTTTGTATATAAATATTCTCTTTTAATTACTTATTCTCGATTTATACACACACACACACACACACACACACACACATATATATATATATATATATATATATATATGTGTGTGTGTGTGTGTGTGTGTGTATTTCTGTGTTTTATTTATATATGTATATATATATATATATATATATATACAGATAAATTACTCAAAATAAAAAAAGTAACACTAAAATCTCATTTTAATACATATATTTACTAAAATTGCACAAAAATATCTTGAAATAGCGAGGTGTAAATTTCTTCAAGAAAATCGCCATTGGCTTTAATCACGGCCTCCAGACGACTTCGAAATCTGAAACTCTTCTGAACGGTTTCCTTGTTGGTGAATGCTGCCATAATAGTTTTATTGGTCACTCGTTCAACTGCCCCCGACACATAATAATCAATGGAGTTGCAGTCTGGTGACTTTGGTGGCCAGATGTAAGGGGTCATGTAGACGGAGATATTGTCTGACAGCCATGACTAGGTTCTACTGCCAATTTGTGACATAGTGCAGAGTCCAGTTGCCAGACATATTGTCTTCCAGTAGCCATTCTCTTGATCCAGGTCAGCACTACCTTCTCAAGGCACTTGATGTAGCTGCGTGTTGAGTCTAGGCCCTCACAAATTAATTTGGCGTTCTTTTCTTATCCGAAGGATCGGGGTGAGTTTTCCCAACACCAGTACCTTCGTAATCACCTAAGACTCTTCCTACACTTTTCGAATTCCCTGCACTGTCCTCTGATTGGCACCCAAATACACTGAAATGTTTGTATTGGAGCTTCTAGAGCGAATGCCAAGCAGAACAGCATACCTTTTTCAAACTTCTGCCTGAGTGATTTGCGTCATGGTGCTCTTTTTCCCGCACGGAATCTACTATACTGTGCAGTCGACAAAAGCAAAGAATGCGCATGCGCGAAATGAAAAATATGACCACAATTTCCCCATATACCCTCTACAAAAATTGGCTGAGGACTGTCAGAGATGTATAAGCGTAAAAAGCATTCGAAAGATATCGAAGTGTCTGGCGTCGCTCTCATACGAAAGGTACAACGACAAACACGTTTTTTCCCTCCTCAAAAAGCAACCAAACGAATTATTTTACTACAAAAAGTCAAATGAAACCTCAGAAGAAACCACCACCCAGTCCATGCTATCGCTGTGGGACTTTGCATTGGTAGAAAGATTGTCCATACCGCTATAAGACTTGTCTGTCGTGCAATAAAATGGGACATAAAAGTTCGCACTGTAGAACAAAGAAAGAAACAAAAGCCGAGTAACAATCACTAGAACTGACCAAGCGGACGGGATAAATATACGAAAATACGTACAAGTAGAATTGTTAAACAAAAAAATCAGATTACAATTAGATTCCGGATCAGATGTAACCATTATTAGCTTACAGATGTGGTAGAAATTAATCAAACCGACCATCTTGAGAACACCTAAAATAGCCAGGTCGGTAACAGGTAGAAAAAAAATTTGAGGGGGAGATTATCACAAATGTGACGTTCAACGGGATGACCAAAAAATTAAAGATGTATGTTCTAAAAAATACGGAAAATTTATTTGGAACTGACTGGATGCAGAAATTTGACCTCTGGGATTTACCGATAATTACGTTCTGCCAAAAAATGGAAAGGTTATCAACCAAGGCAGAGAAATTGAAGAAGAAATTAAAGGAGAGTTTCCCCTACGTATTTTCAAGAGGTGTAAAAAATGGCGGACAAAATTGAACTAAAATAAAATGTACAACCCATTTTCAAGAAGAAAAGAAATGTATCTTTCGCATCATTAGAAAAAATAGACGAAGAGTTGGATAGAATCGTGAAAACCGGTATATTGACAAAGGTGGAATATAGTCAATGGGCCGCACATAGGGTTTACGTGAAAAGGAAATCTGGTGAGATACGAGTATGCGCTGATTTCTCGACGGGATTGAATGCAGCGATTAAGGATTATAACTATCCTCTCCCTAGTCCAGAGGAAGTTTTCACAAAGTTGAACGGAGGAAAATTTTTCTCAAAAATAGACTTGAGCGAAGCATACCTACAAGTACCAGTAGATGAGGAAATCTCGAGGTTGTTGTGCATAAACACATAAAGGATTATATAAGTTCCAAATATTACCATTCGGGATCAAGGTCGCGCCGGCAATATTTCAGCAAATAATAGTCACTATGCTTGGCGGACTGGATTTCACGATCGCATACCTTGAGGACATCCTGATATATAGCAAAAATATTGAACAACACTGGAAACACTTTCAAGAGGTTTTCAGGCAGATACAAAATTACGTTTTTATGGTAAAGGAAAATAAAAGTGACTTCTTTATGAAGGAGATAAAATATCTGGGCCACATTATTGACGAAGAAGGAAGAAGGCCAGACCCAGAAAGAGCCACGGCAATAAAAAAAAATGCCGGCTCCAAAAAATTTAACCGAATTACAAAGCTTCTTGGGCTTAGTAAATTATTATCAAGAATTTATTCCTAACATGCACAAATTACGCGCACCCCTAAACGTACTGTTGAAGTAGAAAAAAGTTTGGGAATGGTCATATTAATGTCAGAAAACTTTCGACAAAATCATTAAGACTCTAACAGCAAATTTATTTTTAACGCATTATGATCCAAAATTGGAAATAATAGTCGCGAGTGACGCGAGTGCCTATATTGTTGGGGCATGTATACTTCATAAAATGTCGGATGGGACACTAAAACCTATCATGCATTCGTCAAGAACGTTGCTACCAGCCGAAAAAAATTACCCGCAAATCGAAAAAGAAGGGCTGAAGATTATTTTTGCGGTTACGAGATTCCACAGATATATTTACGGTAGATTTTTCACATTACAGACGGACCAAAAGCCGTTATTGACAATATTTGGATCAAAGAATGGTCTACCTGTCTACACTGTTAATAGATTGCTAAGAGGGGGGAAGATTTTATTAAACTATAACTTTAAATTTGAGTATCTTCCATCAAACAAAATTGGACATGAAGATGGTCTTTCGAGACAAATACCAAAGAGAATGGAGCCATTAGAAGATTCCGTAATTGCAGCTCTACGATATGAGGAAGATATTAGAACATCATTATGTAGTACAATTCGAGACCTCCCAGTCACATTACAGGAAATAAGAAACGAAACAGTGAATGACGAATTTATAAAGGAAACGAAAACAAAAATTGTAGGAAAAGATATATATATCAGACAGTTTTTCGTTATCTGATAATGTTCTGCTATATAATGTAAGAGTAGTAACCTCGAAAACGCTACAAAGGCGAATCCTCAAGGATTTTCCCATGAGCCACCAAGGAAAGAACAGGACGAAATCCTTAATGCGAAGTTACGTGTACTGGCCAAACATGGATCAAGATATTATACATATGGTGGACAAATGCAAGGGCTGTTACTTAGCAGCCAAGTCACATCCGATCACTTATAAGCCATGGCCTAAGACAGATCGACCGTGGTCGAGAATCCATGTCGATTTCGCAGCTCCATTAGAGCTGTTCTACTACTTGATTGTAGTAGACAGTTACAACAAATGGTCAGAAGTATTTCGTTGTAGAAAACCTACTTTTGAGACTACAATAAATTGCCTTCACGAGCTGTTTGCTCGTTTCGGAGTGGTTGATTGTTTAGTCACCGATAATGCGATACAATTTACATCTGCGGATTTTCAAGAATTTTGTGAAACTTTTCTGGTGAAACACACCAAATCCCCACCATATCACCCAAGATCAAACGGGCAAGCGGAGAGGTTTGTAGATACATTAAAAAGAGCACTAAGGAAAGCTTATGACGTACCAACCAAAAAGGCTTTACAACAATTCTTGCAAGTGTATAGAATTACACCGAACTGTACTACGCCATCGGCATTGACGCCGGCGGAAGTGCTGTTCGCCCGAAAAATTAGATCGGTATTCGACAAATTACTGCCAAAACAGACAAAGCAATCACCAACGTCGTTTGTCCCAAAAAGAAAATTTAACACAGGGGAGACATTTTTTTTTAAATGTTCAAAAACAACACATCCTATTGGGAGCCAGGTACAATAGAGAAACGAATAGGGAACGTGATTCACATAATTCAGTGTCCGAAGTTCTCGCATAAAAGACACTGATAGAGGATTCTAACGGTTTACCTCAGGAAGAGGAGGAAGTAATCGACACAACATTTGACACATTCAATATGCAAAGGGCCCAAGCAATTTCATAACCGCGGAAATCAAGCAGAAAAAGAAGATTTACAGAGCCTTTGATGATTAATCCGAAGAGGAAAAAATATTAAAGACCCCTACGAGGTAAAAGCTTTGGAGGGTGGTGTTATGGGTCCTTACCTATAACTACAGAATGAACTCTTCCTAACACTAACAGTGGAAAAGACGCCATTCTGTCTCATGCTAGGTCTGACGATTGCGTTTCTGGCAGTCTATTTCAATATCCCCTTTTATATTTACATACGCTTTAGCCCTGATATTGAGTACTTTAACCCCTAAATATATCATATCTTGAAAGTATATTCTATCGCATATATATATATATATATATATATATATATATATATATATATATATATATATAGTCTTAAAGTGTGCTATATTTATGGGGTAAAGTGCTCAATATCAGAGATAGAGCGTGTGTAAATATAAAAGTGGACATGGAAGTCTGACTTCCATGTCCACTTTATATATATATATATATATATATATATATATATATATATATATATATATATATATATATATATATATATATATATATATATATATATTGAATGAAAATAGTTAACTAATAGAAAATTGCAAACATACGAATCTTATTCCATGTTCGAATATATTATTGCAAAGAGTACCGGCGTCAATTTAAATATTAATATATTATATCATTATTTAAAAAATTCCAAGGGCCTTCAGAATTTAGACGATCATAGATCCTACTATCTAGGGAAACATTATAACTGTTTCCTTTTCCTCTGTATTCTCTTCTTTATTATCTAGTTGCTTGAATACAGCCTGAGATCGGAAGTTGCTCTACTCTTAAACTCAAGGAAGAAGTGTGATGAGTATTGATGGCTTCATACCTTTCCCATGTGCATAGTGTGAAAGAACACGCAAACAGAGATTTAAATTCGGCTCTTCTCCAATTTCCGCATTCACAAAATTGATTATATTCGAAAAGGTTTGTCTTACATAGATTTCTGATAATAAGAACTATTCATGAGATGTTTTTAATTTGTCCTTCACATTACTAATGTTATAAATTTATTACGTTTTACTTAAGATGTCTATCTAAAATAAAAATATCCTTCAGAGTTGTTTATAATTCTGTGCAATTTTTTCCATTAAATAGTTTTATCGTGATGTCTTTTTGTATTGTTATCGATATCGATTTTCTTGAAAGTTTTTTTCTTCTACTTCTTTTCATGACCAAATATGTCTATCTGTATATATGTTTCTAAATCTCTGTAAGTATTGATCGATGTGATTTTCATTCAAGAATGCTTGTATACTTACGCAATGGCTTTATTGGGCAGCGAACATCACCATATTCCCCAGTAACTCTTCTAACCCCAGTCGACACGTGTACCCTCCTTTTGTCTCAGTAGTCTCTGCCTTCTTCCACGACAATCCTCATTGCCGCTTTCGCAAATCTTCCGTCTCCATTTTATCCCCGCCCCCATCCATTGCTTATCACTCGCGGGTCTGGATCGCTTGGCTGGTCAGTAATCTACTATGCTTGCGTCGCTTCTGAGTGGATGGTCACCTTTTCGAATTTGCGGAAAAACGTGATGGGGCAGTACGCTTCTTCCCATATGTCAATACTCAGTGTTTTCAGATAACATCCACTTCTGTTAATATCGGACATATTTCACGGAATGACTGAATTGAAGTTAAAACTTTCGCAGCCCCCATTTTTTTCTGTCGTTTACATCGGCGGATTTACAAGAGCTTAGAAATGTGTACGTAAACACTAACAAAAAATACATTTATTCATTAATTCTTGGAAAGTAACGCACAAATATAAACATATATTATTATTATTATTATTATTATTATTATTATTATTATTATTATTATTATTATTATTATTATTATAAGAGATTAGAATAAAAACTTTTTGAAATCGCTACACAAAAGCTTTCATGTTTCAATAATATAATTGTACTTCTTCAGGATATGGTAAGTAAATGGGGATTAATGATTTTTAAGGAAAATTAAAAACAGTTTTACGTCTTTAATAATTATTTAATCACTAGCTACTTACGATCGCCCGAAGAAGTACAATTTGATTATATCACTGTACAACATTTCAAAATAATTATTACATATTTATATATCCAAAATTTACTCATAAAATCATGTATAGATTCAAAAATTATACCTTTCTCTTATGCAGTGATTTCAATCTGATAAATCTATTTTTCAAGCAAAGTATTTATTTTTAAGTCGCCATTTAATACCAGTTTATACCATAAATATAATGTAACTAAACGACTTTCAAAATATTTAAGAAAATTCAGGTGTATCGTATTTTTTAAGCAATCATTCTTCGAAACCTAAATTTTGCGTTTCGTCTCATCAATTTTGCAAGAAAATAAACCAAAAACTTGTAATTATTGACCTTCCAAGTGTGTAGTTCTGTAGAATTGTCCTGAAGAAAGATACGTGTCGATGTTTTATTTTTCTCCTTTAACTTTCGTTCTCTAATTTCTGTTGTATTTCAGTGAACAATTTTCAGCAATTATTAGTTTCGCTTCCCGTCTGCCCTTGTCAAAAATATTGTGCTGTGGTTCTGTTTATTATGACTCAAGAAAACGCATAAAACTTCGAGTATTAAGTAAGGCCACTCCTTTATTCAATCTGACATTTTCTTTTTTATTCTCCTTCACAATTCTTTAACTATGAACAAAATGCTTTGCACTACATGACGCTTTTCATAGATAATTTTAGAATATATATGACTTTTAAATGTATTTCTTGTTTTAAAATAAAGAAAACTTACCTTTAGTTGTTATAAAACATAATTGACGTGATATTTATTTTTTATATTTCGTATATTTTTGTGGAAAAGTATACTTTTGTCTTTGGGTCAATCTGGTTTATAATTTCCGTTTGTTTCTGCCATACAAAGTGACTTTATGTGGAAAATCTGGGAATCATGAAATTAAAAGGAGCCGAAAAAAATAACATTTAATCCAAATCAAATTGAATAGCCATATATGCAGTAATATATTCCTCTCTGTATAAAATCGCATAAATATACATACATGTGGTTCTTGTCGCCTGATAATTACGTTGTGAGAAACGCAGATTAGTGATGTGTGAAGTGTCGTTGGTTATTGTTATTGCTCTGCCTTAACTTGACTTAACTTGGATAGTAAGCACTTTGAATTAGTGAGTAGCTAGGTGTCTTTCTTTTCGTCTCTCTGTTCAATTCGGTTTACGTTTCCTTTTTTCCTTTTACTTTGATGGTTTCTTTGTTTATTGGGTCTCGTTGTTTTATTTTCTTTGCTCATTCCAGGTATTTTCATCTGGCAATATTTTTATGTGTAAAGAGGCATTTACAAGATTTACCAATAATTTAGTCTATATGTGGAAAGTCAATTCTTGTCAGAAATAAAATCAAAGCTCTCAGAATATGCAGTCCTGAAAACTTAGGTGAAAAGAAATTCATTGTTTATTTTGTTATTTATTATATGGGCTTATATTTCCAGCATTTACGAACATAAAAAAGCCTAGGTTAGGACAAACTTATGAATTCGCTCGTAATATACGGAAATACAAGAGTCCATAATTTTGATTTAATAAATGCCTCCCTTATAACAAAAGAACATTTATCAAAAATATAAAAAATAATTTATTAATTTGATGTTTTTTGTATTATTTTAAACTAAAAGTTAAAATTTCAGTAAGTACAATGTATTCGCTTTTATGGTTTTATTAAAATAAGCACTTAATTATAAAATAATTATCATACATAAACATATATACTATATATATGCAATAAAATACATAAATATATATACAATAATATATATATATAATATATATATACAATATATATACAATGAAATATAAAATAAAATATATACAATAAAATAAATATAATAAATAATAAATAAATACTAGAAATGAAAATAAAATATATATACACTATATATACAATAAAATTTATATATACTTTAAATTATATATACAATAAAATATATGAATATATATACTATAAAATAATTATCAAACAAAAGTATAATATTATGTTTAGATTAATAAACTTATAATCTGTCTTAATTACTGCTTTGCAAATTCTTGGCATTGAAGGGGAGTTGAACAAAACAAAAGTAAATGTGGAAACTTCTAGAATCGATTCGATTTTCTGTTTTCTATGAATTTATATGACGTTTTGTTTTCGGATTGGTGACTTTCCAACTAATTCTTTTTGAATGAATGAAAAATCTTAAGCTGACCGAAGATGAACATTTGAATTTAAATTTAATGAAAATGGAAAATAATCCATATCTACATTGCATATATTTTTTTCAATAATTTAGGGAATCAATAATAATGAAGTAATAATCACAACTGTAAGTTTTATTTGAAAATTATTTTTTTTTAAATTTATCTTATCCGTAAATTTAATGAAACTAAAAAAAAACAAAAGAATGAACCTTTGTTTGAGATCAAAACAGATTTGTGCAAAATCGGATTTATGGAGCAAGGAATCAATAACAAAGTGATGATTAATAAATTTAAAATCGATCTCAGCAGGTACTTGTGTCACCAATAAAAATGTGTTTGCTCTAAAAAAATTGCAATATACAGCTCTCGCTTAGATTTGATAAAAATGAATAAAATTCATTGCAAATAAAAAAAAACACAAACTGCCGGTATTAATTATAATAAAAGAAATAGTTGAAATTGGATTTTCCTGAAGTAATTATGCACATTTCAACTGATTTGGTCGCCATGATTTAACAAAGCAGTTAGAAAAAGAAAACAAATAAAATAAAATAGAAAAATGTTAATCAGATAATTGATAATTAAAGTTTGGTCAACCTTTCTTTTAATTACCACTTGTCATTAGCGAAGAAACAAAACGATGATGGTATGTGTTTAAAAAAAAACGTCGCAGAAGGAAAAGGTTGCAGTTGGTGCTTTAACTGTCAGCAGTGGCGCCAGTAAGGTGACATTCATTTCAATAGAGACTCTTGTCTAGTGGCACTAATCGGAAGTGTGAGCTTTCCAGGGTAATTAAATATAATCGTAACCTTGTCTTGAAATGAAAATATTTAGAATTGATGTAAGAGAAATATAAAAAGAAATTCGATGCGATCAATGGGATTGTAAACCTCTGAATTTTATGCAATTATTATTATTATTATTATTATTATTATTAAGAAGAAGAAGAAGAAGAAGAAGAAGAAGAAGAAGAAGAAGAAGAAGAAGAAGAAGAAGAAGAAGAAGAAGAAGAAATATTAGGGATAGTCATATTA
>OZ038484.1:3235741-3248241 GCA_964036315.1 Acanthosepion esculentum | reverse complement strand
TAGTTTGTCAGTAAATGATTTACTGACACAGTTAATTCTATCTGTTTGGTTAAAATTATTAGTATCAATATTCTTGTAGCTTTTGGTCAGACTATTTTTAACTAAGGTATCATAATCCTAAGGAGATAACTTATATAAGTTAGCCGTTTTATCGGATTTGACATAAATATCAGCGGATTTATTAACATCCTTGACAATAACATCAATATATTTTTTAAGTTTTTATATTTATGAAAGGTTAATCCTTTGACGATTTCCAGTAGGTCATTTTCAAAACAAGACAATTCCTTAATTATTGGTGCTGTCTTTAAACTTTTAAAATCATAATTTCCATGTTAATAAAAATGGTCCTCGTCATAAAGAAAAAAGCAAACTTTAAATCTCATTCTTCTGATAAGGTTTTCTGTTATGGACGAAATAATCCCTTTTGTTCGTGGTGGGAATGTTCTTAAGAGATAATCCGAAATTGGTTCTATCGATAGTATAAGAATAGAATAGACAGAGCTCGACAGTAATAGGAGCTAATATCCAAGTGTAGGATTGGTGTATACGGAATAAATTCCAATAACCAATAAATACTATTCTTAAAAGAGTGCTCAATACAAAGCTGAGCAAATATAATTATTTATTGGAAAATTATAGCATAAATATCTTATAAAATTACTACAAAAATAGCCATTTTGTTTCAACACCTCCGGTGTCTTATCAAGCGATTATGTTGACTGCAGAATAAAGGGTTTTAAAAGGTTCAAATTAATCAGACATCCCTCGCTGATGGAAACGCTGTTACATAATCTGGAATGACCAATCAAAATACAAATATACGAGAATTCAAAAAACTTGGCAACGAACTATGGTTATAATAATTATTTAATGCTTTAATTTGGGGGTTAGACTAAAATAGAATTTATTCTAATAAATATTAAATCATAGTATAAAATTTGAAATTACAAATTAAAAATTACCCATTTTAAAATATAATTTTTGTAATTTGTTTACGTGACGGTTCGTTTACTAAACATTAGTAAGAATATCTGCAGTGTACTTTGTTAATATAATGCTACTTACTCCGTTATCAATTCGTCAGCAGATTATTAAGCTTCGAAAGAAGGATAATTTAAGTATTGGGTCTATTGCAAAGATTGTTAACAAGTCAAAAAGTGTTGTTCACGGTATTCTTAAGGTCTGCGATGATTGTGGTTCGTGTGAAGCAAGAAAGCATACAGGTAGGCCAAGAAAAACGACCAAATTAAAAAAATTACAGTTCGCCGGTTAAATATACTAAAACACGGAGTAAAAGCAACCGTTCTGATCATTTTTGCCGCCATGGGTTTTGCAGTAAATCACTAAATCATCCATAACTTTTGTATTATCCTCTCAAATTACACCAAAATCTCAGACAATAACAATTAATATCGTATTTATTGTTTGTGAAAATTATAGAATCTAACACAACTTTGATAAAAAATTATACCTATTTCTCCAACGAAAGCAATGCCGTTTTGAACCTTTTGCCCGCAACTGTCTATATATATATATATATATATATATATATATATATATATATATATATATATATATATATATATATATATATATATATATATATATATATATATATATATATATATATATATATATATATATATATATATATATATTAGTCATGAATTGTAAAGCTAATCTGGCTGTTTTTATTTCCATAATAAAATTCTGTATCCCTAAGTAAATAATGAAATATATACGCACACACCCACATGATAATTCATCGAGTCTAGAAGAAACCTCAGCAGAATACAGAAAACACTGGACGGCCGTTTCGTCTTATATTTGACACTCATCAGAAGTGCGCATCCACTAACTACCGGGAATTGAAACCCGGACAGTTATGTTGTCAGACAAACGTCATGCTAACTGTTCCAACGGCCTCTGCGAGCTGGGAGTAGCGAATCAGACTCGATATTGCGCCGCTTGATCACATATTCCGCGGTGGAACTCATCCGAGTTTCTCTTTTACCCATATAACTGTACCCTCACGAGCCACGACTCCTATCCCCAAGCCGCTCCATCTAGAGCGTTAGAAGTCGGTTCAAGGAAGGATATACAAGTGATAGAAATTAGGAGGATTTGAGATAATTATAATTCATTCATTCATCGAGGCTAAAAGAAACGTCGACAATGCAGAAAGCACTGACGGCCGTTTCGTCCTATATTTGGGGAGAGTAGTCGACATCTTTAGATAATATCGTAAAAATATCGAGTTAATTTGTTTATTGTCATTAATTACATAAAATCAGAAAGCAATTTCAGAATTTACAAAATCGTGTATCAACAAAGTCTGAAAATACTTTACGTAAAATGTCAATGTCATAGAAACAATAATTTTGATAATCTCTACAAAATTTATTTTGATTTTTGCTACATGTACAATTTCTTTCACAAAAAATGAAGAAAATACTTATTTTGCTATTATACAATAATACATATTACCAGTACACATAGTTTTAAATCTTAACATCGATTTAATTTACTGTTGTGGATTCCGGGGATGGAATCCTGCACAAATAAATAAACAACGCCAGTAATTGAAATAGGAAAATAAGTGTATTGAACGCAAGAATACAAATTTGAAATGAAGATTAGTAGTCCTGGACTACGGGTTTATAGAATGTATATGTACAAGTCTCTGTATGTGAAGCCGTAATTATTTCTCTCTCTCTCTCTCTCTCTCTCTCTCTCTCTCTCTCTCTGTGGACTCTACGTATCTCAACCTTATCTCTTCGTATCTCTTTGTGAACACCCTGTGTACTCTAACTCTGTCAGTATAAGTATATTTTAGACGAGTCCATCTTGTGTAAAAGGGGAGAGCCCCACAACATTTACCAAGACACAAAATTAATTAACAGGATACTTTGAGACGTTCACCAATTAAATATAACTAAAAAGATAGAAAGTTAAAAATAAAAAGATTTCTGTGGATCCAGTGAAAGTTTTAAATTACCAAAATCGATTTCTTTCAAAAATATTTATGTTCTTGAAAATAAAAATAATATTATTAAAAATTTCCGCTTCTGTGTGACAATATTTTCTTGTAACATAGTCTGCTATATCCAAAGGTGACATCTTTAAATCTTTAGGGGTCTTAGTTTCAAGGTCTGGTAAGTTATCAAATGTTTGGTATCCCATTTAATTCAGTAAATGTCCACATTTTGAGCAATTACCGTCTGGATCAAAGTTGGATTCAATATTCAACATCTAATTTAAGTAGTTTTAGTTTTTTCAATACTAAATTTTTCAATAACATTTTGAATTGTTCTAAAATATGCATCTTAAGAACTTTGTCTTAATTTTCCAAATTTATTTTCTAAATATTTCGTGCTAAATTCACCAAGCATAACAAAATTAAACCTACTAATTATCAAACATCTACAAATAACAATTAAGCCATTGCATGTATGTTCAGTGGCTAAACTAATATATCTTGTTAATGATTTCATTCTTTTCCTTGATTTTCTTCCATTCTTTTTGTCATGTTTCCAGAATTAGAAAGAAATAACAGATGCTCATCACTTAAATCTGATATCACTTTTTCAGTGAATCATTTGTCTTAGTATCAATGTATATTTCTTTAATACAAACGATTTTACAAAATTTCAACTTTTTCAATTAAATTAAATGTTCCTTCAGTATTCACTCCATTAAATAATGGGTGTGTTCGCATGGCAGCTCCAGTTTTATCAAAAAACCTTTAAACAATGGGAATCATTTTGTCGCTCACCAGGTTTTCGAAAAATTGCTACATCAGTTCGTTTCGACATCTTAACGAAGTGAGTTTTTTCATACTCAAAACGAATTTGTTTCTGTCATTTTTTGACTTCAGAATTAAACAATAATTCAGAAGTAGCTTCAGTAAACCAGTTTCTCCGAATATTTTTAATAAGGTGGACATAATCGAAAAGTAAATACCAGCCATGTTTAGTTATCCAAAGCTTATTAAGAACAATGTCAAGTTTTTAAAAAAAAGATTGAATGGTCCTGTTGTTGGCACATGCAATTGCAATTACTTGACCCTTTTATATTATCAACAATTTATTCTTTTCTCATATAAAACCGTTGCCTCTAATTTTGCAACTGGGATCAGTTTAAATAAATTTTTTGGTCCTCAATTTAAAAATTTTCCAATGAGGTCCAAGACTGATTTGCTAATCACTCAAAATGTTCAGCCAATCCAAATGAGTTTCATCCATCATATTGTAGGGCAACCTTGGCATACACTTCATCAACTAAAAGAATAAACTTTTTTCTCATTTTCAGAGATTTCACTAAATATCACCAACAAAATTAAAGTCATGTGATTTTGAAATTTCTAATGTCAAAGCTGGTAATGTTCTCAAACTGAGTAACTTCAAATCATCACGGTATTCAGTTCGTTAAAGAAAAGCGGATGTGAGGATGAATTCTCGTGCGCTCTCATAAGGACATTTTTAATAACACCTTTTTTATATCGAAGAGGACATTGAATAGTAAAATTATGATGGCAAAAGTTTTTACTTTTGGGTTTTTATATAATAAAGTATTAAATGAATTATTACTAGACTCCACAAGAACATCCAAGAATGGGAGTTTATTTTTTTGGTCAAGTTCATAGATAAAACTGTGGACATTGTTTTAATGTAGTATTGATATTATCTATCTATCTATCTATCTATCTGTCTATCTATACATACATACATATATATATATATATATATATATATATATATATATATATATATATATATATATATATATATATACGACTGATGCTAAATCAGTCGGGTTTCGATTCTGAAACAGTCTGTCTGTGTATAACATATATAAATATATATATATATATATATATATATATATATATATATATATATATATTGGGAAAGAAATAAAGGTTCAGAGACAAGGTTTAAATACGCTCATCAAAATATAAATATTAACACACAAGTACATACACACATATACAGACACAGATGCACTCCCACATAGTTAGACACATTCGCACACCTATGTATAAACGTGCACACACATTAACAGATATATACACAAGCGCGCACATGCGTATATGTATGTATATTTATAGGAAATAGAGTACTCAGTATCAGAGATAGAGGAATCAACAATGATGCCTCTATGAAATTTTTATTCAATAAACTAGGGACACTTCCATCAGAGTGAAACGGGAAACTGACAATCAGTTAGCAGTGTTCCTGTGTACTCTCTCTGTATCTCTTTCTCTCCCTCTCCCTCTACATATATAAAAGGAAAATATAGATTTAACAACTTTAGTGATATACTGATTGCTAAGAAATAAACAAATCCTAATATTTCAATATCACAAATCTAACCTCTTTGATTTAATGCAGGCATGAAGGTTATAGCTAGCGGGAAAAACGCAACTCTCTTGGCCACTAAACACACACATTTAAATGTTCACCGTGAAAAAAAAAGGAAGTGAAGGCTATAGGAAGAGTGTGGAGCTAATGATCTAAGTAAAGACCAGGTTAAAACAATGCGAACGTATTTATCACAGCTGAAATATCAGCAATGGCCTCAACCATTAATTAGAAAAAATGTGATTTAAAAAAAATTAATTTTGTATCAATGTAAAATAAATACAAAAAATGTAACTACGTTACCCAGGTCTGTAGATTTAGATTTTCCTTACAGCCTACCTGGAAAATCTGCATTTGAAAGTCTAGCTTCTAGGTGGGCATGAAAACCAACCTCTTTTGTAATGTTTATCATTCTGAGGTACAGTGAGTATGATCACCCCATGACCATTGCTCTATCCCGCTCATAATACTGACTGTTATTAACCAAGCAGAAACAATACTGGGCTTTTAACGAAATGAAACCGCTTCTTAAGAAGTGATTATTTCCTTTATTAATCAATCACTATCTGACAGAACAAGCCAAGGGAATTCGTTCTCCTTATGCTCATAATTGTATTACTACACACGTGATAATGGTTTCATGTCACAATCCCCTGCCGTGCGTTCAACCTTCCACCTACAAATTCCGGTTTCTCCACATCTGCCCCAACACAAAGGACCAAGAACCCCTGATGGATCCTTTTACAGTAAAGGCAATAGTCACTTACTAATGCTTCATCGTCTAGAGTGATTTGATGCAAAGGTCTCTTCTGTTATAGCTATGGATGGTAGAGGGTTTAGCATTATACTAAGTGACCATTGCTAGAATCTAGTCATTCAAGTGGTCATCAATTAGTCACATGGTTGCGTCGGGTTTCATTAAAGCACACTTTGGGTACAGCTCTCGCCCCAGATGTCTGTATGAAGCTCCCATGCTAATATGAGTGTTGATAATTCAATGGAAATTACCTCCGCCATCTCATCGTCTACCCCAAGTCGCTTTTCCCCCTGTTCGTTTGCTTTCTTTCCCTTGAATAGATGTACAAATCGTCGTATTATTTGGGACTTGCGTTTCTTTAGTTCGCTTTGTTAGGACTTGGTCCCATCATTCTTTTGTCTGCAGGTTAAGTGGGTCAGGTGTTTAGTAACTCATATAATCGCACCAACCACTGATTGCAATCTAAACGCTGGAATAATTTCATCATGAACCATTCATACAATTCAAACTCGACTCAAAAATGCTGACTGTAAATTTAATCCATGATGATAACAGAAATATTTATTTGCAAAAACTCTTTCGAGGTTTTCCTCTAATTCGTCAAGTGCAGTTGTTCTTATTCTGGTTTTAAGCAAATAAGATCATAAATAATTTGCTATGCGAAATAATGAATGAATTTGGATTTTCTTTCATTTACGCTTGAATTTAGCATTTAAGTAATAAATTCTGTCGTATTAATAGATAAAAATTGCATCCCTTTCTATAGAAATTGCTTTGTTTGCGTTAGGAAACGAAACTAAGGAGATACGTCTAATTCAACTAATTCAATAGTCAACGAAGATTCTGTGCTTAAAGGCACTATTCAACTATTCAATACCGGGTACACACTCCTATATCACACCTTCCTTAACTTCCTCTTCATTTGATTATGCCTATTCCATGACCATTGCTAATTCCTAGGTACCTATAGCTTTCATCTTATTCCACTTCCCTAATTTTTGTGACAAAATCTAAATCTGTTTAGTGCGTTTCTGTAATTTTTCCTTTCTTGAATGTTACTTTTGCACATTTATCTAATCCGAAATCCATACCAATATCATCACATTTTACAATATTGAGGAGACCCTTCAGCTCATTGTTGTCTTCGGCATAGAGTTCAAGATCATCCAGTTAGAGTAGGTGATTGAATACTTTCTTGTTAATTTTGCATGCATAGCAATTATTGTTTACTTCATGCGTAAGGGGGATTTAGGACAGACAAAACAGGGTGTCTCATTGAAAGTTTCGTCGTGGTATATTTAGGGGATTGGAGGTGGCATTGCCTCTGATATGATTTAGGTATAATGTGGTTTCCCACATCTCCATGCTGTGTTTAAGGAAATTTACTATCACGAAGGAGACATTGTACATTTCCAAAGTCTTAAGAATCCAATAGTGTGGAACACTATCAAACGCTTTACGGTAATCTATCCATGCTGTGCTAAGATTTCGACAACGTCTCCTGCAATTTTGCATGATATTTGCAGCCATATGAACATCTCAGGCATACCTTCCGTTCCAGTAGGAGAATGTTGCTTGCTTCGAGAAAAGAGTACGGTTCGTCAAGACAGACGTGATCAATTTATACGTGATGGACAGATATGTTATTGGCCTATAATTTTTCGGATCATCTGTTTCACTCATTTTTGGCATGAAATATGTAATATCTTCAGTGATCCATTCTGGGACTTCAATGGTATTATTAATAAACATTGATAGAGTTTCTGCAAAGGTTTTGTGGATTGATGACAGATTATAGAGCCAGAGAGTTGGCACCTTGTCATTTCCTGCTTATTTCCATTTTGTGGATTTTGTTAGAGCGTGCCTCACCTTATTCGTGATTATATTTTTCCATTCTCGGAGAGGTTTATCCAGCATTCCTTCTTCTTCACTTTGGATCCGGTCTGCATTGGGGTTATATTCCTTTGACCTGCTCCAAATATTCTCCAAAACGTTGGGCTTTGGCATGTATAACTGCTTTTCCAATTTCGCTATAATATTTCTTTAGGTCTGTTTATAATACTTTATCTTCGCGATAGAACATACAACTTTTTCTCCCTATAGTCTTGTTCTCTGTGCCTTTAACTGCAGTTTCTGTTTTAATATTTTCCTTTATTAATGGAATTTCATTTAGTGATTTAATTTTACATTTCCGATTGATCTTCTTGCATTTTGCGTGTTGGTCATTATTATTATTAATTATTTGTGTATATTATGTTTCCTGCATTGTATCGTTTAGAGCCGGGTTCAAACTATGGCCATATAGGAGAAGTGTCTCTTAATTGAAGGGATGCTGCTGCTGCCAGTAGGGCAATCCTCTAGACAACTTGTATGTTGATATTACCTGATACACTGTAAGTAAAAATGTCCATTCCATTTCTCGCGAGGCTCAGAGCACTGATTACTATTCGTACAGTTTCAGTCTTTATTCCCCTCATACTGTTAATCTCGAGCTCCAGGTCTTTGTATTTGAACAACATCTGGATAATTAATTAATTAATTAATGATAATAATAATAATAAAATAATAATAATAATAATAATAATAATTATTATTATTATTATTATTATTATTATTATTATCAGCTCTAGTATAATTTTTACAATAATTGTAGCGATTATTCTGACAATGACAACAAAACTAGCGGGAATCTTCTCCTAATAACTTTGAAATGAAAATTAACAAATAAATATACCAAAGGAAAGGATTAAATGAACGAATGTTTTCACTTTTTTTTATTTGAATTTTCTATTTTATTAACATATTTGATTTTCGCTGCTTATGAACAGACCCAATTTAATCTCAGGTGTACATAGCATCAATTTAGATTGTCATATACCCGTCGATTGCACAATAACGAATAGATGACCCTTCCTAGCAATTTGCGTTTAATTTTACATATTTGAATTAATTTGCTGAATTTACTTATAATATGTTTGCATTCTTCGTTTTATTTCTATATCCTAGGCATATATTATTGCGATCAGTGCGAATTCTATTGATGTTCATACAATTTGAATTGAGTTAATGGAGTTTCAGTTTCCTTCTTCCAATATCCTCTTCACAGTCAACCCCATTTCATCTCAGATTCTCTCCTTTTGATTTATCAATTAAAATATTTAATGCTGCTGAATTTCGTCCCATTTTTGACATCCTACATTGAAGAATTCTCAGGAACGATTTCTTCTCCATTCATTTCTACTGCAATATAAAAATGACACAGCATTTCAGTAATCTTTATGTTTTATTTTAATAGTTTTTACTTTCTTTTGATTTCATTCCCTGAATTACTGGCTAAGACTTATCGATGATTTGAGAGATTTGTTTTTTCTTGGTCACAACCATCAGATCTGGTCTTTTCGATGCGCATTGGGTTTGATTTTAAAGTTCCAGGATATTTTAATTGTCATTCGTATGTATTCATACCATCATTTCTTACATCATGGAATTCAAATTGTTTGCTTAATTTCCAGTATATCACCGTCGTTTATCGTCTGCTTTTGTATTCCATTATAGAA
Organism: Acanthosepion esculentum; assembly: GCA_964036315.1. Taxonomy (NCBI): domain Eukaryota; kingdom Metazoa; phylum Mollusca; class Cephalopoda; order Sepiida; family Sepiidae; genus Acanthosepion; species Acanthosepion esculentum. The sequence goes on along the minus strand of OZ038484.1, from coordinate 3,238,561 downwards.
ATCTTCGTTACATTCTCATATTATACTTCATTTGTTTATCTGCAAAAATGCCTTTTGTTGATTTTCTGTTTTAATGTCATTATTATTATTATTATTATTATTATTATTATTATTATTATTATTATTATTATTATTATAATATATTTCCTTTGATATCTGCCGTTTACACATTTCTTTCCGGGTCCCGCTCAGGGACCTAAGGTTAGAAATGGTATCATTACACTTTCCACTGCAAAAAAAAAATATTACATAGATAAAGCCCTTTGTAAAGTGTGGGCTGTACTTGTCAGAATATCTTTTCGTATCTCTTTGAGGCATGTACTTACAGGGATCCCTTCAATTAGTTTACTGGAATCTTTTCCAACAAATCCTAAGGCTCCAACTACAACAGGGATTGTTGATGTTCCCATGTGCCACATTTTTGAGATTTCTATTTCAAGCTCCTTGTATTTTGACAGCTTTCCGAATATCTTCAAAGATACATTGCAGTCTGCAGGGACTGCCATATCAATAAGGAGGCATTTTTTTGTTTGTGGTCTTTAATAACAATGTCTGGGCGGTTGGCTTTGTTTGTTCTGTCAGTGTGTATTGTGTAGTCCCATAGAATTGTAACAGGTCCTATCTCCGTAACCGGGTCTGGGTGGTGTTTTTATTATTATTATTAATTGAGTGAGTATTTTAATATTAATTATAATAGTTGTTAACCAAAAGTACAGGGAATCCAGAAGAATAGGGAACATTTATTAATCGGAAATGCAATATTCTAACATTTTTTTAAAAATTAACAAATATTTATACGGTTTTATTCTTCATCTGCGTTTCCAATCCGTCTTGTGTGTTTTATATATACAGCTCTTTATTACTTGTGATATTATCGACTATGCAAAGAAAAACAATAAAAACAGCGTACATTAACTAAATAATTCAGGACCATACATAGATAGATTGTTTGTTGTTTTTGTTTAGTGTCATATCTATATCTATGTGTTCTTTAATATCAAAATCTAAATATTTTGTACGCAGTTCTTTAGATAATAACAGTTTTAATTATACAATCTTTACTAATTAACACATAGTTGAAGTAGAATAGGTGAATTCATACCTTTATCAAGAGTATTTGAGCATAAGTGAATATATCGAGCCCGCCTGAAATTGAAACTCGGCTCTCCGATTAACAATTCCGAGCCATTATCCATTACAACACCCGCACATTCAAACATACAGCATCTGGTATTTCCAAACGGTCACCCATGTACTGACCAGGCTCGACATTGCTTAACTCTTGTGATTCTATGCTAGCTAGAATGAAACACTCACGTTGATGGTTAATTTTGCAATTTGCATTATTAGAAATAATGCTGACATTTAAATAGAATGAGAAAGAAAAGCAGATACATCTGAAAAGTGTTCATGCTTTTTGCTTTTTTTAAACGATGTTTACCCTGTACAAGGTTCAAGAGACACTTGAGGAAAAGAAGTACCATCCCAACGAAGGTGATAATGCCACCAAGACGCAAGGGGTCACCGGAAGTGAAAGAGATGGAAAATACTTTAAAAGGAACCAGAAAGAAAATCTTGAAACACATCTTCAAAAGATCGGGGAGAAGTATGCACAGGACAATACGGAAAAACTATGTACACATAAAAAAAACACACAAATAAATAGTAAATATATGTTTAGATTTTTGCGCGGAGTCGTTAGAAGTATAGAGTTGAAGTAGACTTTAGAAGGAAATGGAAACCCAATTCTTAACAGAAAACAAGGGACGAACCTTTAACCCTGTTCAAAAGATCTTTGAGGAATGTGACATGGATGGCAGGCGCACCCATCTAATTCTACAAAAATTATATAAAAGAAATAAAGTCTCTCAAAGTAAAAATGGAATTTGATTTACCAATCAATTCTTTCTTTAATGTTTTCTTTCCTTTGCAAAACCATTTTCAGAGATTCTACATTTTTGATAGACAAGTGAGTTAATGCAACTAAAATATCTTTAAATATTATTTCAAACTATTCATTAGCATGGACGTCACTTGAATAACACAAAATAATAAAGGAGAAACATTTTCAACTTTAAAATCTTTAATTATTTCTGTTTAGTGACAAGATACTTGAAACCAGTAAAACATGAATACGCATTTTATTACGAATTTTAAATGCTCATAGTCTTTTTTTTAGATTTCTTCTCATTCACATATTTTTAAAGAAGCAAATAATTTGATTTGTTTCCTATTATAATGACCTGCACTTATAAGTCGTTTAAAGCTTTTTTAAACAGTCATATTTACATCACAAGTTTCCTAAGACATTTAGAAAACTAAATGTAAAAATGAAAGCATTTTCACACAGATGACAAGGGACTATTTCTGCAGAGATTCTCCACAAATGTTTTAATGTAATTTTGAGTCCATTAACTAAACAATTCGAAAATATGAAGTTGCAAATATTATTGAGAATTTATGGAGAAACATCAGCATGCAGTTTATCTTGAAGAATTCTGGCTGATTCATACGAAAAGCGAGTACATACGCCCTTTTTTTAAATTTCGTGCGTATTGATTTTGTATAAATGTAATAATAATAATAATATATTGCATTTTCTTATAAACTCAGCTATAAAAGAAAAAGAAGAAAAATTTAATAGATTGATAGATTCGCATATTAATAGCAATCGAAGTAGTTTAATAAAATTTACAACGAAGAATGTTAAGATAGTCTAAAGCGTCAGCATTACTAGCGAGATTCTAATCTTATATGAGTCTGCACAATTTAAAACTTATGCCAATTTATTCTAACGTTATTAAACAGAATTTAGCAAAA
>OZ038484.1:3215741-3230741 GCA_964036315.1 Acanthosepion esculentum | reverse complement strand
TTATGTATATGCGTATAGCTTTGGTGTATACGAAATAAATTCCAATAACCAATTCTTAAAAGAGTGGTCAATAAAATGTAGAGCAAATATAATTTATTTGAAAATTATAACATGAACATGTTATAAAATCATTAGAAAAATAGCCATTTTGTTTCATCACTTCTAGTGTCTTATCAAGTGATGGTGTTGAATGTAGAATAAAGAATTTTTAAACGTTCAAATCGACCAAACACCCCTCGATAGGGCAAACGCTGTTGCATAAACTGCAATGACTAATCAAAATACAAGTATATATAAGTAGTGTCCAATAGTATTATAAAAACATCGAAGAATTTCAGTATGATATCTTTAATCATTTCTAAGTTACAATGCTGGAAATCTTAATATAGCAATTGGAAAAGTTTGCTGTTACAGCCGCAATGTGTGTGTATGTGTGTGTCTCTCTCTCTCTCTCTCTCTCTCTCTCTCTCTCTATATATATATATATATATATATATATATATATATATATATATATATATATATATGTGGTTCAATCCAGAAGATTTGAGGCTGTCATAACTCACATGGATTGTTGTAATTTACTATTACACTTACTATACTTAATATAAGCTGAATTCCTAACCTTTGGTATTTCACATTGAAATAGAAGGCTGTAACAGCTCTTTGAACACATCCTACTAAGCACAGCTTGTCACAACTGACCAGTTTGTAGAATTCAGCCGGGACTGAAGACAATTTGAAGCGCAATATTTTTGTTTCGTTTTGACAGAGATGGGCACCAAAAGCCTTCCCATACTCACGTCTGTCCAGACCTTGCTACCAGTGAATTTTGCTTGTTCCCCAAGTGGAAAGAAAACCTCAGGGGTAGTCATTTTGAAGACATTAAAAAGCAGTTCCATTGGGCTTTCACGAAGTGGATAGAGCGCTAACACAAGTGCAGTGCAATCAAAGGATCCTATTTTGAAGTTTTGTGTTTCTTTGAAATTAGTAAATATCTCTCCCGAAAAAGTTTCAAAACTTCTGCTATGCATCTTGTCTATATTGTATGACTCTATACGTTAGTTTCTAACGTTATTTTATTAGAAATAGAATCCATGAATTCCTTAAAATGCATGTGTATGCATGTTTGTGTGTGTCTGTCTGCAAAAAAAACTACATTTTTGTCGATAATTCTGTGAACTGATGTTGAAAATATACATTTTGCATATTTCTTATCTGTTCAGTCAGGTTAATGTAGCCATTAATATTATTCACAAAGATTGAATATTATTCAGAGAATATTTCGCATTCAAATTTATGTAAGGCCACGAAATCGCTGAATAACATTCGGACGTGTAACTTAAATTAACTACATGTTAAATGATCTTTCATTATATAGAAATACCAGTATATGTTCTTGGATAATTAACACAACTGTGAGTATATCTCTAGGGTGACACACACACAGACAGGCACACACACACACACATATATATATATGTATATATATATATAGAGAGAGAGACAGAGACAGACAGACAGACAGACAAACTGACAAATAGATTAGTCAGCTCAAATCTGTCCACTAACATCTGCACCTGGTCGCATGTGGAAATTTTATTCACTATCGATTAATGTCAATTTAATTTTTACTTCCCCACTCCTAATACCAATAGATATGTTCGCTTATCGTTTGTACCCCCATCGCCATTTTTTTCCTAAGCTAATATAATTCCACACCAAAATCCTCTACCTATGTTGGTCCTTGTATTCGTTGAACATCAATAAATAAACACACACACGCCCGAATGTCCGAGAAATTTTCATAGAAAATTTTCGTCCTCCGCCAGAACCTGTATCCTATAAGGAACCGTCATATAGCCTTTCGGCCACAGAGGAGCGTTTGATTAGCAAGATCGATTTTACTGCCTTTAAACTTAAATCTTCCATGAATCTCTCATATACATTCATATCTGCTCATGGCGTATCAAATGTAAACAAATGACGTCACACAGTATGAAATGGACAAAGTCCAACAATTATTTTAAGACATTTTTATGTTTAACATTCTTTTTATAGATACAAGTATTTAAGTCTTATAATAAACAGTATTAAATAACATTTACCGGTCTGAATGTCCGAGAAATTTTCGTCCTCCGACAGAAATCGAACCTGTATCCTATACATCATATAGCCTGACGTGCCTTAACCGATTCGGCCACAGAGGAGCGTTCGTTTAGCAAGGTCGATTATTTATATTATTTTAAACGGTTAAGGCAAGTCAGGCGATATGAAGGTTCTGTATAGGATACAGGTTCGATCCCCGTCGGAGGACGAAAATTTTCTATGAAAATTTCTCGGACATAGGCCGGTAAATGTCCATTTCATAATATATATATATATATATGTATATACGAAATGTCGTACACGTAATATATATATATATATATATATATATATATATATATATATATATATATATATATATTACGCGTACGACACTTCATAACCCTATGTTCCTGTGTCATAATCGATGAATATTTTTCAAAACCAATGAAAAAGGCATTAACTTTGTTTTAGTTCTTACACCCTACAGAAAATTAGATTTTTCTGTATACGCAATAGCGGTAAAATTAAAAATATTCCAGTAGATTTATTTTTCAATTTGCGAATGGTGGAATTGGATAGCATTTTACAGCATTTAACAGTTTATATCTATAGTATAACATATACAATTTCAAATAAAATTTGCAAACTTGCTTTTACAATTAGAAATCTATATCTACATGTAAGTATAACTATAGAAAGAAAACTTGTGGAATATTTCGCATAATTATAGCATAATATACAATTATTACGTGTTGGTAGATAAAAGAAATGTAATGTGCACTTATTCTCTTGTTTTACAGATGCCCTAAAGATCTTGAAGGCGCTTGATTACGGGTTCTACACAGATTTCGTCTGGGAATTTCCACTCTCGATGGTTGTTTGTTCCAAACATTTTCACAGAGTTTAATGGGTTTTTTTTTTGTGAGTCTGCAAAATAGATTTTGAGAATCATCTGTATTGTAGATTTGACCAGTAAACCAATGCACAGTGCATCTGTAAGAAATGAATCTACAAATTTCGGGCCGCGAAGTACATACTCTCTATGCAAACGTGTGTTACTTTCCTGAAATTAATGACTGTACAGCATGTCCAAATTTGTTTTTGTCTTTTTGTTACGAGCGGTTTCCGCTAATTTTTAAAAATGTTTTTTCAGTGATTTTGGATATACTAATCTATGAAATAGTGTGAAAATGCTATTGTCCATTGTCTACTAGTTATACTGCATCGTAAAGAAATTCTTAATTTCCAAATGTGGCCAGTATATTGTGAATGTTTTCATAACTGATGTTATTAAGGCTTCTTTGATAAACACAACCACAATTAACTTTGCTTCTTCTCTGATGCAGGACACGCAGATTATTCAATGATCTTTGCGTAGATGAACTGGTGCAAAATTTGATTTTTGGTAGAGAGAACAAAGTTACAAGGCTAACCTTAAGCAGAAGTGAAAATACATTAATGAACTTATTCTTCACTATGAGACGTATAATTCAAATAAAGTAAAGAACATCGATCTATGATTATGTCTCTTTGATGAAAAATCAATTGAAAAAGTCTGAAATGTAAAACAAATGAATTCCCATCGAATGAAGGGCATAAAACGCAGTTCCATTGAACTGAATCCTTAAAGGATTGATCTAACCTTGATCGAGACCATTCTATCTACAAAAGCATGAATAGTACAACAAAAATTAATAAAACGGTTAAAGAAAGTAAATCAGTAAAAAGGCTTTTAAAGTCTATCAAATATTTAAACGTTGAGAAAATATATGTAAAATGTTTATAATGTTTCCGAATATTCTTATATAAATTGAAGGAATCCGTCAGAAGAACGAATAACAGATTTTGATTGTGAATAAATGACGGAAGTGTGTTCTCTCTAAAAAGTAAAGAATGCATATATATATATATATATATATATATATATATATATATATATATATATATATATATAAAGACAGGAAAGGCGAGAAAAAATGAATAAAAGAAGAGAAATAAATAAATAGAGAAAAAAGGGAACAATGAAGGAAAATAAAGGTAACAGTTCAATAGAAAATATTGTTGAAAACATCCGTTTCTTCTGTGACCAGACACAATGTAAAAATGAATATCTTATCACATTAATTGAAATAATAGTTTTATATTTCTTTATTTGCTGATACCAGGCTAAGTTTCATTTATTTGACAAAGAATGAGAAACATTACAAGGAATAATAAAGCGCATAAAAGGATTTGAACATCGACAGTGAAATATAGAAAGGAATAAATGAAACGCTGAATTACAAAAATGCGTAAGCACTTCAAAAGTGAGACAAAATCAACAGCACTACTTCTGCTTTGCTAACGAATACAAAATCTAAAAAAACTTCAAATTCAAACTTGTCTTTTCAATCGTTAAGTTACACTAGTAGCGATATATTTTTTAATTTAGAAATACTAACATTACTTGCATACACATATGCATATATATTTATATACTCACTCACTCCCCAAGAACTAAATAACACACACACGCACACTTAACAGAGGCACATACCTGTTTCCAAGAACCAATAAAACTGCGAAAATGACCAAGGGAATTCAAAGCAGCATGAATCCATCCAGCTCTTATCTCAAATAACAAATTAAAAGAGACTGTTTGACCAACACAAGGACTAACCAAAATTCTTGTTAAAAAAATAAAAAACAAATGAAAACTACAGACAAAAGTTCATTTTCTCCATCAAGACATTCATTTCTCTAGTTCACTGCTACCAGCAAGCAGATTTTTTTTCTCCTGATGATGGCCATGTTGGCCGAAACTAGTCGTAGAATCTAAATGAAATAATAATAAAATGAAAGAATATTAATATACAACCCAGTGTGCCTGAAATTTTTAATTTCTTAATATTTTTTATTGATGAATATATATATATATATATATATATATATATATATATATATATATATATATATATATATAAATTTGTTTGATTAAATAGGTTGTATTGTTATTATTTGAAAACTAATCAAATGTAGCAATACAGTAATGTATGTGACACCATGTGGGAAAGGCATATGATAGCTATGTGCGAAAGATATGTGACATAAGTATGTCATGTGACCCAAGTATGTCATGTGACACCAATTTGTGAGTGGCGTGTGAGACTAATGTGTGAAAAGCATGTGACTCCAATGCGTGAAAGGCATGTAACACCGATGTGTGACAGGCATGTAACACCAGTACTTGAAAAGCATGTGCAAGATATGTGAAACATTTTGACACATTGAAAGTGTTAACTGTAAAGCGAGTGTGTGAAACCGTGTTTCGAATAATAAATTCCGTGTCTGGACTAATAATGATATTTTTAACAGCCTCATTTGCAAAATGAAAGTCGTATATTAGAAAAATATTAAATATAATAGACCCAGACTTTTTGTTTTTAACAATATATATATATATATATATATATATATATATATATATATATATATATATATATATATATATATAATTGTCTGCGAATTTTTCTATTATAAAGTTATAGTTCTGTGTATAATTTATTTTTCATCATTTCCAAAATTCTTTTCATTGTAATCACTGATGATAGATTGACAATAATTAAATAATGAAGACTTGTACGTATTTTATTGTATTCTTGATATTTGCTGACAAAACAAATAACCGACCTCCGATTACCATAATATACACATCTGATTCTCTCCATATAAGGGACAAAAGTTTTATACAAGAGAACTGTTCTATGACGTACACTTACGTTAATACATTTTAAATTGCTCAAATACGTATTTACTAATCGGAGTTTTATCAGATATGGAGCTAATATAGCCAGTGACATTCAAAGAAACCACTGCTCCACGGTCAGGTAGCCAGATACCTTTTAACCGTACTTCGTTCATTTTCTCTCTTTCACTATCTGTTTTATTTTAGCTGTAGAAGCATGGCTCATTATAGATAAACTCTGACGAGCAAATTAAAAAGTTATATATGATGTGTTTATTAATCTCATAAGAAAATTAATCAATTTTCTAATTCGAATGACATAAACATAGAAAGACACTTAAAAATGTTGAGAAGTCACAAAAGCGAACATTTCTAATTAATCAGTAGTTTTATCGTTCCGAATCGAGAATGTTTTAAGTTTCCTTTTTTGGTTGTTTTTTTACCTTATCTTGTTTCCTTGGACATAAAACAATTTTCGGCTTTCAGATCTTTGCATTACTTTTTGAAAAAAAAGGCTTCCGCTTTAGATTAATTGATTTCTTTTCGGAAATGCAATTATTTGAAAATCGACAATGTTTTCTTTTTCTTTATATTCTACTTGCTTCAAAAAGAAGGCTATTCTTTAAATTGAATGAATTTATAATGAAAATAATAAATACTGAAGATTTGTAAAACATGATTTGTAGTTAATTTACAATAAGTCTACTGGAATGTGAGAAAAGTCAAGAAAAAATATGATTATGTAGGGAGAGAGGAATAAAAGAGAGAAATGATGATAAGTACATGCAGAAGAAAGAAAGAAAGAAAGAAAGAAAGGAAAAGACAAGAAAAATGATTGAAGACGATAACTTCCTTCTTATAAAATCGTGCCTCGTTTATGAGATACTCTTGCATATTTGCTAGAGTTGGCAAAGATAGTCTTTGACGTCAGATAAAAATTCAGCAGCATAAATACTGATTTGGGGTGAAAACGAATCCTTTCTATTAGGATATCTAACTGAGGTCTGTCTGCCTAAACATCATTCTATCTTTTATGAGTTAAACAAACTGAATTTCGATAATATCGAAATGAATTCTTATCAATTAGTCATCAATAGATTATTTGAGATCCATATTATCAAATAAAATACGTTAATATCATACAGATACCCACAATACACTATTTACATTTTTCGGACTACTGTCATCATCTTTTTCGCCTTATTTATTACAACGTTTCAGCCGTTGTATGATCCGGCCTTCTTCAGGTGCTTGGACTGTCGAACTGAACCCTTTATTTCGTTCACTGGGGTAGACTGTTCCACGTTCCATGTTTAATAGATGTGAGATTCCAACCACCGGAAGTAAGCCGGAGCATACAACGGCCGAATCGTTGCAATAATTATGGCGACAAAGATGAGGACAATAGTCCGAATGATGTAAATAGTGTACATAATACCTCATCTCAGAAATATAGACAGATACTGAAAGGCCGAAACGTTGTGATAAATATGGCGACAAAGAAAAGGACAATAGACCGAATAATGTAAATAGTGTACATAATACCTCATCTCAGAAATATAGACAGATACTGAAGGCCGAAAGTTTATAATAGATATGGCGACAAAGATGAGGACAATAGTCCGAATAATGTAAATAATGAATATAATACTTCATCTCAGAAATATAGACAGATACTGAAGGCCGAAAGTTTATAATAGATATGGCGACAAAGATGAGGACAATAGACCGAATAATGTAAATAGTGTACATAATACCTCATCTCAGAAATATAGACAGATACTGAAGGCCGAAAGTTTATAATAGATATGGCGACAAAGATGAGGACAATAGACCGAATAATGTAAATAGTGTACATAATACCTCATCTCAGAAATATAGACAGATACTGAAGGCGACCGAAAGTTTATAATAGATATGGCGACGAAGATGAGGACAATAGACCGAATAATGTAAATAGTGTACATAATACCTCATCTCAGAAATATAGACAGATACTGAAGGCCGAAAGTTTATAATAGATATGGCGACAAAGATGAGGACAATAGACCGAATAATGTAAATAGTGTACATAATACCTCATCTCAGAAATATAGACAGATACTGAAGGCGACCGAAAGTTTATAATAGATATGGCGACGAAGATGAGGACAATAGACCGAATAATGTAAATAGTGTACATAATACCTCATCTCGGAAATATAGACAGATACCCACAATGTGAAGATGCCCATTTAATTGCGTAAATAATTTGCGGTACATTATTAAAAAGGATATTGATATTTCAGGTAAACCCGATTCACCAACTTTGAAGAATGGCTGAACATAATAATTCTACTTTTAAATATCCATATTTCTCTTGTCCTGTCCATCAGTGAACCTCAATTATGCCTCAATCATTTAGAGGTTGAATCTAGATTAAATGTGAAAATGTTATAGTAAACCTTGACTGTCCATCATTCTTGTTGGGAATCAGTAAATTGTCAATGATATCAGTGCTAGATGAGGTGAGCAAATGGTGGTAGTTTAAAAATAATACCACATACGGAATTTGTCCAAGAAATTCTCGACTATATTTCCCTTCAAGAGTGGTTAACCTACTCTTGCATATAATCTTGCCAATATTAAAATCCAAAAATACCTGATTTACATAAATTATTTGGTGAAGGCTAATTTACGAATAAAATATTATAAACTTCTACAATGATTTTGAATTTTTTAAATTATAATTTTTTTTCTGTGTTTAACGACGACAAATTTGACATTTCTTCATTTATAGTTTAAAGATCAAAGTAGAATGGCTTCTCTAGCTTTGGATTGCAGCTTAGAAGAACATATCTGATATCAAAATCGAGGAGATATCAACTGTAAAGAAGTCGTGGCGATTCACAGAGAAGAAAAGAAATAGAATTTCTGGAGAACCATGTTTGCTAATAGATCTTGTTTGCACGGGACATAAAAAGACAATGAGATACATATATTGAAATCAGTTCTCAATTAAAAGCTCTTAAATGATAGAAGAAGTTACAGTGTTATCAATGCCGGTGTTATCCCCATTTGGAACAGTACACTGAGTTAAAATTTTACCGGAAACAATTTTCTATTCAGCATCGATACAAAACAATGACGGTATGATTTCAGACGCTAATTTTCGAAGTAATATTTAATTTTCTAAATGAATAATTGACGCTACATATTATTTATTTTTCTATATGATTCCTTTTCTATTGTATGGTAATATTTTTTGATTTTCTGATTGCCTTTACCTGTGCAGTATACAATGAAAATTCAATGGTGAATTATTTTTGATACTGCTAAATTATGAATACTAATTATATTTTATTTTTCGTACAGTGATGTCATGGCGAACGAGACCTTTCCTCTAATTGTAAAAACAAATCCATGTTTTCATTTTCGCTTGTTCACCACAAGAAAAGAAAGAAGCACAAGTAGCAAAAACCAAGAATTAGGCAAAAGGCCAGGAGTAAACAGAAAAGACGACAAAAAGATCAAATTTAATCTGTAAAACGGAAATGAAAGAAAGGAAATTAAAAAATGTAGAAAGAAAAACAACGTTGTCACTGATCAGCGCGAGGATAAGGGAGAAAAAATGAATTGTGTTCTTTATAATAGTGGCTAAATTTATACAAAAGATCCAAGTGTTTAATCTTTTTTGTTTGACAAGACCAATTGTCTAATCGGATTAACATTCAAATTCATTGACATTTGCTCTTCATGACTAAAACCAATATTTCATTCCGTTCCTACTGCAATGCAATGTGAACATGAAATGGTAGGGAGAGATTTTTAAAATAGCAACTGAGCTCTTAGGATAACCTGTCATAAAGCAATAACAGAGGAAAAGAATTTCCTGTGTCAATTATCGTGTCCTTATATTAAAGATTCTTGTAGACCTTCTAGAATGTTCCTTTTCAGTGTTGCGTGATTTGTCGTTAATCAAGAAGTATCATTTTGAAAACCAGACTGGGGCAGAATTTTGTTTCAAGTCGACAAACGAAAAGTAATTGGCGAAAAGTAAGTACAGTGTAACCCGGATATAAGAGAGTTGTCGGGAGTGGAGAATAAGTGTCTTATACCCGGGTTTCTCTTATATTCGGGTTTGGTCTATTTTGTTTTATTAACACAGGCTCTAATTTGGGACCAGAGAAGATCTCTCTTATATCTGGGTTTCTCTTATATCCGGGTCTCTTATATGAGGGTTACACTGTATTCACATCTTTCCCAAGCTTTAATTGAAATACTTCTCATGCACGAAATGAATAGGTATGTGAGCATTAGGACAGACTACATTAATTAGCACATCTGATACTGAAGAGCTGTGGTACATATTGGCCAGTTATTTTGCTGCTCTTTACAGCCCTTGACAAAGCCTAAAAATAAGGCATGTTAAAATATTTGAGAAATTCTGATGTTCAAAACCAAAATCAGAAACATTGGGGAATATTGAAAGATTTTGATGTACAATTTTGTGACATTAAAATAATATATGAACGCAAGGCGAAAATATAGCAGTGTTATCGAACAGATTTGCCATATGAAGCTTTCCTTTATTATTTTCAAAATAGTTTTAATTTTAAGAAAATTAACTGAAACAAAGAAATATCGCCTGTGAACAAAGAAAGACGCCACTTAATTTATACATTATTTAGGCGCAAAATACAAGATTTCTTATGTTAGAATTAAAGCAACCAATAAATTTAATCAATTTTTGATGTTTCTTGAGTCGAACAATTCTCTACTGACTTCATTGGCTGAAGAACCAAACGAGAATTTAACATGTTTATTATGTTTACCTTATTCTAACAAAGAACTGACAAAGGAGAACATCAAATCACTAATTAAGCAATGATTTGTGCGAATATATGGGATTATGCTACGAGGGTCATTCAATAAATAAGGTGAATTTTTCGATATAAGGACTTCTAATACAGACAGAAGCTTACTCTTTTTTATTTTTTTTTTGTTTTACTTCTTTTTCACATGGATTTAATTTCTTTTTCAGATTAAAAAAAAAACTTTGAGAGTTTTGGCGATTAACAAAGATGGCCGACCAAGAAGCATGCTCCAGGATTGAACACCGGTCAGTTATCAAGTTTTTGGTGGCTGAAGGGTGCAAACCAGTTGAAATTCATAGGAGAATGTCAACAGTGTATGGTGCCACATGTTTCAGCCAAAACAATGTCGACAAGTGGGCTAAATTGTTTAAAGAAGGACGGAGCAGTGTTGAGGATGAAGACAGGCCTGGGAGGTCTACAGAAGTGAGGTCTCCTGGGGTGATCGAATCAGTCAATGACCTCATTCAGTCTGACATAAGGGTGACAGTTCGATGACATTGCTTATCTGTTGGGACAACCGCAGGGGTTATCAGTCAGAAGGAGTCATCTTGCATCATGACAACGCAAGGCCTCACACAGTAGCCCAAACGGTGCAGACCATCAACGACCTGGGCTGGGAACTGATCTCTCATCCCCCTTACAGCCCAGACCTTGCCCCTTCAGACTTTCACCTGTTTGGTCCCTTGAAAGCGTTCACGAGAGGCACGAAGTTTAAAAGTGACGATGAAGTCAAAAGTGTTGTAAAGGACTGGCTGAGACATCAGTCCAAAGATTTTTACGCTGAGGGAATACGGAAGCTTGTGCACAGATGGGAAAAGTGTGTGACAGTGCTGGGAGACTACGTTGAATAAAAAAGTTAGCTTCTATATGTATTAGAAGTCCTTATACTGAAAAATTCACCTTATTTATTGAATGACCATCGTATATTGTCTGATACTGGAATTATTCAACTCAAGAAGCATAAAAAATGACTATATTTCATTGATTGCTTCAATTCTAACATAAGATAACTTATTTTGATCCTAAAGAATATATAAATTAAGCAGCGTCTTTCTTGTGCAGAGGTAATATTACTTTGTTTCAATTAATTTTCTTATAATCAAAACTTTTTAAAAAATTAATAAGCTATGTAGTGTTGTCTTAAGCTTTATAAAAGAAATGGATATACATTTATGTTGTTGCTCAATTTAACAACACGATATCGTTGCAAGACGACCTGACTAATTTTCCTGTAGGAGACACTCCGCTGCCCGGGCGAACAAAATCCTTAGTATCCATCACACACACAAAAATACGATAGTTCTTCTTTGTTTAGTTATTTTCTAGATAAATATATATAATTTTATCTTGGATTCATTAATTTTCAAAAGTTTTTTTAAACCGAATGACATTACATTTAACCCCCAGTTCGTTAGAGCCGGACGCTATTTGAACCGGCAGCCGTCACAACTACCTTGTTAAAACATCATTCTATAGCAGGTGCCAAGAAGTACAAACGTATCCAATATCGAATCTGCTTCTTCAGTAACAAATAAAAGTTTCAACTATAATTATGAGAACAAAGATAAGAGAACTAAATAATTTACTAGCATTAGTTTTCTTTTTTGTAAGATCGTTATCAAGAATTTACTCTTTTCGTTGCCTACGAAAAACTGTTACTTAAATGAAGAGCGAAATGAAGCTTATAAACTTGTGAGGACACGGGTGGGGGGAATGCTGAAAAACTTAGACAAAGTAATTGAAAAATAAGCAAATTCATTTGTGCGGTTGGTGGTGTCGGCAGAGTTGGAATAGAAGCGACAATGAACGACAAAATCGATTAACATCGCTACACATCGAGAACCATTCAGTTGGGATTCACTGATTTACTTACGTAAGGTTTTATATTTGCTAGTTTTTATCCCCACTATTTCTTTTTACGTAAATGTTAATCTCCAGCATCTTCAGGTTCCATGTGAACTCACAGAGTTGGTAAATATTTGTCACACAATCAGGAGACGGAGAAAGAGGCAATAAGACACAAATACCATTATATTTCCACTCTATTTTGTGTATATTTAATATACGTACATCAAAGACTTTGTTATGGCTGCGAACACTGACTTTACACACACGCACACACCACACACACATCTATATATATATATATATATATATAGAGAGAGAGAGAGAGAGAGAGATGTGTGTGTGGTGTGTGTGTATGTATGTATATATATATATATATATATATATATATATATATATATATATATATATATATATATATACATATATTATTTGTAGTAGTAGTAGTAGTAGTAGTAGTAGTAGTAGCAGTAGTAGTATTAATAGAAGTTTTATAAGTATAAGACACTATGCTCGATCGGAATATATAGGGAACCCGATCATTTATTAAATTCTAAAACGGAAATTCTAAACAAATGTAGACATAGAAAACGTTGGTCTCCTCTCCCCGGTAATAATAATAAAAAATAATAATTTTCTTTTTACTCTGATTGAATAAATAGTTACTACCCCTATTTGTCCGTGTTTTTCTTTAAACTCCCGTCCCTCTTTCGTCAATTTTTAGAATAAATGGTTCTCCCCAACCCGCCCCGTTGTTTTTCGTCTTTTTTTTTTTTGGTCACGTGGTCATTTTTTTTTTTTTTTGGTTTATTGACTATAAGTTTCCGTTCTTTCTTACCTTGCTAGCCGGCCTTCCCTGACGATCCGTTTAGGTGAAACCGTGGTAGGTTTGTCGGCTCTCTAGGTCTAACTAACTATATATATATATATATATATATATATATATATATATATATATATATATATATATATATATATGTGTGTGTGTGTGTGTGTGTGTGTGTGTGTGTGTGTGTGTGTGTGTGTGTGTATAGGTAATAAAGCCGTTGGTATATAATCCAAGTGGATCATAGTAATCTAAATTATTTAAATTGATCCACAAAAAGAGTTCAATGTAATTATTATGACAATGCTAATACATCCAAAATTACCTCAAATGGGGGATAGATCTATTTTAAACCCTGAACATTTCTTCGGTTTTATTCAGCCCCGGTGAATAGAATGTCACTGTTAAATTTCTTATTTCAACAAGAACTCAGTTTTTAGACCAGGGTTAAATAAGAATGACGACGTTTTGATCGGTTGAAATAGATCTATCCCACATATGAGGTCATTTTGAATTTTGTGTAATACTATACATATATATATAAAATCTCAGATAAAATCTCTGAAGTTCATGTCGTGTTATATTTACTTCAATTACTTTTTTTTACCATCTCAGTCATTTTCAAAAATCAATGTGGTACCTATGTGGTAATTAGAATTCTTTGTATATATCCCGGTATTCTTTGGAAAGGTGGAATTTCGAAATAGTCCATATTATCTATCTATCTATCTACCTATCTATCTATCTATCTATCTATATATATATATATATATATATATATATATATATATATATATATATCTATATATATATATATATCGATATATATATATATATATATATATATATATATATATATATATATATATATATATATATATATATATCAATGCGGAATAAATGTGATATGGTTCTCTGACTATACATGCGCACGACAGAGGGGTGCTGGGATTTTAGAATTATTTTTCATATATCTAACCACAAATTAAATTCGGCTAGATAAGAAATTCTAAATCTTCCAGCACCCCTGTCGTGCACATATGTAGTTCTAAGAACATAACAAACTTAGTGTGATGAAGTCCCGAAGGACAAAACGCATTACAAATAAACTTTTACACTTTGTCATAAATTTCCCCAGTATTGTCCTTGATATATAAATAAATATATATATTGTTATCTCATGTCTTCATATATATTTTTATAACAACCATATTTTTCCACTAAAATTGCCCTGTATTTACCCAGTTTAGATTTTTTTTTTTCAGATATGGAAAATAATGCGTCTTAGCTGACATGGTCGCCATCATGTTTTGTCAGGGATTTTTAATTCAGTGCTATCCTTCAAGATTGGCTCCCTCCAAAATGGAGGGATGGTAAAATAATAGTTCCCTGCGATTCTCAAGGGCATTAGTCTGAAGATAAGAGAACCGCCTCGGCCGGAATTTGAACCCGTCCTGCTATATCCATTGCTTCTATATATGTGTGTATGTCTGGTTACACAAAAACATTATTTATTAATCTCTCTGTTTTTCTCTTATATACGCAAACACACACACACATACAGATATCTTAATATAAACATATATGTGTGTGTGTTTATGCGTGCGTGCGTGTGTGTATGTGTGTGCACGCGTGTGTTTTCGGAACTAATTCTTCTT
>OZ038484.1:3143241-3210741 GCA_964036315.1 Acanthosepion esculentum | reverse complement strand
ATTTTCTCGACTCGTAGATGACATACTTTAGTGTTGTATTGTACTGGAATGTAGATTACGTACTTAAGTTGCACCGAAATTTAATATTGTGGTTTTCTTTAATATTTTTATTATATGCCATTATATTATGTAGGGTTTGGTGAAAAAATCACGGATCGATCCTGAAGGTCATCTGAAGACGTTATTTCGTAAGATTTTAGGAAGTAGTCGGATTCAGTATTTCAACACCAGGTGATGTCGGTTTTAATGAATTTTAATCGATTTCTTTTTTAAAAAATCCATTAATTCTTTATCAATTGCTCCGTTTACATTTCGGATACCAAATCGAAGAGATATAGATTTTAAAGAAAATCTGAACGAGGGAGGGTGGGTTAATTAAAAAGTGTCACTAGTGGGCTAGGGTTATACATGTTATACATACAAATATTTACTTAAATATCTTTATCTATGAAAAGAATGTATCAACATAAAATGTCTTAAAAGAATTGTCGGACTTTGTCCATTTCATAATGTGTTACGTCATTTATTTACATTTAGATACGCATTGAGGCGATATGACAGTACGAGAGAGATTCATGGAAGATTGTAGTTTAAAAGCAGTAAAATCGACCTTGCCAAACGAACGATCCTCTGTGGCTCAATCGGTTAAGGCACGTCAGGATATATGTTCCGTATAGGATACAAGTTCGATTCCTGTCGGTGGACGAATGTTTTCTATGAAAATTTCTCTGACATTCAGGCCGGTAAATATTATTAATACTGTTTGTTATAAACAGAACATTTACTTATATATATATATATATATATATATATATATATATATATATACATATATATATATATATATATATATATATATATATATATATATATATATATACCCTGATGATGATATGCTATGTCGAAAGTACACGGAAATAAATACAATATGAACCAAAACGGAGTTTTTCCCTTGTCTTTAAATAACGACACAAAAAACTCGTTCATGAGTATGAAAGGATCCTGTTAAGACTAAGTAGACAGAACATGCCGAACTTATTTAACGAAACCTGCCTTATATATATATATATATATATATATATATATATATATATATATATATATATATATGAAGAAATATAGTCTTAAAGTGCGCAATATTTATGGAATAAAGTGATCAATATCAGAGATACAGCGTACGTAAATATATAATTGAACATTGAAGTCGACACTTAGACGCTAGACATAAAAGTGAAAATTTATGTCAATACTCAGAGGTGACAAGCTGTTTCATGCTAGACGCAGGCATCAGGCGGCCTGAAGATTGCGTCTAACATCAGACAGCCTGTCGCCTCTGAATGTTGACTTCAGTGTTCACTTTATAACTATATATATATATATATATATATATATATATATATATATATATATATATATATATATAAATGAACAAAGAAGTCAACACTTAGAGGCGACAGTCTGTTTCATGCTAGATGCAATCATCGGGAGACGAGTGCTGTTATTTTTCTCGGCTATTGATATATAAGGGTCAGTGGTGCATTTTGGGTAGTCTATATTGGCGGTTACTTTTACCGGAAGTCGTTTATTTGTTTATTTATTTATTTGTGACAAATTATTTTGCTTGTATTTAATTTTATTTTTATTTTTTACCTAATTTATTTATTTATTTTGATCGGTGTTTTTAATTAACGTAGTAAAAATTTGTTTATATAGCTTATTGTTTGTAGTCTATTATGGCGGTTATTTTACCGGAAGTCGTTTATTTGCTTATTTATTATATATATATATATATATATATATATATATATATATTATGCACGCGGTACTTAGTGGAAAATGCTCAATATCTGTGATTGACCTAAAATATTCAGTTGTATGTATATTAGTTTGTAACCCTGGCTTTCACGCTTTTGCAATCATCAGACAAGCTGGTTTATTTTTTCAAACAAATAAACATAAATAGATCTCCTTTTCGAATACTAAACCAGTTTGTCTGATGATCGTAAAAGCGTGAAACGCAGGTTTCCAAACTAATATACATACAAATGTAGTAAATCTTTTTCCTTTTGTTCTACTCTCTTATCTCGTCAATCTTTCAGCCTTTAAACTTTTCTCATAATTTATTATTAAAATTTTCTTTTTCTCAGATCTCTCTTGACATTATCTTGAATGTCTCTTCCCTTCGTTCTTTTTTCTTTTTATCGCTGTCTCTTTTTTCATTCCTCATCTCGATATATTTCACTATATTTCTCACCTGACATTCTATATTTTGACATGTCTCGTATACTGTTTCTTTCCTGAAAGATAATCAGACAGCGGCCATCTGTGTTGATGCTAAAACCTTATCGACTTCACACTTAAAGACCAACGCTTCTCACCTAACGTTTGGCGTCATTTTCGGTATAATTCAATCACCAACATTTATTCACTAGACTAAAGTTTTCTGCCTATCAAAAGCGCCTAACTAGGAACACCGAGATCATTTCCAGACTTTTAGGTCTTGGGAGATGGATCACTTTCACCACAATCCGCAAAATATTTCACCACTAGTTGATTATTTTACAACACAGGCACGATAAGAATCGAGATTGGTTACCAGGATCTTCTGAATTCTTGAAAATTAACGTCTTCTTTCTTTGAATTATACAAACAGCAGATTGGATAACGATTATAACGAGGTGTGAGATAAAGATAGGCCTTTCTCAATCTGCTGAAAAAATAAGGATTTTATGAAATACGACATCATTTACATTTCGTGATATTTACATCGTTTGGAAATATTTGATATTATAAAGCGACAGTTTAGTTTCATTTTATTGATTTTTTTACCCTGTGGAAACGCTAAGATTCTTCTACATTCTGCGACCGTCAACTCTGACCTTTCTTCACAAGCCTCACTTCAATGTGGAACGAATCTGTACGCATGACATGTAGCAATCAGTGCTTCAATCGTCTTTTTTTCTCTTTTTAAGCAAAATATTTTCATCACATCATGTAACTACTGATCATAAAATATTTTGTTTCCTCTTAAATATCTAATTGTTCAGATATATCGCTTTATGAATGCTGATTGCCATGACGATATCAATAGGGATGTTCATCGGAGTGATCTGTTAGAAATTTATCATCGAATGCTTCATTATTATAGTCCGTGCTAAATTCATATATGTGTAGTATATTGATAAACAGTCCAATAAAATATCCAGGAAAATTCATATTTTGCGTACTATTCGCCTTTATTCTAAAAAGTTTAGCTTTTCTCTAAATATGGTAACTACCTTAGACTTTCAAACACTGATAGGAAATTAGTCGATCGAAGTTGATTCTGCTAACTTAAATACAATTAAGTCTACTGCCGTTAGATATAAGATGAGAAATGTCGTAGCAATATGACTAGATTGATTTTTCTTAAGCTAGTTTGCATTCTGTAACGAGTCTAGAGAAAGTTTTTTCCATGTCATCCGGGCACTCAACGACATTCATCCGGGCACTCAACGATATGCAATGCAAAATTCAAATCTCATTGATTTCGCTTTTTAACATTTGTGATTAACTAATAATCGTGAAATATAATACGCTCTGAATGTCTCGAGAAATATCAGAAAACATTGACATGAAAAATATACTAAAGATAAATTCAGACAACTCTTAAAATGAATTTGTTCATATTTCCTTTGCCATTTTAATACAAAGGAAGTTGCATCTGGGATGGCGCTTAGGTATTTAACAACGATTTCTGTGACTATAGTTTTCCATTGACTAGGAAAATAGAATTGTCGAGACGATATGAGAATGATTTGTATTGGGACTTAAACATTTTGAAAACAAATGAATTGATGTTTTCACTATAGCGGGACCTTATATTGAAATGCTTCACGGATTATTGGCCGAGAATAATGAGCTATCGGTTTGAGGAGCTTTCTAGAGACGAGAGCAGTGGCAACTACGTTCCCCTGACAGGAGACCAGTCGAGGATTACTATTCGCATGCAATATTCTGCACCTACAAAATCATAAAATTGGATGCGTATAAAGAAACTATAGGAAACATGTCTGCAGAGGTCTTTCCTCGGCCACTTGTTGCAAGACGAAACTGTAGACACGTTTGATACGAACTTAAGAATACAGAAAAAAACAGAAGCATGTTCGACATTACTTCAACGTATATGAGTGTAAGCGCTACAACTTGCGTATGTATGAAAATAGAGGGATAGATTCTTAGATATACAGCGGAAATATAATTAAATATTTAAGCACACACACGCAATCCATATAAATTTCTTCGTATATATATTACATATATATTGTTACATATATTATTGGCACACAGGCACATATTTATGTGTGTGTGATAAAAGTGTAAATTACTAAACATACATACACACACACACACAAACACACACACACACACACATATATATATATATATATATATATATGTATGTATGTATATGAAAGAATTTCTTTGTACACACACACACACACACACATATATATATATATATATATATATATATATATATATATATATATATATATATACATGATGCAGTTTTTAGCGGTTTTAGATACGGTTAAATAATGTACAAAATATCTGTCTATATGTTTGCCTCATCTACACACACGCACATCCACTGATATGTAAGTGTATAACTTATATATATATATATATATATATATATATATATATATTACAAAACTTTGAAAAATGTGTATTAGCATGTCATGTAGGGCCGAATATATATATATATATATATATATATATATATATATATATATATATATATATATATATATATATATATATACAAATAAATACTCTCTTCAGAGCACTTACTGATGAGGTGAAATATTCTGTCAGAATTCAACTAATGCGTCCTTTATTTCTCCTTTGGCTTTGAATATGTTTTTCCTTAAGACATAAATGTTTAAGTAAATGTGTCATCAGACTGAGACAACACCCGTTTGTGTGGTCCTATAAATTGTTTTTCATAAAAGCCTCAACCATAAACCTATTCATTACTATTTCGATTGTGGCCAACAACGTTCCGTCATGCGCTCTGATCTGTTTCTATTTTATTTGTTTGACTCTTACTTTCCCTCCCCCCTCTCCCCCCTCTCTCCCCCCCCTCTCTCTTTCTGTCCCCCTCTCTCCATTTATTCATCTATCTATCCTTCTCTACAACTTATGTATGGAGATGAACTGAATTCGTTGTTTCATTGCTGGTGTTGTCTGGAAACGGGAAGTAATTTCTTGTGAATAAAATATAGAATTTCTGTTTTTCAGTGCTTCGCTTGTATGCGTGATAACTATTCATAATTTATCTTCTGTTGGTTATTTTTTATATCCATAAGCCAAATATTTTCTTCAGATTTTCTAACTGTTGATAATAAAATATATTCTTTCCTCATAAGTATTCTGATTTCGAGTAATAGTAATGCCAGATTGGTATGAAACCCCCAAAAAGGGCATCTCTTAGTACATTCACATCAGCTGTTCCATTCTTATAGCAAAATGATTCATTCTTATACGCTTAGTATATATAATTAAATATATCTATGCAATTTAAGCGAGAAAATAATTTATGGTTGACCACATGTAATAAGTCACAGAATATATCATAAAATCTTAAATAATTTATCTTTTATTAATATGTGACATAAATTTCCCTGATGCGGAAATTGAAATAGGCATTGAAAAGAATAGTAAACATGTTTGCTCTAAAATTATTAACTATCATAATATTTAAAACATAACTGGAAAATGAAGAGAAGAACCAAATGTATAAATAGACGCCAGCATTTTTGGCATAATTTAATATATTTGTATAAAATATAATGAAAATCTATATTTAATATTGCCTATGATTACATGATAGAAACATGTAAAATGATTTTGAAAATCGTCGGCGGAAGAGAAGCAAAAAACTGGAAAAGGATTTTCACATGCGGGAAACTGAGAAAAGAAACTAATAGATGTTACAGTTCAATACATAATTGATGAAACTTACTTGCCAATCTGGTCAGTCAGTTATGTGCTATGCGTGATACACGCTTAGACGATCATGTATCTTTCGCTTCTGAGTGTTGACTTCAATGTTCACATTTACGTATGTATGTATGTATGTATTATATATATATATATATATATATATATATATATATATATATATATATATAATAGTCAGAACAAACCACAAAAATCAACCCCAAAATTCAACAAATAGCTTTATCTTCCCAAACAAAAACAAAACTGTTAAATAAGCTATATGAACAATTTGTATTACGTTAATAAAAACACCGATCAAAATAAAAATAATAAATAAATAATATATAAGATGAAAAATAAAAACAAAAATAAATAAAAACAAGCGAAATAATTTGACCCAAATAAATAAATAAACGACTTTCAGTAAAATAGCCGCCATAATAGACCACCCCCAATAAGCCATATAAACAAATTTTTACGACGTTAATAAAAACAACGATCAAAATAAATAATAAATAAATAAATAAAAATAAAATAAATATGAAGGATAAAAAACAAAAATAAATTCAAATAAAAACAAGCAAAATAATTTGATACAAAGAAATAAATAAACAAATAAACAACTTCCGGTAAAACACCTGCCAAAAATGACTACCCACAATGCACCACTGACCGGTATATATAAATAGCCGAGAAAAATAACAGCACTCGTCTCCCGATGATTTCATCTAGCATGAAACAGACTGTCGCCTCTAAGTGTTGACTTCTATGTTCACTTTTATATTTACACACGCTCTATCTCTGATATTGAGCACTTTATCCCATAAATATACCACACTTTAAGACTATATCTCTTCATATATATATATATATATATATATATATATATATATATATATATATATATATATCTGTGTGTGTGTGTGTGTGTGTGTGTGTGTGTGTGTGTGTGTGTGTGTGTGTGTGTGTGTGTGTGTGTGTGTGAATGACTGTACACGGTCTCTCTTGTAGCTTGAGCACATTTGAAGAAAGGGAAGGTTCGGCTGCTGCTATTTACCCTGGGAGCCAGTAATGCTTATATCTCGTATAAAGTGTAAAAAAAATCCCTTTTGCCACTGCATGGGCTAATGCTCTAAGGGATATATTCTCCGGTTGATGTTAAATCCGTCTCCTTTTGATCCACTCTTGAAGCAATCGCATGTTTATCCGGATAATTTCGTTGTGATACGGCGAATAATTCTTTTTGTGAATGACATGATTTTTTTATATTTATTTATATTCATATTCATTTTATACATACATATATATATATATATATATATATATATATATACCCGTGACATATACCCGTGTGTATGTGTATATATATATATATATATATATATATATATATATATATATATATATATATATATATATATATATACCATGTGTATGTGTGTGTGTATATATATATATATATATACACACACACGGGTATATGTCACGGGTATATATATATATATATATATATATATATCCGTGACATATACCCGTATATATATATATATATATATATATATATATATATATATATATATATATATATATATATATATATATATATATATATAAATGTGTATATATATATATATATATATATACACACACACACGGGTATATGTCTGTGTGTGTGTATGTGTGTGTGTGGCGTTAAGTTTGATAAAATTTTACATGTAATAAATTAAAACATTTTATTTAAATTGATTTTTTGTGCAATGGTTTTAAATGTTTTCAAAGAAATGTTTGCAATAATTTTAGTTTCCTTAGAAGAATCTGTTAAATCCTCGTAATAGGCAAGGGAGATTCATTCGATATTTAATGCTCGTTCCGACTTCTTATAACGCAAAGCACTCAATAAAAGACTAATGGATTATTTGGCGGCTCAAGTCGAAGTCATTATAAGGTTCCTCGTCTGGTTAATTTTACTGGGCGTAAAATCCTCACTGGGTGTCTGATACCTGTGCCAATCTATGATAAGTATGCCATTCACAAGTGACACGCTTGTTTTCACCAGTTGACGACTTAGTAAAAAGGACGTTTCCGTTTGCGACTAGTTCTCTCTGTCAACATCGAGACAGATTTCAATAACCGGATATGACCTCGATTTGATGAATGAAGGTTTCCAGCTTATTTTTTTTTTCTTTTAGATCCACAGACGATTTATTCTTCCGATACGATTAGGCAACCATTACATCACCTGCTGTCAATGATTCTATTTTTTTTCATCTTTTCTTTCCTTTTGACGTAACATCTATTTATTACTTACTTTTTCTAATCTATCTTCTTTTTTTACTTTTTCCTTTTTTATTCATTTCCATTCTCCCCCATTGCTTTTTCTCTTTTTTTTCCTTTGATTTCTTTCTTTCTTTCTTTTTCCTTTTTTGTTCATTTCCTTTCTTCCCCCTTACTTTTTCTCTTTCTTTTCCTTTGTTTTCTATCCTCTTCGTCGTCTTCTTCTTTATTTCTTTCTTTTTCTCCTTTTTCCTTTTTTGTTCCTTTCCTTTCTTCCCCATTGTTTTTTTATCTTTCTTTTCCTTTGTTTTCTTTCTTTCTTTCTTTCTTTCTTATTTCTTTCTTTTTCTCATTTCTCCTTTTTTGTTCATTTCCTTTCTTCCCCATTGTTTTTTATCTTTCTTTTCCTTTGTTTTCTTTCTTTCTTTCTTTTTCCTTTTTTGTTCATTTCCTTTCTTCCCCTAGCTTTTTCTCTTTCTTTTCCTTTGTCTTCTTCTTCTTCTTCTTCTTCTTCTTCTTCTTCTTCTTCTTCTTCTTCTTCTTCTTCTTCTTC
Source organism: Acanthosepion esculentum (assembly GCA_964036315.1). Classification (NCBI taxonomy): domain Eukaryota; kingdom Metazoa; phylum Mollusca; class Cephalopoda; order Sepiida; family Sepiidae; genus Acanthosepion; species Acanthosepion esculentum. The sequence continues at coordinate 3,201,926 of OZ038484.1, read as the reverse complement.
TTTCTTTCTTTCTTTCTTATCGTACATTTTTGTTTATTCCTACCTATCTCTCTCTATTTTTCTTTTTCTGAAAGAGACTGCCTCCTCTTTCGATTGTTGCTTCCTCTTCGAGAATTTTCTCCTGCAATTGCTCTTTAGAAATATACTTTCAACTCTGCTAACTTTTTCCCAAATTATTTTTTAGATTCATTTTTATAAATCAACATAGCTCTCTGCTCCTTCTCTCTCTTAGACATTCAAACGTATGTATGTAGTACACGAACGAACGACTGACACACACTTACGCTTACCAATACTTAATAATATTTAATAAGATAACCAGGCCCCGGGAAAATAAACTAAACTAAAATCTATTTAAAAAAACACATAAGTAAATGTAATAATCATAATAATCAACAACAGATAATAAAATAATCAATAATAAATTATGAATGATGACTAAATGTTTCACAAACAAAACCATGAAAAAGAACTGTATTCTGATCGACAGTTATTTCTACTGAAAAGCCTCTAGAATAATTTGAAACATAATAGTTACCGTCTACCCAATAACCATTGGGATAATATAATAGATCTTACTACCCATAATGCACCACTAACTAGCATATACACATTGTCGAGCCAAAACAGAACCCACATTGTCTGAAGTTTGCGTCCACGTATAAAACAGACTGTTGACCTCAATGTCCAATTTATATTTACATACGCTATATCTCTGATATTGAGCACATTTACCTATAAATAAAGAATAATGTAAACTATATTTTTATTATATATATATATATATATATATATATATATATATATATATATCGATAATACAAGAAGGTGAAAATTCGTAAGTATGTGCCAAGATTTCAAGAATAAAGATATCTATCCCCAAAATATATAGCAAAAATTAATATTTCTTCTAAAGTTTTCAGTTATATAAAAATCTGAAGAAAATATTTTCGAAACATTTACACATCGTTCACGAGCTTTTTATTGATGTTTCTATCCAAAACAAAATTCATCACCTTTATAATTGTTCAGCAAACATGATTTTGTAAGTTCATCCCAAGTTAATATCATAGGAAATATTAGTTGGGAAATTGATTAGCACCAATCATAAAGTTCCTATCTTTCTTGAAAATCAGGATTCAAATTTTCTGTTATATATGTTCCAAATCTAAACGGCTCCAATATATGTCCAATTATTTTTTTAATTATAAAATAGTATTGTAAAAGTCCGTTGGTATATACAAGTCTTCTGACCTTTCAAGTATTTTTTAACATTACGTTTAAATCATTTTTATATAACCAATTTTATTCATCCAGCGATTTTCATTTTTGATTATAGTTTGATATATTTTATGTAGATAGCTGTCCATTATCTAAACTCTTTGAAGAAAGCAGAAAATGAATATGCATTCTCTGCTTTATTTCCAGGCCAGCATATGTCTCTGTCTATATTTCTGAGATGAGGTATTATGTACATTATTTGCATTATTCGGACTATTGTCGTCATCTTAGTCGCCATATTTATTACAACGTTTCGGCCTTTCAGTATCTGTCTATAATTCTGAGATGAGGTATTATGTACATTATATAAATTATTCTGACTATTGTTCTCGTCTTTGTCACCATATTTATTTAGTTATTATAAATATGGCGTCAAAGAAGAGGACAATAGTCCGAATAATGTAAATAATGTACAGCATATGTATTTACAGACTTCAGTTAAGGAAGTTTCTCTCATGATCACATACGTCTTTAGCAACTACAATTATTTACTCTGTGATAATTTCAATGGTTTAAAAACTTCGTGATGTTATTGATTAATTTTCGAAAACTTTGTCCACAGAATTGTTATGATAGATGATGTGTTAAATCAGTCTACTATTGTCCGTTCGTGCGTTGTTTCTGTCAGTCACGTTCAACATCAAGGCATCAATCAATTTTGAAAAGGCAGTTGCAGAATTTAGATCTTAACAACAACCTCAGGTCATATATATCCTCTTCAATTATTATATCAATTTCAACCAATTAGCTATTTTACTAAATTTCACTGCAAAGTTATCGATGAGGGCAATCAATTCAGTTAAGGAAGGGATAATACATAATTCACTTTATGAAATATTATTTAGATTTCTTTCCAGTTTTATTTGTCTGTAAACTTCTAAAGTTTTTATAAAAATCTGTTTTATGCTAGGGTTTTGATTTTTTTTTAAGTGTTTCACCCCAAGCAAGGCGGGAAGCCACTAGCACGCGAGAGGTTTCAGAGAATTGGAGCGAGAGCAAAGAGGAGTGATGGAGGAAAGGATGAAGAGAAGGATAGGGGACAGATCAAGTCGCTGTCGATTGACATTACATTTGAATAGTTGAAGATTATAGCTACCACGGAAACAGGAAAATGGGAGGGAGTTCCACGGGCGAGAATTGCGAGACATGAAGCTATTGGAGTAGAAGAGACGGCGACATTTAACAGTTTCGACAGTGAAAGCGTGAGAGCCAGATGCCAGCCTAGTTGGACGCTTAAATTCATGAAGTCCGGTAACCAGCGAAAGCAGCTCATCGGAGCAGTTACCGTGGAAGTATTTGTAAAAGAGACAGAGGGAGGCGACGGCATGTCTGTGAGAGTGCGACTGCAGACGAGATGCCAGATCAGGGCCAATTATATGGCATATCCGTCTCTGGATTTTATCAAGGACCTTGAGACAATTAGAAGGGGCTCCAGCCCATATATGTCAGCAATACTCCATGCAAGGGATGAAAAAATTGTGCTAAATCTTTTTACTACAATATTACATTAATTATTGCAATGAATGTTTAATTGTTTCAATGAAATAAATTATTTTCCAATGAACACAAACACACACAAAATAGAAAAATTGTATTAAAAAGAGTTATTTTATCCTCAACATTACAGCGGAATAATGAAAATCCGTGAGTTAAAATTAACCACAATTTCGACATTCAAAAAGTTAATTGTTGTTAAAATGAATTTTATGTTTACAAAATAATCATCACGTGAATGCAAGACATATCCTTCATGATAGAATGTACAGGATTATAATTAATTGGAATATTTTTGAATCCATATTATACTACGATAAATCACATACAAATATATCTGAACACACACACATATATATACATATATATATATATATATATATATATATATATATATTTATATGAATATGTATATGTATATATATATTTTATATATTTATATACATACATTGAACACTAATATTACCAATATATATATATATATATATATATATATATATATATATATATATATATATATATATATATTTGCGACGGTACAGAAGCGTATCAAGGCATAAAAATCTATTTTTTTATTAACGGCCATGTTAGATTTAAAATAAAACACCAGTTAACCGGTTTCGTCCCCTCTCATCAGAACTGTTTAACGGGGAATAGAAATTATGAGAATAATATTTGTTATGGGTGACATGAATGAAGGGCAGGGAAGAGAAAGATAAATACAAGTGTATAAAATTACACGTGTATAAAATTAAAATAATACCACTCAAGATGCTAGAGACACAGCACAGCAAGCCCAAGCATATAAATAGCATATATATGCATAATGAGAAGCCACGTATACTTTCTTGATATGTATATATGGAGAAAACAACTGAAAAGTTGCAAATTAAAAAAAAAATTGAATATTTTTTGTGAAAGTATTTATTTATATTTTTTTATATATTTGATATATTACAGATGCTGTTATTTTATGTGTAAATTTATAAATTGGTATGAGAACTATAAATGCACAGACTATTTCTAATAGAATAACTTGCCACTCATCCATTCGATATATGGAATCTATATTTACCTTCATGAAGACTCTATGCACACACGTCAAATGTGGGTATCATGTGAAGAACAGTCAAATAAATAAATAGCTACATTGCAAATATTTAATGGTATTTTCATTTCAAATATCTATATTCTGCTATAGAATCAGTTTGCAAAATCTTTCTTTACACAGAAAATTCAGAACGGTGTAAATCAGCCCTGGCATATGTTGATAGAGCTTGTAGGTAAGCATAAATAAGAGTAAAAGGTGTATATAATGAGGAAGATGACATCTCGTTTTTTTTTTCACTGGATCGATTTAAGCTCTAGAGTAAACTGATTTTACCAGAGGTCATATCAGAATTCATTATCAGCGGAAGTAGCAATGAGTTGATAGCAATTTCTGAAAAAAATGACATAACTATTAGTCAAGGTAGTTGAAGAAATCAAGAAATATGGAGCAACCATTATTTATAATAAAACAGAAAAACAGAAAGCAAAGAACTGTATAAGGGCAGCTGAAAACCATGCAGGTACACAAATATATAAATCGAGCATATCTGTGTATTATCCTAATAGACAATGGAAGACTCATATGATTAGCCAATGCATCGATTAATAGTAAAATATCACAGGAAGAAATATGTAAATGATTATCATGTATCGTTTAAACAATGAAATGGAGTGAATGCTGGGGGGTTCGTTTCCTTATATTTTACATATCAGGAATTCCAATGTGTAACTCTGCTACTAACAAACAGAAAGAGACATGTTTGGAACACATTATGAGGAAGGATGTCTTGGAGAAATTTTAAACAGACACTGAAAGCAAAAGAGGCGGTAGGAGAAAAATGCAACAAATTATTTGCTATATTTGAGTAAATGGATGACAGAATTACGACCACAGATTCAATAAGTTGGCGTTCAGGATCAAGAAATAATTAGAGCCTTCAATAATTGTAAATTCTGAAGAGCCCGAATCGTTCACGCTCAACAGGTACATTGCGCGCATGCACACACAAAACAGTATACATATATATATATATATATATATATATATATATATATATATATATATATATATATATATATATATATATACATACATATATATATATATATATATATATACATACATATATATATATATATATATATATATATATATATATATATATATATATATATATATATATATATATATATATATCAAGAAAGAACAGTAATATATATAATCCGGTGTTCTTATTGTTATTTTTTATTTTTATTTTTTACAAAACAGTACTCAATGTAAGTGTACAGAGCATAAATATTATAAATTTACTGATTTAATGTATATTTTTTTCGCTACAAAATAATAACCATGTTTCAAAAATGGAAGTTAAAAACTTCAAATTTAATTATATAATTGTTGTGGTGGGATCCACCTAATCTGCATAGGTGACTACCAACTATATAAATAGTGGTTGGTACCGGAAGACGAGGGGGAAGAGAATCACGAGATCCAACTAGAGACTCTGATCGACTGCGACTAGTCAACACATTCTCCAGGAACGTCTTCCCAGAAATATACAGAAATACTATATGTACTTATTTTCAACAATGGCGACGAAGTAGAACGAATCATACGTCAAGTTTCAACAATGGCCACAAAGTAGAACGAACCATACGCCAAGTTTCAACAATGGCAAAGAAGTAGAACGAACCATAAGGAAAGAAGAAAGAATTAATAGTGAGAGTTTTCAACAATTGGGACAAGTCATTGAAGAACCCAGGCTGAAAAAAAACTATTAATTAAAAGTCCAACGTTAACGTAACGACGAAGGATTCTAAAATTCTGGATATGTAAAACTCGTTAAAAGACGACTAAGCATAAAGGAACGTTCACTCAGAAAAATTGGAAGGTGTCGTAAACGAATAACGGTAATTTTAAATTAAAAAATTATCTACACCGAGACACCCACTAAAAAGAAAAATTGGCCGACTACAAACACATGCATGGATTAAAAGGAGCACAAATACACCGTGTCGACTTTGAAAGGTAACAAACTTTAAAAAATTTTTTTTTAAATTATTTGTTCAACAATATAGTGACGAATTACCTCTGATAAGAAAATCAGACGTGTCATTGAAATACGCGAACAGAAGTCGAAAACGAAAAAAAAAAGTCCGACGCTCTCTGTTCGCGAAAAACCAAAAAAAAATACCAAAGTTGAGTAGCACGGGCGTGAATGTAAAAGCAAGACATAAAATAGAAAAGTCGTACGTTGTTTCGATTTTTTGGTCAGCTTATATGATATTCGGAGATACACAAATTAAAAGTATATTCCTTGTTGCATGAACACTATCAGCTAAAAATGGAGGAACTATCCAAAGTCATATCTGAATTATTAAAATCCCAGCAGTTGAGTCAACAACGTCAGCAAGAACAACAGATAGCACAGCATAAATATCAAGAGAAACAAGTTGAAAGACAACAAGAACAACAAATAGCGCTGCAAAAATATCAGGATAAACAAGATGAAAGACAACAGAAATATCAAGAAAAACAAGTTGAAAGACTTTTGGAAATTTAAAAGTTAACACTGGAGAAATTAAACAACTTTCAGGCAAATGAGGGAAATTCTTCATATTCTAATAACACCATATTTAATTCGCTGGAAACTTTCAACTATGTGCCAGACGAAGAAAAAACGTTTGAAGCGTACTTTAAACGATATGAAGATATTTTCTACACAGACTGTGAAAACTGGTCGAATTCAAGAAAAGTCAGTCTATTACTAAGAAAGCTAGATACAGCAGAACATAGCAAATTTGTAGATTTTATTCTACCGAGAAAAACAACTGAATTGGAATTCTCGGAAACAGTGAAATTGCTAAAAGAGCTGTTTGGAGCAAATATGTCGCTTTGGCATAAGCGATGGTTATGCATGAATGTCTCTAAATCCGACGATCAGGATTACTTAACATATGCATCTATAGTGAATAGACATTGTGACAATTTCAGATTAGCAGAGATTACGGTTGAAGAATTCAAGTGCTTAATTTTTTCTCAAGGACAGGTATCCAGTAAGAGTGCCGAAATAAGACGTAGAGTTTTGTCTAAACTCGAATCTGAACAAGGCCTTACCCTGCAAAAGTTAGCAGAGGAGTGTCAACGGGCTGTAAAGTTAAAGAAAGAGTCGCAAAAAATCGAAGAAGCTGGTATTGCTTATATTAAAAAAATAAAAAAGCAGTCAAAGTACCCAGTAGAGAAAAATTGGAGAAAAAATTCAGCGTATTTTAATAATAGACAAGAAAATAAAAAGAACGAAAATAAAAAAGTCCCACCATATAATTGCAGACGCTGTAACGAAAGACATTGGGAGGTAAATTGCCCATATAGAAATAAGAAATGTTTCGTGTGCCAAAAGAATGGTCACAAAGGATCTTGTTGTAAAACGAAAAAATGCAAGAATCGAATTAGACAAACAAATTCGAATATCAAATCAGATAGAGATTTGAGGAAATATGTGACGACTGAAATATTCAAAAAGAATATCAAATTTCAACTCGATTCATGGTCAGATTTAACAATAATGAACGATAAAACATGGAAAATTTTAAAAAGGCCTACAATAATGAAGTCAACAAAACTCGCTCGAACGGTAACTGGAAAGCAAATTAACTTCGAAGGCGAGGTTGTACTTCCAATGAAATTGAATGAGATCGTTAAAAAAATAAAAGTTTTCATTCTGAGAAATGGAGAAAACTTGTTGGGTACAGATTTTATTGAAACATTCGAATTGTGGGATAAACCGTTAAACTCTTTCTGCAGAAAAGTAGAAAGTAATACGCCATCAAGACAGGACATTAAAGAGGAATTAAAGAAAAAGTTTCCGGAAACCTTTACACCTGGTCTTGGAAGATGTAACAAATTTGAAGCTAAATTTGAATTAAAAGAAAATACTATGCCTGTATTTAAAAAGAAACGAAACGTGCCTTTCGCAAATGGTGAGAAAATAGTAGTACCAAAAAAGTTGCAGAAAACAATCCTACGGGACTTTCATATGGGTCACCCGGGGATTAATAGAACAAAAAGCTTAATGCGAAGCTTTGTATATTGGAAAGGAATGGATGTGGATATCGAAAACATGGGTCATCGATGTAAAGGGTGTGCGTTAGCAGCTAAGGCACCACCTATAGTACACAAACCATGGCCCAAGACGGATCATCCGTGGGAAAGATGACACATTGATTTCGCTGGTCCAGTAGAAGATTATTACTACTTAATAGTGGTAGATAGCTTTACAAAATGGCCGGAAGTACTACGCTGCAAAAAGCCTACGTCCAATACCACAACAACTTTTTTGCATGAACTATTTGCACGGTTCGGTGTGCAAGAGTGTATTGTGAGTGACAATGGTACACAATTCACTTCTGACGAATTTAAGGAATTTTGTGAGTTATATCAAATTAACCACATAACGACGCCGCCGTATCATCCGAGATCCAATGGACTCGCAGAAAGATTTGTAGATACGTTAAAGCGCGCTCTGAAGAAAGCCTCAGGAGTTCCAACGGAAAAGGCGTTTCAGCAATTCCTACAAGTATACAGAATCACGCCTAACCAGAGAACACCATCAAACATGGCACCAGCTGAACTAATGTTCGCTAGGAAAGTTAAGTCAGTGTTTGACAAGCTTTTGCCAGGAAGAAATAGAATAAAGAACAATATGTATACAGCTAGAAAAAGATACACCCCCGGAGAGAAGGTCTTTTTCAAGTGCTGTAGAAACAACATTGAGTTCTGGGAGCGAGGCATAAGAGAATCGGTGACCTGATTTACATAATAAAAGGGCCGAAGAATACTCATAAAAGGCACCAGAACCAACTCAAAAAATGCTACGTGCTAGAGCATGAAGAGAGTATACCGGATGAGGAGGAAGATCCCATTGATGTAATGTATGATACTTTTCAAGTAGAACCTCCGCAGAGTGCTCATGAACCGAGAAGATCCGGTAGAAAACGAAAGTTCACGGACACATTGGACGTGAATCCAAAACGAAAAAGATATTGAAAAAAAAACAGATATATATATGAACTATGCAAAGGGGATCTACAAAGAAATAACCATCATCATCCCATATAGAAGCCAGTTTGAAATCCAAAAGGATTCCAAGGCTTGGGAGGGGGGTGTTGTGGTGGGATCCACCTAATCTGCATAGGTGACTACCAACTATATAAATAGTGGTTGGTACCGGAAGACGAGGGGGAAGAGAATCACGAGATCCAACTAGAGACTCTGATCGACTGCGACTAGTCAACACATTCTCCAGGAACGTCTTCCCAGAAATATACAGAAATACTATATGTACTTATTGTGTACACTTTCTTGTTATAATACATTCTTGTTCTAAGTACATTTTGTGTTGCATTATTATTCCATGCAATAGGCGAGATTCAACATTGAGTCAAGACTCAACAATAATTAAATTACACGTTTTAGTTTCGTCTTCAAGCGGATTTTGGAATAATTTATTTTTAAATTTACTGAGATTTAAACGCACATATAAATTCATAATTTCCTGTTTCCAAAGATACAGAGAAATCCAATCATTCAGACAGGGGCCGTAGCGTGTTCATTTTTATTAACTATTGTTGTATCAATTATGAATTACGTTCGAAAAAAAGGTTAAGCTTAGGGAGTGTAGGGTGTATTTTTCAACGAATTCTGACATCCGTGAAATGCATGTCGTCTGTTTTTTTTTATTAACGGCTAAAAGATTTTCTTCACTTTTTTCTTACTTATATACTTAAAGATTCTTTTTAGTGGTGTTTGGGTTAGAATACGTTTTATTTAACTACATTTTTAAAAATATTTTTACTATTAATTACTAATAAATTATATTTCTTTTTAAAACAAGTAAATGTAATAGAATTACTTAAATTATTTAAAATTATTTTTTCATATCAAATATAAGTATGTATATTACCAGCTCCCATTTTTTAATTTTATTTTTAAATATTATTTAAGGAAGATTTTTGACAATGACACCAGAAAATAGCTATTTCATTTTATATATATATATATATATATATATATATATATATATATATATATATATGAATGAAAAAACGATATATTATATATCAAGAACAATTTTAGAAAAATCTATTTTCAATAGACGAAGTTTTTATGTGAGGCATTTAGTCATTTAGATCCTCTTCGGATTAATGTCCGTTGAAGAACTAAAGTTCAAAACGCATCATACACATCCATTTTGTCATATGTAGTATATATACAAGAGTGATGGAAGAAAAATATTTAATTCATAGTAATTGAAACTTTAAAACATGCCATTTAAGAAACAATGATAAAATTTTCATTTTTTTTAAAAATTACGTCCTGTAGATGGCGTCCTCCTGTACGAATGCATTCTTGAAATCTGCTGTTGAGACTCCTCATTGACTGCTGCATCATCTCAGCTGGGATACTGTGAATTTCATTCTCGTTACTAAAATGGCGAAATGTTTACTTGCTCAAGGTCACTGTCTCGCAGTGTTGCCACTTGCTCATGTCTAGCAATACGCACTTCAAAAATTTCGTTTTTTTGGGTCACCCTGTACATTAATCTTAAATAATATTTCTTGCTACGTTTCGGTTTCTAAACCTAATTATTTTAATATTTCTTCTAAGTACAGTTTGGAGTTGCTGCTGCTAATACAGTGCGGGATTTCCATTTGAATAATTTCCCATTTGATTTTGTTGAGGACATTTTTTGTTTGTTTTTGTATTGAGAGTTTGTTTTTCTTCTGAAACTCAATCTTTATACATGGATATTGTGTTTAAGCATAAAACAAGGTTGTTAACCTCAGTGTGATTTTTTTTCATTTTTATTTTCAAAGATTCCCTTGTCTTTATCTTAATCTTAATGCAATTATGAATTTCTGTATGGTCACCGAGTTAGAATTTTAGTCTTTAACTCTTACTGGAAAAGTTACTGACTAGTAAGCGTCAGATAAACACAGAACAATTTCCTGGCTTTCGAGATTTAGAAAATGTTGTTAATTCATTGATATCGCGAATCACTGCTCTATATTTGGCACGTAATATATGTATTTGCTAAAGAGATTATTATGGCATAATTCTTCGATGAAAATGATAATGATGTGCTAGGATTTCTTTCCAATGTTCTTTTAAACTATCTATTTGTATATATCTATGCATATATTTCGTATATTTAGAAAATGTTACAAAGTATAATCTTAGTCTCTTATTTTAAATCCCATGTCTCTCTGTTAATTCCTATCCATTTATTATTATTATTATTTCTTTTGATTTCTGTTGTATATTCATTTCCTTCCGGCTCCCAACCAGAAACCTATGGGCAGAAATAGCTTCATGACATTTTCCACTGACCGCACGCATTTTACATCGATAAAGCTCTTCGTAATGTGTAAGCTGTAATTGTGAGTACAATTTGTTGTATTTCTTTAAGGCATGGGCTACCAGAAATCCATTCATTAAGTCTATCGGAACCTTTTGTAATCAATCCGAAGGCCCCAACTACAACTGGAATTATTGATATCTTCATGTGCCACATTTTTCACATCACGACAGTATTTTGATTGTCTTCAGAGACATTACTATCTGCAGAAACTATCATGTCATTCTGTTTTTGTGCTCTTTGATCACGATGACTGTGTGATTACCTTTGATTGTTTTGTTTGTGGGTATTTTAAAAGTCCCATAAAGTCCTCTCTCTGTAATCGTATCTGGCTGATCTTCGTACAGTTTCTTGCAGGTTCCTTCTTGTAGAAGAGGCAGATTTCCACTTCAGGTATTGGTTCACTCTCTCATGCCGAGTTTCATATTCAATAGTTGCTAACACTATGCAACCTGATACAAGATGGTCAATTGTTTTTGGATATTTATCACAGAATTTGAATAACGGATAAACACCAATATTCAGAATGTGTACTTGGAAATTTCTACTTAGTAAGAATTGGTCCTTTGCAGCAAAAATATAACCTTCGATTTCAGTTTCTTACCCTGTACTACATAAATCCTGATTAATTATTATTATTATTATTATTATTATTATTAATATTATTGTCGTTTCCTTTGATTTCTGTTGTATACTCATTTCATTTCGGGTTCCAGCCAAAGACAAAAGTTCGTAATCGGTGCGCTGTACATGTGATTGCAATTTTTTATATTTCGTTTAGGTATGAGTTACCAGGAATACATCAATGAATCTATCGGTTTTGACTAAGTAATTGGTTAAGAAATACCAAATCAAGAGGTTTCAGATAAATTGAACAGTAAATACAACGGAAGTGTGTTACACAACTTAAGAGTGTGTATTGGTTGACCAGCGTTCAGGCGATATCACTGTTGATATTTAGTAGCCTTGCCCCTCCACGGGGGTACATGTTGCACAAGGCCGAGTTTAACGTAGGTCATCCGATTCCGTAGGCTCTGCCAAAAAAAAAAATCCCGTAGAACCCGCATACACGGTTTCGGGTCTATCTACCTCCCAGGACGAAACTCTGCCCTTCGGCAAAGCCTTGTCCGGGTTCCACTCTGCCCAAGGCAGAGAGTTCGACAGATGCTGCGAACAGCCTCAGTAGAACAGTTTAGGTCACTGTTAATATTTAACAGCCCCCCCCCCCCCGAGGGATGTATGTGGCACAAGACCTAGTTTAACGTTGGTTCTCCGAGCCCGTAGGCTTCGCCAAAAATATTCCCTTAGAACCGGCATAAACGGGTTCAAGGTCTGTCTATCTCCCCGGTTGAAACTCTGTCCTTCGGCAAAGCCTTGTTCGGGTTTGTCTCTGCCAAAGACATAGAGTTCGACAGTTGGAAAGTCTGGAGCACTGTTCCCCATGAGGCGTACTTTCCTACTATCTTTATAGTAAGTGGAAGAGTCCACAATAGAATGATTAGGAGCACACCACAACACTATACAAAACTTTTCCAATCAATCCGAGAGCTCCAATACAACTGGAATAATTGTTGTCCTCATAAACCACATTTTTGTAATTTCAACTTCATTATTATTATTATTATTATTATTATTATTATTATTATTATTATTATTTATAAATGAATTCAAAATACCAAAGTAAGTGCAAAAATCCTATACTCGGGAACTGACGAGACATCTCCGAATGTCATATGTATATATACTTTACCTTAATGAAACAGACAAATAGTAACCAAAAACCGTAACTAAAAATTACAATTAGCAAGGTCTTAAACGAAAAATATAATCAAAAAGCAGATAGTTCGTCCCATTCATTAGACTGACGCTATCAAACGTTGTTACATATACCCACACTGCGCATATATTCCTATATATATATATATATATATATATATATATATATATATATATATATATATATATATATATATATATATGTAATTATACTCGTCTGGAAAAATCTTAGGTGTTTTGGCTTGTAAATGAACAAACAAATACCCAAGGAAAAATAAGGGATAAAAAAGAAAGAACTAAGAACATGTAATTGAGGCGAAATGAATCGTCCAGAATCCAAGCTCAGAGTCCAAAGAAAAAAAAACTCAAACACGAGTAAAGCAAAAGTAACTAAGCAAAGTGCTCAATACACTAAGTAGAGCAAATCTAACTATGAACCTAAAGAGCCAGTATATAATAATAATAATAATGGACACTCCTGTCGCTTTCGACGTATGAGGATCTGAGTGCTTAGTTGATTCAATTATGAAATTTTGTGCGATAATCTTACGTGACATTTAAGACACGCCAGTGATTTACAAAGCAGGACACATATGGAGCAAGTGTGAGGATTGTGACATGAGATCACTGGTAGATTGGCTGACCTTTTAGATCTTGCTCTCGCTTCGTGAAGATGATTCAGACAAGCAGATTGAAAAAAGCTGAGTCAACTAAAACACATTGATCTCCATTCTACCCACTCCAAGGCTAATCGCTCAAGTGTTTTATGTGGTATATTGACTGCTGACAATTTGCTTTTCAGCTTGTCTTTGTATCTTAGCTATGGGCGTCTTGATCTAACTGGCTGTACATTAGGATCTTGGGTATCCTGTCATCAGACATTCTCAAGACATGACCAGTCCACCGTAACTGAGACTGTATGAGAAAAGTTTCGATTCCGCCAATATTACACCTGTTAAACAGGTCTACGTTAGATGTCCTATCTTGAAGGTTAATTCCACAGATTGCACGCAGACAACTTTTATGGAAAACATCTAGCTGGCGTATATGGTACCTGTATGGAGTCTACGACTCTGAGCCATACAAAAGGATGGTAAGTACAACAGCTCTGTAAACCCGAATTTTCGTATCCAGTCGAATACCCCGCTCATTCCAAAAGCGATGGCGAAGTTTGACGAAAGCACTGGTAGCCTTAGCAATCCAATGCATGATTTCATCATCTAAAGTTCCACTCTAATTGACTTTGCTACTATATATATATATATATATATATATATATATATATATATATATATATATATATATATATATATATGCTGTAACGGGAAATATAAACTTCTTCTTGTAATATTCATACCCAAAGAACTGTTAAGAATTTGAAAGCGAAGTTAGAAATAAATAATAATGATATTCTATGAGTGTATAAAAACGCTTGCAAAATCAACAATTATATCCTCGGAGATATCTTTTATGCTCATGTCATCCTAATGGAAGGACACATTTGCGTTTGAAGAGGCACAATCGGGTAAAGCCTATCTAACAAAAAAATTCGTTATCTTTTATTTCTCTGTGAGCTAAAAACCGATAACTGTCGCCTATACGTAAAGCACAACTGTTTTAACCACAAGACAAAGGTATTTTAGGAAATGCATGGAAACGTATCCCTTTTCTTGCCTGTCCCCTTAAAGATTATCTCTATACTCTCCAATCATAAAAATCTCTCTTTCTCCCCCTCCCTCTCTCCCTCTACCTCCTCTCTCTCACTCACTCTCTCTCTCTCTTTCTCTCTCTCTCTCTCTCTCTCTCTTTCCGTTTCTCTCTCGGGCATTCTGAATCAGTGGGTGACGTTAACGACATCGTTTCTCATCAAACGCCCTCAATGTCGCTCGGCCATTTGATTATACGACCGTCTCATTAATATTGATTATGGAACAAACAGTGATCGGTAAATAAATTGCTAATCAAATTCATTCAATGACAGGGTCGCTAATAAAACGTGCGGCATATCTCGCCTTCTTCTCTCGTGATGTCGGCTCCTATAATTTTGTTGTCGATAACATGAGAGAACAAAGACAACAACGTGACTTAGAAGGCCTTGCAAGATGGTTGGCAAGCACGCCTAGAAGACCCATTGGCTTGTGGAGTGAATTTCCAATCGCTGACACTTCACCCCCCGCCAATACTATGCCATACAAAATTAATTAAATAACCTCATTAAATAACTTCTGGATACTTTGTGTAATGCGATGCTGAAAAGCTTCATCTTTTAGAGCACTTTGCTACTTTGGTATTTTGAAACCCTTTGCTTACGCCACCTCAGTGCCCTGGAGACTAGCATATGATTATAAGAAACTATGAAAGCATAAGAAAGCTTAATTATTTTACTCAGGTACCAGAAGACAGGGTTCAAGCACAAAAACACGGAATTTTAATCATGATTTTCTAAGCACTTAGATAATGATAAAATGAATAAATAATAGTAAAATAAAATCCATTCCATGAATCCATCGTTTGTTTAGTGTAAATTTCAAATATACGGACAACAAAATATGTCGACACATTTAAAGAGGAATCCCTTTTAGATATCATCAGTGAAAGGATTTTACTGTTCTTTCTCCGCAGAAACAAAAGTAACTCATCAAATATTAGTCTTAAAAAACATCACATAAACTTAGGCTGACTTAATTCCCTTCAATTCATGACCTGTGTAAGTTCTTGTCACAAAGGTAAGGCTTAATAAATATGTACCTCCAAGTGTCAGTATTTGTCAAATACAGCTTTGTATAACCAAAATAAAGTAATATATACACTAAGGAATTTATTTAATCAATTGGACTTCGAATTGTAGGACAAGGCTGAAGGGAGAGTGGAATGATGGTCAACATTGTCTATCCTATTCACGACACACATTCACTCTAAAAAAATAAGGCAAGAATCGCCGTAAGAATCTTTCCCTCTCCATTCCATCCGAACATTTACCAAAATACCGCATTTTTCAAAGAGGACCTAATAATTCACCTTTTTCAAAAAATGGATAAACATTAACAACAATATGAAAGCAAAGGCCTTGAATCCATATAATCAAATAAAAAGATAATTTGAAAGAAATTAAATATTTGCACAACCCACATAAAAGAATTGTCGGTGTATTCTGTCTATAGTCGCTAATGACGGTGTCAGGTATAGCAAAAACAATTTTGGAATGTGAAAATGTAAAAGACAGCTTCCATCAAGTTAAAAAGGATAAAGTAAGAAGCATTTAGCCTAAAATCTAATGCAGAATCAACTTACATCCTATACGTATCCTGGTAAAAAAAACTAAGAAAATTTTACTGGTTATATATCGTGGTGCTATCGGTTCGTATAATGCAAAGGCCGAGTTATGAAAACTGACATTGGAAGAAAGATAAGCGGAACGCCTGTTTTCGTGCCTGTATATGTCGGTTTAGAATTCATGTAATAAAAAGTAAGAAGTGATATAGTGATTAAGTCATTTTAGAATTTGGTAAAATAATGGATGTGACCGAGGATAATATTGTATTCGATAATAATAATAGATCGAATGAAGTTATGTCTGATTTCTTTCCGAATAAGGGAAACATTGAAGATATTTTACTTTTGAAATAAACCAAATAAATCTAAATTTTAGTTTTGGTCTTTTCTTATTTTGATGTTTCCAGTTATTTTTTTAACAATATACGATTGTATTTTCTTTTTTATGAAACTCTGATTTAAAAACAGGGTATTTCATTGTCCCAAGTACATCTTCTATTGCGAGTAGATCAAGGCAATATACATATACATATATATATATATATATATATATATATATATATATATATATATATATATATATATATATATGAAAAACATTATATAAAAACATATATATATATATATATATATATATATATATATATATATAGAACATTTTATAAAACGTATATATAACAAACTATTTCTAATTCTAACAGTTGAAATATAATCCTTGAAAATGGCTAAATGTATAGCCGAAAGCGCTCGGATAAAAAGAACATTCGGACAGTTTTTATATAATTTATCATCTGAAAAGAAAAACATTATTAGATCGCATGAGGAATTGTATAAAAATTTAAATAAAAGCACCTTGTCAGTCGTTTTTAATGAAATGTGCATGAAAGAAGGATTGCTGCCTAAATACACAAATATATATATATATATATATGTATGTATGTGTGTGTGTGTGTGTGTGTGTGTGTGTGTGTGTGTGTGTGTGTGTAAGCCTAAAGAAGAAATTGCAAATGATCAGTGTACGGACTAGAGACGGAAGTGTAAAATAAGTGTATCCAAAAATGTTTTATTAATATAAATGATTTAGTAAGAAAGGCTGAGAAAACGGAGATAATGCAAAAATGACAATTTAGATACTACAAGAGATTTAAATATGTATTGATAGATTAAAGTTAGAAGATTCTTTCAGAGTGAAATTTGAAAATAATTGTAAAGTATTCAATATAAAAATTATCAAATAACGCGATGTCGTTTCTTCAGCAAACAAAAGAGGAAAGGTAATTGGGAAAACTTAATCACTATCAAGAACCCGAGAACGAAGATTATTATAAAGAAGCGTTTGTTTTTCTGGCTATATTCGTGCGTCTGTATGTGTATTGTGAGCATGTATGCATATGCATGGCAAAGATGACAATAACAAGCAATATTACTTTCTCTGTTTACCGATGAGATTATATCCAAACGCCATCAAAATTATTTTTAACGTCGTAAATTTAGAACAAGCAAATATTACAAAATCTGACTGACTTTCTTTTCTACCAATCAAATTACAGCATTTTATATGTTGCCTATAAAGAAAAAGGGATGCTATTTCTTCAGTGATTTGACAGTCATGAACGCTGGACAGACGATGTGTTGTCTTCGATCCTAATTCAAGATTATATTAAGACATTAATAAAACAAAATGGCAGACATCTTTTAAGTTTTCTTTATTCCTTAAATTATAATGTGAGAAAACTTAATTAAAAGAGATGAAATGAAATACAATTCATATCAAAAGTAGTTTTTTTCAAACTCACGATTGTGTTTCAAGTATAATAATAATAATAATAATAATAATTTGTTATTATTTATAATAATAATTGGTTATTAGAAACCGCAAGCAAAAAAGTCGCTCCTTATTGACATGGCAGTCCCTGCAGATTACAATGTATCTTTGAAGATCTTCAAAATGCTATCAAAATACAAGGACCATGAAATCGAAATCGCAAAAATGTGGCACATGGAAACATCAAAAATCCCTGTTGTAGTTGGAGCCCTCGGATTGGTTGGAAAAGATTCTAGTGGATAAATTGAAGGGATTCCTGAAAGCACATGCCTTAAAGAAACACAAAAAATTGTTCTGAGCAGTGCCAACAACATACGAAGGGCTTTGTCTATATAAAATACGTTTTTTTTTTTGTGTGTGTGTGGGGGGCTACGTAGCGCAGGGTTAAAAGCTGAAACTGAAGGTTTTATCCTTGCTGCACAGAACCAATGCTTGTTAACTTGAAATTATCAAGCACATATACTGAAAAACTATGTTACTCTAAAATGCAGATTCGATTCTGTAATAAGTATTTAGAAACAAATGAACATTTTGTATCAGGTTGCACGCTATTGGCACCCACTGAATATAAAACCCGGCACGACAGAGTGGGTCAATATCTGCACTTGAAAATCCGCAACTTCTACATGAAGGAAACTGAAAGAAATTGGTATGAACACCACCCAGACCTGGTTACGGAGATAGGACCTGTTACAATTTGATGGGACTAAAGTTTACAGACTCTCAGCACAATCAAAAATAACTTCCAGACACTGTTATGGCAGTCATTGCAGACTGCAATGTATCTTTGAAGATCTCCAAAATGCTATCAAAATACAAGGACCATGAAATCTCAAAAATTGTTCTCACGAGTACAGCCCACACCTTACGAAAGGCTTTATCAATGTAATATATATATATCATAATTGAGTAATTCATCGAGTTTTAGAAGAAACCTCAACAGAATGCAGAAAGCACTGGACGGTCGTTCTGTCCTATATTTGGGACTCATTAGCAGTGTGCATCCACGACCAGGAATTGAAACCCGGACAGTTACGTTATTAATCAAACGTCGTACCAACTGCACCACCAATATATATATATATATTTCCTGTCAGTGGGAAATGCCATTTTCTAACTTTAGGTCTCTGAGCGGGACCCGGAACGACACGTGTAATACACCAGAAAACAAAGAAAATAATAATAATAATAGTTGTAGTAATAGTGATGATGATACTATTATTATATAATTTGTATATATATATATGCACGTATATATATGTGTACTTGTATATTTGTGTATGTGCATATATTTGTATACTGAGTAGTGTAAAGCGGACAATTATATTAAGGTTTTAGTTTTAGAACAAAGTTATATTCGTTGTTGATATATATGTAGTCAGTGCCAATTAGTTTTATTAATTTTTGACGCAAATCTTCCTTTTTTTAAACTGATTCAGGTAGAACATTGGACAGTTTTGTTTCTTAGTTCTTACAAGATGAGCCATGACCTTTTGGGTCCCTGATGGGTCAAGTTATAAAACATTGAAGCTGATTTCAACATAAAAAATGTCTGTTTGAAGAAAGTTGAAATAAAAATATTTACTGTATAAACAACTCGTATTTTAAATTTTATTCACTTACAAATTTTTTTTTATCAAATTAACTTATTTTTTTTTATACCAAAGATATTTTAAAATCATATTCACTTGAAAATATTGAAAATCACGGAGAGATGGAAAAAGTGTGGTGGAAATAGAGAGAGAGGTGGAAATAGGGAGAGAGGTGGAAATAGAGAGAGAGGTGGAAAGAGAGAGAGAGGTGGAAAGAGAGAGAGAGGTGGAAAGAGAGAGAGAGAGAGAGGTAAAAGATAGGGGTGGAAAGAAACTTAAATCATTATGCGCCCGACGGCCGAAATACGCAAGATTCACAGACATTTAGCATTAGATAGATAGATAGATAGATAGATAGATAGATAGATAGATAGATAGATAGATAGATAGATAGGTAGAAATAGATAGATAGGTAGAAATAGATAGATAGATAGAAATAGATAGATAGAATAGATAGAAGTAGACTGAGATAGATAGATAGAAATAGACTGGGATAGATAGATAGATAGAAAGAAATAGACTGAGATAGATAGATAGATAGATAGATAGATAGATAGATAGATAGATAGATAGATAGACTGAGATAGATAGATAGAAATAGACTGAGATAGATAGATAGAAATAGACTGAGATAGATAGATAGATAGATAGATAGATAGATAGATAGATAGATAGATAGAAGAAAAAAGAAACAAAGAGGAAAGTAGTAGTGGTGATAGTGGTGATGATGGTGGTGATTGTGGGGACAGTGACTTGTTGGTTAGTTCTGAATGTTCCTTTCTTATTTATTTATTAGTCATTTATATACAATTTTTATTTTATAAAGTACACAATACAAACGCTTATAATAAACATTTCTTTAAATATTATTAGTAATGATATATTAATTGTATTACTTGTAAAATATATTCTTGTAATAACAGGATTAGGGAGAATTGGAAATAGTTTCATATTATTGAACATAAGAGAGAAAAAGTCAAAGAAATTGGAAGTAATGACGAGGTTTGGTGAAGCACATCGGGTGTCCTTGGGATCCAGACGATTATTAATGAAGATTTTACCGCTGGTCTTAATAGTAATATTAACAATTTAAAAAACAAAAATTCCTCCCCTATAATCTGAATATACCCCCCCCCCCAATCTCATGGGCAGGACGAGCTCTATAGGCTTGGTGGTCAGTCGCCCTAGAGCGGGTAACTTGAACAGAATTACTCCTTGGCGGTGAAGGATAAAACGCAAAGATTACAAATCTCAGTGAATACGAACAAATCTTATACCGGATCGGCTGTCATCCGGGTCAGTAGAGAGAAACCAGTCTGGAGGCACTGGAACAAAATCTTCCAGCAACGAAGAGACACTTGGACACTAAACCCTGACTATTTCCAACCTTGGACCAAGAGACTCAATGCCAAATCAACTAATAAGAAGAAATCGAACGAATTTGAGTCGCGAAGAGTATAAGGCATGGCATTCTTTCTCAATACACTCGAATATCCACAAAAGAACACGACGGATCAGACATACCCACTATGAAGAACTATGGTAGGAAGTGAAATAAGATCTGATCGCAACCCAAACAAGCGCTTGCCAATTCCGTATGGACATCGTGCGAAACAAAAGACTCGCAATTCCTAAACAGATAAGATAAAACTACAGATGAGACAGAACATAATAACTCATCACTCAAACAGCAAGGAGATGAGAGTAGAAAAATAATATTACAAAGGATGAGGTAAAAACTAAAATAAATGAGATACGAAATAATAATCTCTCAGGAAATGAAACCGAAGACTCTACTTGTGATATAACCTGAAGTTATCCAGACCATCTCACTGAAGATGCGAACAAGCTCATTAGGGTAGAATTTCTTGAAAACCATAGAAGTGAAATCATCGAAGTGAAAAATCATTTTATCCAAGTTCTGAGCAAAGTAACTCTCAGGCAAATGTCAGAAAGTGACTGGCTCCCAATAATATGACAAGGACCAATAGGCACATTGTGCAAATATACAAAGCTGGAATACCCACGGAATATAAAACTTGGCATGAGACAGTGGGCTAATATCTTCACTGAGAAATCTGCAACTTTTACGTAAAGGAATCTGCAAGCAATTGATATGAACACCCCTAAGACCTGGTTGCAGTGATAGGACCTGTAACATTTATATGGGACTTTATAATAAGCACAGACAGATTAATAATCAAATTTAATCTCCTAGACATCGTTGGTCAGAGACGACAAAGAAAAAGTGTGCCTGGAGTCTGTAATGTATCTTTGATGATCTTCAAAAAACTATAAAATACAAATTTCCAAAATGTGATACCATGAGGACATCAGCATTTCCAGTTGTAGTTAGATAACGCTAAGTATTTTCGATGATTTCTACAAATAAATAGCTAAATATAGAGATAAATAAGAAAATGAATTAATTTTATATATATATATATATATATATATATATATATATATATATATATATATATATATATATATGTTTGTATGTATCATTTTATGCAAGCATAAAGTTATCAATAATTTTGTATTTTTTTTAATATACTCCGAAAATAAATATCAGTTTTCGTTAAATTAATCTATAAGTAAAATATTATTTATTTTTCTAATTTGCAGGAATGTTTCCCTTGTTCGTATTATTTTCAAAAACAGTAAACATTATTATTATTATTATTAGATTTCACAACAATGAGACGTTATCCTTCGTATGAATTCTCAAATTTATTACCTGAATGTATTTTTTTTTCTTTTCCCATTATTTTTTTTACAATTAATAAATAAAAATAGAAATAACCATCTCTTTTTTTTCATAATTATAAATATATTATGTATTATTTAAACATAATACTCTAGTATAATAATGTTCACGTTTGGTTGAAGAGTTACTTTCTCCAATGTCTTTCCTGTTCTCTTTTTGGATTCCAATTGCTTCTCTGTCTCTTTGCAATGCATCTAGAAGGAAAACTCTGAACAACAACATGCAACTCAAGAAGGAGCGAATGGCTGAAATGTTATGAGGTCGCGAACGATCCCCTTCAGCGGCTTCAGAACCCTGTCTGTAAAAGACAACCCAATGTGCCGGGAAATTTTGGGTAGACTTTTGGACCAGTGCGTCACTCGATGGGAACAATATGAGAACTTAGTTAAACCAAAAACCAGCATGGTTCTTGTAGTGGATAAACAGGAAGCACGTCCCACATGAGGTCAAAAGATCTGCCTTGGGACGAAACTCCTACACAAAAAAATGGATTTTCAGGTTTCCACATCCGAGATAATCCCAATGATGGCACTGCGAATTCTCCAATTAGATCTATAACCATTCATTTAACGAAAGAATAGGTAAAATGGTCACGTGAGGAAATTGTGACTGCATTCACGAAGCGTTGCACAAACCTCACAAAACATCACTCGACAAACAAATATTTGGGAAGAAAACATATATTTGGGGAGAAAAGGTTGGATAAGCAATTAGAAGGTAAATAAAAAATAATGGAAATAAATTAGCCAATGTTAGATGGCATATCATGAGAAATAACCGATGACAGATGCTGAAATTAAAGAAATAAAAGAACTGCAAGAAGAATAGGCGAATCAAGAGAACCTGAAAGGGAACCAGAAATGGACATAAAAATACTAAAATCACAAAAACACAGATTATAATGAAGAAACAGAGATACAGACTAATCACTATGAAGATAAAGTTTAGAAGAGTTCTTAATCGCTCAGAAGCCTGCAATAAAATCGAGTCCAAAACACATTGAACCGAATTCTTTTACGGAAAACAAGATTAATATACAAGAAGCCAAGAAGAAATCATGAGGCATATAAATCAAATACAAAATATTGAAATAGAGGAACTCCCAAAAACCAACAAAGCATGACCTCAAAACTATTAAACTCTACAATGTAGCTCTAAAATTAATTCTCGATGAAGTAGACCCACATATAAGTCTTAACGAGGAAATATATGCATCAGTAATAGCAGCAACAAAAAAGTAAATATCAAATTAAAAAAAGGCAATCAAACAGGCATAAAGGTCCATCTTGGAAAAGAAAAAGGGAAATATATTTTACAACTCAGAAGTGAATTATCAGTACTCGATGAATTGAAGAGGAAAAAATGTAAGGACTAAAAAAGCAGAAAAGTCAAAAGAAAATACAAATTAGGAGTGAAAATGAAGTCCAATCATCTAAAGAAAAATAAAGCAAACAATACAGCTGAAGGCTCAAAGAATCAAATGCTATGAAAAAAGATCAAGTTTCTACAGACAGAACAAAACCTTTCAAACCAACGCGAAGAAATTTTACAGAGAAATAGGCAAAAGAATAATTAAAGTGACCCTCCCTCCAAACAATGGAAGAGCTTATACAGTTCTGGAAAAGAATATGGGCTTGCCATAGAGAATATAAAAAAGCAGATTGAATTACGCAAGTAATATGGAGAGGAATCACAAAAAAGGATGGTTAATATTCACTGAAAAATGCACATCACTGGAAATCTCTGGGTATAGATAATATTCATAATTTTTGGTTCTATTATCTAAATGCAGCACACAAAAACTGGCCAAAGAACTTTAAGAAATAGCCAATAATCCTATTAGAAGCCCGGCATGGACAACTAAAGGAATTACTTCCCTTCTACCCAAGAATAAATGTTCCAAAAACCTACAAACCAATTACATGTCTTCCCACTGCTTAGAAACTGTTGACATCTATTCTGGCAAAACAGACATATTCCTTTTTAGAAAAAAAAATACTACCTCTTTAAAACATGATGCGAACGTGGCTCCTACGGATGTAAAAAGCAATTATTAAATGGGTGATCTTGGAAAACTGCTTCAGTATAAATATCTCAGTACTCTCTGGATAGATGACCGTAAGTCATTCGATAGTGTACGTCATTCGTTAAAGTCTTCCAATATGTACAAGTTATTACCCATCGTCATCGGTTTCATCAAAGTATGTCGATAGGGAAAACAACACTTCATCTCAATCATATAAATGGAGTCTATAAACATCAACAGTGGAATATTTGAAGGTGACTTTTGTCTCCCTTACTATTTTGTATACCACTAATAGCATTAATCAGCGAACTTAACAGGACAGAATATGGCTATATCTCAAAGAAAATAAGCTATTTTATAGGGATAACTTAAATTTGCATGCTAGGAATGACAGTAATCTAGGAGGTCACCTGAACACAGTAAAATATTTCTGTGATGACACTGGAACAGAATTCGGTTTGGATAAATGTGCTAAAGCCACCATAATACGAGGATCACTACAACAAACATCCTCTATTAGCTTAAATCCTGGGGTAACAAAGATTTAGTGCAAGACGTACATCGGTGTATATGAGGGTGAATGAATTCCCTATAGAAAATGGTAGAAATAGCGCAAAACGTGAACTATAGAAGGATGTGACTGATATTAAAAACTGAACTGAATTCCCAGAAGAGAATTATGGCCATTAATAACCTTACCATCCCAGTGGTTCAATATAATCTCAACATCTTGAATTGGACTCTAAATGACATCAGACAAATGGATTCTAAAACAAGAAAGCTTCTATCGAAGCATAACATATATAATCCAAAGGTTGATGCAAACCATCTATACGTAGTCCGTAAAGGTGGAGATGGTCTTATTCAGATAGAATTACTAACATACATGGAAACAACAAAGGACTTGATGATAAAACTGGTCAAACAACATGAAAACAGAAAGAGAAATTTCAGTCATGAAAGGTCGTAAATACAAACGAGAATTACATTTAGTAGATTTTGTAGAAAACCAATTCCGAACCCAAGAACCAACTGTTGCAGCAAAAATTATGAAAAAGAAAGCTAAGGATAAAGCTCTTGAACAGTTGAAACAATGCTGTCAAGACAATATGGTAAGGCCAATATCACAAACCTGCTAATAAAGACGATGTTGATAAAGACAACACTCATCGATGGTTACGAACAGCTGGATTAAAGGCTGAAATGGAAGGCTTTATTCTTGCTGCGCAAGCCCAGAGTCTTTTCACTGGAAACGTTCAGGAAAATACCATACATAATAGTGTGGATCCAACATGTAGGTTCTGTGACAAATATCAGGAACCATAGACCATCTAATCACAGGATGTTCTGTGCTTGCGCCAAATCAATTTAAAAATCTCCACAATAGAGTGGGGCAATATTTCCACTGGACAATGTACATACACTTCGAAAAAGATGTTAAGAAACAGATATGAACATCACCCAGCACCAGTCACAAAAATAGAAGACATCACAATTTTATGGAATTACATAATCTTTACAGCCAGGAAGATTGAGGCAAATAGGCTGGATATAAATGTCAAAAATCGAAAAGAAAAAACTTGCCTATTAATTGATAATTAATTGATATATTTGCCCAGCGAATAATAGCAACCAAGGAATTACCGGTTATAGTAGGTGTGCTTGGAATGTTAACAAAGAAATTCCAGCTTAAGAGAACTACAACAAATGTAGAGCCCACACTCTAAGAAAAACTTCATCTATATGACGCTCGTCATATTATGGGAATCATTTCGTGAAATATTGCCATAACAACACATCACTAACTGCCTTGGGGCTTTCAGCAGACTTTGTAGGTAGAGTGACCATAGCAGAAATCGAAATAATAATAATAATAATAATAATAATAATAATAATAATAATAATAATAATAATAATAATAATAATAAGAAGAAGAAGAAGAAGAAGAAGAAGAAGAAGAAGAAGAATATCTTAAACTAAATTCTACAACAATCGGATTGGAAGCCTTCCTCACAAAAACCAATGACCTTCTTCTACAAATAGTAAAACACCAAATCCACTCCATCAACAAAGAAGCTGCAGTGTTCCAGAAACAGTTTAATATACCTGAAGCCTACCAACAAAAAACGATGCGAATGCCATCTACGCGAAATGAGTAAACAAGAAGCAAAACAACTTGGGCAAATGAAATTACAAACAATAAAAGTTTTTAAAAAAGCTGCGAGGACAAGGCGTTGCATGGCAAACACCTACAAGACCGAAAGAAGCAGATGTGGACCAACCGAAAATTACCGAGAAATTGTCCAAATAGAAGGACTTGGAGATCGAGTTTAACAGCGTGCAGAGAATGAAGACTGAGATTGTATCAATAGTAATCGGAGCCCTGAGCCCCGTGAGAAAAGGAATGAACAATTTTACTAACAATGTCCCAGGTAACAGCAACATACAAGTTGCCCAGAAGAATGCCCTATTAGGAACATCCCATATACTAAGAAAAGTGCTATAATTTAAATGACAATTCTCCTATAGGGCCTAAGGACCATAGGTTGAACCCGGCTCTACAGGATACAAAGCAAGAAACCTAACATTAACAAATAATAATAATAATAATAATAATAATTTGACTGTCCCTATAGCATTTCAACGTTTTTAACTGGATCATAACTGATATTAAACGAATTGATGTCAATACAAGGGAGCTTCTCATATTCCACCACATACATTATCCTAGGACCAATATTGACTGTGTGTATGTATTCAGATCCGAAGGAGACAGGTGATTATTTCAACTTGAACTGGCTTACAGACTACAACAACCGCTCTTCTAAGATATCTAGAAACTACAGAAAACTGGATGAAAAAGGAAGCCAACAGTTACAAAAGTGAATTTGAGGAGGGTGAAGAAGAGAAAGTAAACCATAATTCAGCTGGTGCTGCGACGAAGAACAAAGAGCAAATGAAATGGACTAAATGCAAAAACGATGACAATATCTTCATGGTCAATACTCTGTCTGTGGCAAATAAGCTGATGTAGAGGAACACCATACACATCAGTGTTTGTGTAAAGCAGGATTAAAATATAATGTTGATTCCAAATGCAGAATCTGTAATGAAACAATTGATCATGAGGTATCAGGTTGCATGTATTAGAGTATTAGCATCCAAAGAAAAATCGACATGACAGTATAGGCCAATATCTGGATTGAAAAAAAAAGTCAGTTTTATAATGAACAAAACTGAAAGAAATTGTTATGAACATCACTTAGACCCGATTATAGATATATGACCTGTAACAATTGTATGTAGTTTACAATAAACACAGAGAGAACAATCAAGGCTAAGACATCGTGACCAAAGACTACAAGAACAGAATGAGCTTTCTCATTGACATGACAGTTTCTGCAGATTGTGTTGTAATTTCGAAGATCTACAAAATGCAAGGAGCATGAAGTGGAAATGTAAAATAAAACCTAATGCATGAAACCATCAATGACTCCAGTTGTGGCTGGAACAATGAGTTTGATTAAAACAAATGTGTTTCTGATAGACGCATTTGAAGTGATTCGTGGCAGTCCACGTGTTAAAGTAATGCAAAATATTCTTTTCCCAGATATTTATTATGATGGGATTTCTGACAT
The DNA here is from genome assembly GCA_964036315.1 of Acanthosepion esculentum. NCBI lineage: Eukaryota > Metazoa > Mollusca > Cephalopoda > Sepiida > Sepiidae > Acanthosepion > Acanthosepion esculentum. The sequence continues at coordinate 3,173,783 of OZ038484.1, read as the reverse complement.
TAGGTATCAGATTAGGACCCGCAAGGAAATGAGTACAAAACAGAAGTAATAATAATGATAATAATAATTATTAGAGATCGATTAGAGTTATAAGTTATTAGAGATCACAGAAAAAAAAGTGCCTCCTTATTGATATGGCAGTACCTGCAGACTGCAATGTATCTTTGAAGATCTTCAAAAAGCTTTCAAAATACAAGGACCTTGAAATTGAAATCTCAATATTGTGGCACATGTGAACATCAACAATCCTCGTTGTAGTTGGAGCCCTCGGATTGGTTGGAAAATATTACAGTAGACTAATTGAAGGGATTCCTGGAAGCCCATGCCTTAAAGTTATACAAAAAACTGTTCTCACTAGTACAGCCTTATAAAGGGCTTTGTCTATGTAAAATATGTGTTTTTTTTTGTTTTTTCCAGTGGAAAATATCATGATGCCATTTCTAACCTTAAGTCCCTGGGAGGGACCCGGAAAGAAATGAGTACACATCAAAAATCAAAGAAAAGAAAATAATAATAATAATAATAATAATAATAGACGGTGTTGGCCACAGAGTAATACACATCCAGGCCTGAGAGGTGAGAATTTACATTAGGTAATCTTCAAGCAATACAAAATTATAAAATCTTCATCCTATTCGGAGAGGGGAAAGTAACGATTTTATGGGTCTTCCCTGATCACCAAAATAGTTTTGTCTGTTGATCTACAGGAGTGTAACATCCGAACGTAATATTTATTTCAAAGAATTCAGGAATTTGATTAAATACAAAAACCTGCAAATAAAATGGAAAAATGTGTCATAGCATATCCGAGTAATAATCGAGGTACTCGGAATGATTAAGAAAGGAACTGAACATTTTCTGGGCATGATTTCTGAATAAATAGTGTTGACTGGCAATGTATTATGGAAAGCTCTGGCGGTATAGATACTGCAAAATTGTGGCTGATACAATTGTGCATATTTTTTGTTTTCTGACTGTCGAACGAAACCTTAGCCAATTCTTGTCCTAGGAGCCTATTTCGCAATCGCCAAGTAATTTACCAAAGAAGGAATTTTAAAGGAATATTTTTTCAATAATAATAAAGTATTTTTTTCTGATAGATTCTTCTAAATGAGATCCACTTTATAAAAATGAGAAACTTTTCCCTTATGGGTCTATAATATGTTTCCGAATATTTTATAACAAGGATTGTTTTATTATGAAATATATGATTGTAAAATTGTCAATAAAATTCTACACACCCAGTAATTGACTAAAAAATTAATTTATTGTCGGGAGTTCTGAGATGAATCATTCTTATTTTAACCTTTCTCTGTTCACAAAGCCCCAATCAATCATTTGTTATGTAAAACACAGAAACAGAGATACAAGTCTCAATAATACACAGAATATTTTGATTGGATGTTTGTTTGATTCTTTTTGTTTTTTTTTATGATTTATCAACCTTTTGTAGGATATTAAAAGCCATAAAATATGTTCTATTCTAATAATTATTATTTTTTGTGAGTGAATATTGCATTAACAATTTTTTAGAATAACAAAGATTTTTCCATATACATTTTCTACTATTTAGCCCATAGTTAGGAGGAGGAGATGGATTGTTACCTTTTTCATGGATATTTGCGCGTAAGTGAATGTAACGAATCCGATTGGAATTTGAAATTGTCTTTACCGTTTCTTCAGTCTGAGTTGCTAGTCATTAAACCGACTGCACATCCTTCATTGGAGTTTGAAGAGAAAAAAAGAGAAAATGAAAGAAGTTCTTTATCTTACAGAGGGGTGACTTGAATTGGATTTATTTGACATCCCATTGAAAATATATCGATTATATTTTAATAAAAACGAATTTCAAAATTAGTGATTTTTTTTGTTTATTTATTTATTTATTTATTTTTGTTAGACAGGATGAATATAAATTTTAGGTAAAATTATTTGTATAAATCATTTTCTATATTGCGCTTAAGTTCGGACAGAAAAGAAGGCTGAAGAATTCATCGATCAAAATGTTAAAAACGGAAATTCGAATAACTCGAATGACAGAATTACAAAAACTAAAGAAAGGTTAATAAATGCCTTAACTTTATATGGATAACAAAACAACACAAATCAAGATATTCGCTTGTAGAATATGTACATTTCTTTCTATTTCTACAGAATCAGATTTAGTAAGAATTACGTAAAAACTCGGTCGTCATATTTTTAAAGATATATCATGAAATGAATAATTTCAATGTTTCACTCATTTTGTCTGTATTCCTTTGTTGTTGTTTTTTATCTCTTCCTAAATTTGAACTTCCATAAATGGTCTCTCACTTGGCGCTATGACGACATCCCTAAATGATTTGTTTCATTTTTGCAGAAAATGATTAATTGCCTAATCTTTAGAGATTATAGACACTCTAAGAAAAGGTCATAAAAATGGAGAATATAAAGAAGAAAATAAATATCATAATTTTTGTCAATGTATTTGAAGGTACTTCAATGCAAAATACAATTGGAAATCATGTTGGCGCCTGGGTTTGGGATATAAAGATAATTTTGTATGCAAGGGTGAAATAAAAACAAAAGAAAAACTAGAATAAACGAGGTTAGTTTTGAATAGATTAAAGTTCACGATTTCGAAAGGGTGATTATTCGGATGTGAAGACTTCAATATTAGATCGAAATTTGCAGTAATTGAAGATTTGGAAGAAAAAAGAACACACATATACACACATACACACATAGAAACACATATACACACATATACACACATAGAAACACATATACACACATAGAAACACATACACACATAGAAACACATATACACGCATATATACACATATATACACACATAGAAACACATATACACACATATACACACATAGAAACACATATACACACATATACACACATACACACATATACACACATAGAAACACATATACACATATATACACATAGAAACACATGTACACACATATACACACATAGAAACACATATACACACATAGAAACACATATACAGACATTCTGATAAAGATGCGCTTAAATTCACAAAAGCAAACTCGATAAGGTAGGAAGGGAATTTACTATTTCGTGATGATGATGATGCTGTTGATGAGGATCATCATCATCATCATCATGTTGTATTTATAAGTTCATGCCTCGCTTCTTTTATTTTTGTAAAAGCGAATTTCCCTCAATTTCCAGCACCTTCTTCTGTAACATAACAGAATAAAAATCGAGTAGAATCGCTAAGTTTTGTGTATTTGTGCTTTATGGCTCTTCTGAGTATGGCAATTTTTGATGACAGATTCACAACATTTATTACTAGCAGTAATAGTCGTAGGAGAAATATTAATGTTAGTATCTGTGGTAGTAATACTAATAGTAGTAGTGGTAGTTAAAGTATAAATGTTAGTATCAGTGGTGGTAGTAGTAGTAGTCGTAGTAAAAGTATAAATATTTGTATCAGTGGTGGTAGTAGTAGTCGTAGTAAAAGTATTAATATTAGTATCAGTGATAGCAGTAGTAATAGTAGTAGAGACGTAGTAGAAGTATTAATGTTAGTATCAGTGGCATTTGTAGTAATCTGATGAAGATCGCCGAAGTTTTAATGAGAGAAACTCCTCAGATTTCTAGGAAATTACTCAGGAAACTCGCAGACAAATGACGACGTCTCTAGAGTTTCAACCATTCCTTTGATATCTAGCGTACCTTTATTTTGTTTTCCACGATTCAAATGCACTTGCCATAACGGGCAGGATTCTAAAATTCATATTAAAAAATCTCAACTAATATCCCGCAATTTATTCTTCCTCATTTACTTACTCTCTCTCCCCCTCTCTCCCCCTCTCTCTCTCCCCCCTCTCTCTCTCTTTCTCTCTCTCTCTCTCTCTCTCTCTCTCTCTCTCTCTCTCTTGATAATTCCGTGTCTGTTCGCAAAGCCGTGTCCGTGATTTGATAGATTCGCTTTTTTCTTTTTTATTCACACTCTGTCTTGGTTGCTTGAATGGATTTTGTTTTCACCTCAAATCTCGATTTTCTTTTTATAACCTTTGTCTTTGTCTAATCTCGAGCCGCGGCAGACATTTTCTTTCGTTCTCAATATAAATTGTTCTTCCAATTCAGCGATGATTATTTTGCATAATTACAAATTCACTTTGTTATGCCCCCCCCCCCCCGCCAATGATTGTGTGAATTTAATGTTTCATTGCTTTCTTCACGCTAACAATATGTAATATTTGTTTTCAGGGTGATATGCATTTTTGATGTGTGTTGTCTTAATGCAACTTTTCACGGAAAAAAATCATCGGAAATACCGATTCACACTTCAGGGCTTCACTACGAGGATCCATGAATTGTTTGTTCTTTGCTTTTGTTGGGCGATATTTTCTATTTTCATCTTGAATTCTCTGTTTAGTACTTTATTTCTTTAAATTATTTCTTTCCTTACAGTTTCTTTAATACTCCTTCCTTCAATTTGGCGTTATTTATTCTTGTACTGTTTTCAGCGTTTTTTGTTTTTTTGTTTATTTTTTTTGTTTTGTTTTTAATAATTTCTTTGTTCTGTTGCATGGATTTATTCAATTCTTTTTTAGTCATGTGGACACAATTTTCGATACTTGTGAGTCTTCTGTCGCCTTCCCTTCATGTATAATCATTTTGTATCCTCCTCGGAGATTATAGCATTGTCAATGGTCATAGATTTCCTATATCATCTCTGGTCGGTTGCCTGTATCGCTCCAGAAAGTACATCACTCCTCCTGCTATTCTCTACACTTACAAGAGTTAGTTCAGGCTCAAGTTGGAGTATTTCTTCCATATATGGTCAAGAGCTTCCCAGTTTCCACTTTTTACTCTCGATACAGTCCAAAAGCTTTCTGCGTTCTTCGTGGTGACAGATTATTTTCGTTCATACAACTGCTTTCTCACAGACGTGACGTTGCATGTCTCTCACTGCTCTGTCGATATTTTCATGGAGAGTGTTCAGATCAAATACAATCCTTAGTTCCTCCTGTCCTAACTTTCATGGCTAAGACCCGCCACACATATTGTAGTAAACTACATTCATTGTCTTTATAGCCTACTATCTCTCTTTACCGCCCTCTCTCTCCCCCGCTGTCTCTCCTTCATTCTCACACTCTTTAATAATAGTAATAATAATAATAATAAATAATAATAAATATTATTATTATTATTATTATTATTATTATTATTTCTTTTTGTTTTTTCATTACTAAATATTTCGTTGTTTTTATGGCAACCGTTTAATCTGTCATTTTTTCAATTGTTATATAATGAGCTCGCCTTCAAGAAAATCTAACACACCTCTCGCCGGATATCATCGTTTAGCCTTTACCTTTCTAGAATGTCATCAAATTAATCCGTCATTCCGGATTCCCAGATTTAAAAGCAGAATAATCGATTAGTTAAAATACGATAAAAGCAAGAGTAATGAAAGATCTGGTCAAAAATGAATAACGAAAACACGTGTAAAATATTGTCTATAGCCGAATCGTAAAAGAAGCAGAAGGGAAATGATTAAATGACTCGAATAAATGCGTGGCTCAAAGAACGTTTGGAATGGAATTATCAATAAAAGGAGAACTGACATTGCCTTACTGATGTTAACAAATACACAATCAAAATAATGATGATAGATATAAACTGCAGGAAAGAAGCGGATATGCAATTTCAGGTCTGTTAGCAGAGTGAAAAATGGAAGGATTTTTTTAAAAAATATGAATTTTATCTATAAAAGATTTCCAGAACAGTTTGTGGTAATCAAAGCTTATATTAGCGAGTCTGTGATTTGCTTGGTATGGTGTCAATATTCCATATTGTTTATGATTTAAATTGGATGGGATACACGTTTTGAAATTCTAAAAATAGATTATTGGCTATGAATAAAATGAATGGAATCTGCTGTGAATGGGAGAATCTAACATTTGTGAAATTCGAACCTGAATCAGTAAAAAAATGTTATAATGCATGTAAATACTATTTACTCATCTAAAATTGGTTTGTTATAAAAATCAAAAAATAGATTTTTTTTTTCCTTTGGTTCATGATTGCGTTCGTGCTGCTTTGGGTCAGTCACAGTTTATGAGGATAGGTGGGGAAGATGAGAGTTAACACATGACGAACACGTTAAGATTTTAGGGGTCGGGAAAACAGTGATTGGAATTTACATCTTGCCAATGGGAACAGAATGAGGGTAGTTCGCTAAAATATGCGTGTACTGGCGTGTACTGGCGTGTACTGGCGGGTCCTAGCCGTGCACATTAGAACTGGTGGAACTAAGGAATATATTTCGTCTGAAGACCTTCCAGGAAAATAACGATAAAGTAGCGGGAGGTTAGGGAGGTTTCGTCGCAGCGGAAAGTGGTGGTAGGGTGTGAAATAATACATCACCCACAGGGACGCATAGACGTTATTAAACTGGGTGAAGACTGTAAAATGTACAGTCGCTTATTCTCAGTATATTCCGCTCTTTTAGTTACTCGTTTTCTGCTGGATTCAAATTTTATGTGTCTATATTTCTGAGATGAGGGATAGTGTAAACTATTTACATCATTCAGACTATTGTCCTCATCTTTGTCGCCATATTTATTACAACGTTTCGGCCGTTGTACGCTCCGGCCTTCTTCAGGTGGTTGGAATGTGAAACTGAACCCTTTATTTCGCTCACTGGGGTAGACTGTTCTAATTCCACGTGACATGTTTAATGGATGTCAGTTATCAGTTATCTCCTGTTAATTCCCCTTCCCAAGTTCTCCACTGCTTTAACCGTGCTACTGTGCCATGTGTCCTCGAGGACACATGGCACAGTAGATAATGGCGTTAGATCCAGTGACAGAACCCAAAGAGCGTGAGTTCAATACCCGGTTAAGGTGGTGGAGATCTTTCAGAGGGGAATTAACAGGAGATAACTGATAACTGACATCCATTAAACATGGCACGTGGAATTAGAACAGTCTACCCCAGTGAGCGAAATAAAGGGTTCAGTTTCACATTCCAACCACCTGAAGAAGGCCGGAGCGTACGAAAAGTTGTAATAAATCTGACGACAAAGATGAGGAAAATAGGTCAAATGTTATGATAATGCAGTTTATTTCGATTATCGGCTTGGCTATTTTCGCAAAAATATTCAAAGCTAAACTTAAGATAAATGGATGGTATGCTGGATAATAAATGGGGTGTAAATTTAAAAATAAAACCCTAGGTAATTATGAATAGGTAAAATAGAAGTAGGTAATTATAAATAAGTAAAATAGAAGTAGGCAATTAGAAATTGGTAAATTATAAATAGGTAGTTATAAATAAGTAAGATAGAAGTAGGTAATTATGAATAGGAAAACTAGAAGTAGGTAATTATAAATAGGTAAAATAGAAGTAGGTAATTATAAATAGGCAAAATAGAAGTAGGTAATTATAAATAAGTAAAATAGAAGTAGGTAATTATAAATAGGTAAAATAGAATAGGTAATTATAAATAGTTAAAATAGAAGTAGGTAATTATAAATAGGTAAAATAGAAGTAGGCAATTATGAATAGGTAAAATAAAAGTAGGTAATTATAAATAGGTAAAATAGAAGTAGGCAATTATGAATAGGTAAAATAAAAGTAGGCAATTATGAATAGGTAAAATAAAAGTAGGTAATTATAAATAGGTAAAATAAAAGTAGGTAATTATAAATAGGTAAAATAAAAGTAGGTAATTATAAATAAGTAAAACAGAAGTAGGTAATTATAAATAGGTAAAACAGAAGTAGATAATTTGCAGTCGAATTGGCCGGGGTTGTACGGTTTACAGTATGAAGGTTTTGAGAAATACTAATATTATTGTAAAACTAACAAATATGAACATTTGGTAGTAAATAATACTATCTAATTTCATTGGACTGATGACTGCAGTTGAATCCAAAAAAGTAGAAAAAATGAGTTATTCTACCGACAAATGTTAAAATTCCTTTGTGCAAATGGAAATATGAAATGCAAAAGAACTCAGGTTGCTGAACAGCAGAGACACATAATGTGAAAAGAAGGTTAGGCCAACGAAACACCCATATGACAGGTGAACAAAAAGGCACAATACATTATTTGCATTATTCGAATAATGTAAATAATGTACACAATACCTCATCTCAGAAATATAAACAGATATTAAAAAGACAATTAAAGAGAACTCATAGGTAGGTGACAATAACAAAAGAGAACATTTTTATCATCCACGTCTTGAAGGGACATGACGCCCAGAGAGTGAGAGAACGCCTTACTTCCAAAGTCAATAGAGTTGTTCTTTTTTTCAGTTGACAAATTGTTTTCTCTGATGCCAGTTTAAAATTCAGTCGATAATTAAAGGTTACAAATTCCCAAACAGGAAGAAAGAGACAAAACTAACAATTTTTTAAGAAATATCTTTAAATTTATTTTCGACCTTTAATTAATTGTGCCTTTTTAACAAGATTATATTTTATTAGACAATGAGTTATCCTAAACTCTATCGTTTCCTGGTTGGCCTAACATATATTGATTTAGAAATCCACCATTTATGTGGTGGCAATTGTCAAACCGTCGCCATTTTGACGCAACGCAGTACGAATTAGCGCATGCGCGTTGGCATCTTAGAGTTCCTACATTCTGGTGAAAACATTAAAATCGATCATTTGTTTCTTTTTACCGACAAATGCTTTCGTAATTAATCTCTTCGCTGACGTCCAATGATACATTCGATGTGAGTTATCTCACATTTTCAGTTGTTTCAAGAATATACAATTCTGTATAGACACGAGTCTTATAACGGATTCTCCGACAGTTTTAATAAACAAAGTGATTTCAAATACTGCCTGAATATTAATGAATCCTTTTGGAAGTCCGAGGAGATTTAGTATTCTTTAGATTCTTGCATTAACCATCGCTGGATTCTAATATAAAGGAGTAAATAATGATTGTCATTATAATGTACAATAATGTCGAGATGGATGAGAGAAAAGTTGATCGGATTTCCCTACTAGCTGTACATGAATGTGGACGTTGTCCATTCTTTTTTAAATGTTGACCAAGGGTCAGCTACATCACAGAAGGTCTGAGAAAGGCCATTACTATACACTGGTTTTATCGGGTGCGTCCGCCTGTTTTGGATTCACTAGACAAAAGAGTTCCTTACATCTGTCAGCCTGGCCAATGTGCGCATTGATTGGCTTTTATAAAGCTGTCTGGAAACTAACAATTCAAGCCACTGTCTGTTTAATTCAGCGTACCCATTGCTATGGACATTCTCTGGACAATATCAGCGTTTGGGCTCGACGAAACATACGCGGTCATTCTGTTGCGACAGAATGCGCGGAAGGGCTATAAAAAGTTGGGTTTTGACAAACAAATGTGAGACGACACAGGCAGAGTTTGGCCATGATTGAAGTTGATTTGATAAAGAGACGAGCGGAGAAAAGAGACACTGGTGTAACCAGTAAACAAATGACTGTAGCATAAAAGACAGAAAGAGAAAAGATGATGAAACAAGCATGTGTGAAATGAAGAGAGAGAAATAGATAAACAGAGATAGATAGAAATTAGAAAAGTAAAGCAAGATGAGAAAATATAAAGATAGGTGAAGAGCGTATAAAGGCAATAAAAAAGGGAAAAGAAAGGATAAAGAATATATTTTAAAAGAGTCGATGAACAATTATGGATTTGCACGAAACAGAAAAAATTAATTTTCAGAAAAGTCAAAATAGTGAAAATAATAATAATAATTTTTTTTTTCAGTGGAAAGTGTCATGATGCCATTTCTAACCTTAGGTCCCTGGGCAGGATCCGGAAAGAAATGTGTAAACGCCAGATATCAAAGAAAATAAAAATAATAATAATAATAATGATATTTTAAGTATTAAGGCGAAAATGAAAACGAAACTGAATTTTGAAACCTGTGCAAACATAAATATATGTAATATGGTGATACTTTTTGTTCATACAAATACGTCTCGGTTGTCTACCATAAAGTTTTAGTTTACAGGTTATTATTTCAAACCAACATCTAGTGAGTTTCTCCTTTTTACTTCTCTAAATTTTGTCGCCTTATGTCAGACTATGCTATGATTAAAAAAAAATATAGGGCATCTGATTCTGACCGACCGTCAACAAACTAATCACTGATGAATTCTAACTAATGTTCTGGGAGGAAAAGTTATTAATTACACTATATTCTTACTATTGTCCTCATCTTTGTTGTTGTTATCACAACGCTTCGGTCGTTACTACGTCCAGCCTTCATCAAGTTTGTGTTGTATACAAATTGCTGGATGAAGTGAAAACACTGGACCCGGTAGAACGTTGAAGTCTACTGATTTTACAAATGACTGTAAAATGATGTGTTTTACTATGGACTCCTCTAATATATATTTCTTTTTCTCATCTGAATAAATATGCTGAAGGGGAAGATGAGAAATAAAAATGTCGGTAAACGTCACAGTGAGAATTGGTGACAATTAATTTATGCTGTTTATTAGGTTTTGTGTTGCTTTGATGTCTTTTTTTCATATTTAATGGAGTTCAACACCTGAAATTATGATGAGTTCTTTTTAATGATGTGTTGATTTTGTTATATGTCATCGAGTGTAAACCAAATATCTAATTAATGATTTCATAAATACATATATAAAGCCAGATGTCATACCATCGGTCGTCGTAGTTGGTTTCGAAGTAAGATTTGGTATGAGAAAGAAGAAGAAGAGTAGGAGGGAAGAAGAAGAAGAAGAACAACAACAACAAGAGTATTAGGAGGAAGAGTAGAATAATGAATCGAGTAAATTATGCCTTAAAATGAGGGAAGAAGAAGAAGAAGAACAAGAAGAAGAGGAAGAAGAAGAAGAGGAGGGAAGAAGATGTGGCGACAGAAGAAGACAAGGAGGAGGAAGAGAAGAGGAGGGATAAGAGGTGGAGGAGGAGGAGAAGAAGAGTCGGAATAAGAAGTAGAGGAGAAGGGGGAGAATGGGGAAGAACAAGAGTAGAAGAGGATGAGTAGAAAAAGAAAAGAGAAGAAGAAGAAGAAGAAGAAGAAGGAGGGGGAGAAGAAGAAGTGAAAAGAAGAGGAGGAGGAGGGGAGAAGAGGAAGAAGAAGAGAATAAATATAGGAGGAGGGGAAGAAGAGGTGGCGATAGAAGAAGATAAGGTGGAGGAATAAGAGGTGGATGAGGAGACGGAATAAGAGGTAGAAGAGAAGGGGTAAAAGGGGGAAGAAGAAGAGTAGAAGAGGATGAGTCCAAAAAGAAAAGAGGAAAAGGAGGAGGAGAAGAAGAAGAGGGGGAGAAGAAGAAGGAGAAGAAATTAAGAAGATTAGGGGGAAGAAGAGGAGAAGAGGAAGAGGTAAAAGAAGAGGGGAGAAAGAAAAGAAAATGAGAAGGAGAATTAGAGAAGAAGAAGAAGAAGAAGAAGAAGAAGAAGAAGAAGAAGAAGAAGAAGAAGAAGACAAGGATTAACAAGAAGAGGAGGAAAAAGAAGAGGTGGAAGAGAAGAATAAGTAAAGAAGAAGAAGAAATGAAGGGAATAAGAACAGGAGGGCAAAAAGAAGAAAAAGAAAAAGAGGAAGATAAAAAGAGAGGTGGAGGAAGAGTAAAAGGAAGAGGAGAAGAAGAAGAAGGCTAAGTATTTGGAGGGGGAGGAGAAGAAGTTAATCGTTATTTTTGTGATACAAATTATTTTTACTCTAATTTTTTTTAAAGTTTTATTTCGTTTCAATATCTTATTTGGTCGAAAGATAAGAAAGTTTCCTGTTCTAAAAAATATATAGATTTCTGTAACTCTCATATCAAAAATGTTAATATCTGTCTATATCTCTGAGATGAGGTATTATGATTACTTACATTATTTACATTATTCAGTCTGTTAAGTTCATTTTCATTGCCATATTCACAACCTTTCGCCCGTTGTATGCTCCGGCCTTTTTCATGTGAATGGAATTTTGAAAAGAACTTTTATTTCGTCCACCGGAGTAGATTATTCTAGTTCCACGTGTCATGCCTCTTCCGGATAAAGTGTTGGTTAGATACAGTGATTGTACCCAAAGAGTTGTGAGTTCAATAGCAGACTACAGCAGTGGTGATCCAAAAACTTGCAGAGTTGTGCTAAGGAGAAATAACTTAGGCATCAGGAAGATGTCGTTATCATATAGCATATATTCTTGTATGACAGTGCATTATAACAATTTCGTTACAGATTAAGATGAGAATCCAAGCAACGGAGGTATGCGAGGAATACAATTGACAGAATACGTAGGAAGCAAAGAAGTTGTAAATAAAATCTGAACTTCAATACTTATAATGCTTGTAAGAAACACACGGATGAAATCTCTGCGACACCTTATCAGAAAAGATGGCTTTTAAAATTCAACACTCGGTGTGCATACTAAAAGAAGAATTAGCCACCGGAAACATAGAGTGAACTACCTCATGAATTTGTATGATCTCAGGGAAAAGATTGGAAATATCTAACATTGCTTCGGACAAAAAGAGGCTGGAACTTGTATAGAGCCATGGTAGTTCACATTCGGAACAAACACAACACACAATAGAAAAAGAATATAATTTAATCGTCTTCTTTGTTGCATGTCGGTTTTTTTGTTTGCTTTTTTTTCACACACTTTTCTTCGATTTATTTCTTTCTTTCTTTCTTTTTTTCTTTCTTTCTTTCTTCCATCTCAGCTTCAAATTTATTAGGCTTGTGTTTTTCTTTTCTTTTCCCGCCTTTGTGCTTATAAACTTTCCTTCTGTTTAGTCAATGTTTTTCTTCATATTTCTCTACTATGTTTAAAAAATCCTTCGGTTTTCGATTTTTCTTTTTTCCCTCCTTCATAACCTGTCTTTTCATCTTTAAGATTTCATATTTTGTCTTCCAGCTTCCAGAGGAGATTCTCAATGGAATATGGTTTAGTGCTTCTGGTAACCTTTTCTATTCTTGACATGTGAATACACATTAAATCCCTCATATTTGCAGTCTTATTTCTTGACTCAGCTATTTTTTTCTTAAATCAAGTTTCGCAAGTTCGATTGATATTGGGTTATCAATTTTGCAGCATTTTGCTAAAAAATGATGAAAAATATTTTACATAACTATTTCCAACACAATCTTCCAAGAAAATGCATTTCATTAGATACGTAGATAGATTAATATTGGATATTAATCATATAGTGTGGGGGAACAAATATTCGTACACATTAAATTTTTAATTTATTGTATTTCCAACTAATGAAAATACATACTTTTTATATAATTAACTATACACAGATGCATAATAACTAAATATGCATAGAAAACAAAAAAACTTTGATTCAGTAGAAATAAATCCCATTTTTTCCATTTCAGTGGATGAGAAAACTATTTGTACAATACAAAAAAGAATACAAAATGTTCATTTAATACTTTGTAGAATAGCCGTTATTCATTTGTACAGCTACCAATTTCTTGTAGTTCTCAACGATTTGCAAATTTTATTGTTATTTTGTTTCATTCTTCTTCGTATATGTTCTTCAGATCCGGGATGTTTGTTGGAGCTGTCGATTGGATTTGAATTTTCAAATAAGTTCACAGATTCTCATTTCTTCGTTGATTTTTGCAGTGTGCTTAAGATCGTTATCTTGTTGGAAGATTTAATCAGGAGGAAGTTCAAGATTTTCAACCGAAATCAATAAATTTGCTTCCGAAATATTTTGATAACATGTGGCATTCTTTCTACCATCTATTACTGATATGTTGCTAATACCATTTGCAGAAATACATCCCAGAACCATGATGCTGACATCACCAAATTTCACTGTTGGAACTGTGCTCTTTTGTTTGAAGGCATGGCTATCTTTCTTCCATACATAATTTCTAGAATCACATCCAAATAACTCAATTTTGGTTCCGTGTGCCCACAACGCCTATTGTCACGAACGAATTTCAACCTGGCATCTTTTTGTCGTTTCAATAATCGTTTCAGCGGAGTTTTCCGAGGGAAGCATAATTCTGTATGATGTTCATTGCTTATTGTCCGTTTACTGATACAGATTCCTGATAAAAGCAAATCATCTTGCAAATCTTTACAAGTAGTAACTTCCTCGAAGATTTTGAAAAAATCTTCAGTTGAATATTTGTTCCTCTTTGGTTTTGGTTTTCAAAAGTTTGAGTGTTTTTTTTTTTTTGTACCTTGCAATGAATGAACTAAGGGTCAGTCAGCCAGTTATGCGCCATGCGTCATACACACTTAAGCGATCATGTATCTTCCAAAACAAGCAGATTTTTTTCGCGGCATATCTTTCCAAGAAGGGACAAGAAGAGGATGCATACCTTTCCCAAGTGTATTAGCACGTAACTGAATGTAATGGATTCGACCAGAATTCGAACTCGGCTCTCCGATTCATCAATCCGAAGCGTTATCCCTTACTCTACCGTGCCTCCGGAAATAATGGTAGTAAATGAAATAGTCAGGTTTCCAGAGCTTAACAAACAATTCTTTTTGCGTATTTGTCAATTATTTACCTCTTACCATGATGATAACCTTCTTACACGAATACCAAATACAGTATTTTATATTTATATTTCTAGGCTAGAAATTACTACTGGTAACATTATTGAAACATTCTAGAATATTCCACTTGAATAATCTAGAGTATTAAAGCGATTTAAAAGTTTGGAGATCTTAAATTTACATTGTACGAATACTTTTTTCACACATAAAATGGATAAATAGCATATATTTCTATTAAATCAAAATCTTTTCTGTTTTCCATGCATATTTAGTTATTATGCATCTGTGTACAGTTAATTATATAAAATATGTTTATTCAATGTTGGAGATACAAGAAATTAAAAATGTTGTATGTGTACGAATAGTCCCCTCCTCTCTATTACAATAAAATGAAAATTGCAGGTTAAAATGCAGCCACTAATGAGGTGTCAAGCTGTGTATACTGATTCAACACTCGTGCGGCAGATCATTATTGTACTATTACTATTGTACTATTGTAAGTCCAATCCTTATTGGTAGTCCTGAGTCTCACTAATTTAAACTCAGTAAACATCTTTTTTCTCTTCTGTTCAGCATTCTTTATTCGCATGTTTGTAAACAGCATTTTATACTCACCTTGCACATTTTAATTTTATCTTACGTTCTCTATTTTTTTCTTTTTCCTTTGCAGTCATTCTATTTTCTCTCTTGTCATGTTTTTTTTTTGTTTGCTTCTGTTCTTTCTCGTGTTTTTCTGTCAAGATTTCTGTCTTCTTTTTATTCATCTTTTCTTTCATTTCCCATTCATTGTCCGTCCTTCCTTATTTCCTTCCTTTCTCTATTACCCCCCATTTCTATCTTTACCCACACCAGTGTGCATTCTTCTTTCAGCCACAATAGCACGTTGAGTGACACCCCATTGAAGCCAAACTATTTTAAAGGACTCTCAAGGTGGTCGCATCACATTTCACATTTTCGGATGCGCGTTGACATCGCCCAAGAGAGGCAATCGTGACAAATTAATAAAAGACTCCGGCTTCTTTTTCTTTTTCGATCGCACTGACACGCAAAGTAACTGACGCCCACATTTAAGAAAAGATTGAACGAGATGTACACAAACTGGGGGTCTCATTGAATGCTTTACTTGTGTTGTTGTTCTGGAAACCATTTTCTTCCTGGCCTACATTTTAAGTTTATTATTTTAATTATATTCACGTTTCCAAACATGCATATGAACTTTGTGAAAATTAAGAAGATTACCGCAGTTTTTTACGATGTTTAGTAATTTGACGTTGGTAGTTTTCCATTCTCATTTACTATCACAATTGTGTCAGATTAAACCAGGCTCAATAAGACCACTTACAGTCGCGGAATGGTTGGTAAGTAAACCTCTACTGAGATTCACACTCACAGAATTCTACAATTCACTCGTTTTATGCTGGGTTAAATTCAGTTAGTTTTATTTTTAAAAATAATTGAAGACATAATTAGAGATTCCTTAGCTTTTGTCACTTAGCTTCTTTTTGTTTCTGATAAGAAAATACACCCTTGTTCAAATTAATTATCCAGGAAGATGTGGAGGACCATGATCACTAAAACCATGTGCAAAATAATTGAAACAAAAGGAATAATTCCGTTATTTTTTTTCGTATTTTTCCAATGAAACATCACCCAGTGCACATGTTAGTATGTTTCGTATGTCATTTGTATGAAGTTTGTTCCTTGCAAACTGACCACAGATTCTCGATTGGTTTTAAAACAGGGCAGTTTCCGGACCAAATCCATACTCTACTTTGATTCGCTCACTTGTAAGGCTTGCCAGTGTGTTCGTTCAGTATTACGATTGTTGTATGCTTCCTTGAAGTCATTTCCATCGCAGACAATGGTTATAGGACAAATAATCGATAGTCAAGACAATAGTGTCTTGACGTGATAAAAATCTGATACAATCAAGGATGACGCAGTATTCATACCCCCAGAAAATAGATTCATGTTACTATACACCACTGCAAATGACGTAATCTGGGGACAAAATAGAAATTGATTACACCTTGTCACTCCATTGGGTCTAAAACTGACCGTACGGTGAGAGAAAGGAAACTAAAGCGGTTGTTTCAATTCATTTGCACAAAGGTGTACAGTATATTACAGTAAATTACTGTGTTCGCTACTTTACGCTGCTTCAAATTGTCTGATGGTAATCCAGAACAAGCAAAAACTTTATAACACAAACTGGTGAATAAACTATATATATATATTGAACCAATATTATATCGGACATAAAAAGTTTTAGCAACGTGTATTTATCTTGGATTATTGCCATTATCATGCAAAATTCTTCTTATTACATACAGAATTTGCCACTGAACAAAACTTTTCGCCTTCATGGTCTAAAGTTTTCTACTGACATGAAAACGATTTAATAGATTGAATCAATTGCTAGCTCTACTGCTAGGAAAGTTGGTTCAGTGTGTCGTACCAGGAACATTCTCTCGTTAAAATCGAACATATACATTTATAAATCTACCACTCGTCCGTGCATTGAGTATTGTTGCCATATTTGGTCTGATGCTCTGGATCTATATCTCAAGATTCGTTACATAATTCAAATAATAGTCTGTAATGTAGTCATTCCTGAACAGGTATCTCGTCTATGTAATTCAAAGACATAATGTAATCCATCCTGAACAGGCATCTCGACTATGTAATTCAAGGAAATAATATAATCATTCCTGAACAGGCATCTTGACTCCAGTAACATTCACAATGATCTGGCGTGGCTTCCCTCCGACTTTCCTATAATTATTTTTATGACAATTCTTCTGATGAGCTTTTCACCATCGTTCCTTGATTTCATGGATTTTAGCATTTTAGCTGTTTTGTTTCTGATAAGTAAGTGTAAAATAAATTAAGGATTTAAGCAATCGACTTTAACGAGGTTTTGACTTTCTTTTATAATATAGCCTAAATACTATTCGTCCAACTTCGTCTACTGAGCCTTGGGAGTCAAGAAACTCACTATATCAAATTCAAACGCACTGCAGTAGTAATTGTATATTATGAAAGGAATCTATACGTGGTACTGAAAAGTTCCTAAATCCTTCCCAAATTGCTTCAGACTTTTTTATTTTTGGTCATCCAAATTCTGATTCTGGAAAGGGAATCTGACAGGAAATTGATCTGCAACTCATCATAGATATTTAATTAGTTTAACATCGTCTGAAACAAGGACACGCTATTTGGGAGCCTAGTGAAAGCTGACAATTCTGCAGTAGCAAAGGTTAGTGGGATTATTTTCTTAAAAATCATACCACGGTAAATATCCAATATATATTGTTCCCAATCTGTACAATCTGTAGAAAAAATTCAAAGTAACATTATTATCGCTGAGCAAACAAATACATGTTTTTTACGTTACCAACAAACATAAAGCATATAATATTTAAGCATTCTGTTCAGACAAATTTTGTAGACCTTTTTACCTGTGTTATCAAGCAAGAAAATCGGTAGAAACTTTTGTATAAGAGGATCGAATTAAATTTTACTTAATTATTTAAGATTTTATTAATCAGATGTTATAATTAAATAAATAAATAATATAATATAATCCGGGTATGGACATAAGAGATGTACAGAGAAAGAAGAAGGTGGTTGAAATCGAAATTTCAAAAATGTGGAGATGAAGAGATCATCAATTCCAGTTGTAGTTGGAACCCTGGGTTTGATTCGAAAAGGTTCCTGGTATGGCATGCCTTAAGGAAATACAAAACATCGTGCACACAAGTACAGCTCACACCTTACGAAAAGTATTATCTATATAAAACGTGTGTGATCTTTGTTTCTTTGTGGTTTTCTTTGTTTGTTTGTTTTTATTGTTACTTTGTTTTGTTTTGTTTTTTAAATGCTCAATCGAATTGGCATGATGCCATCCCTGACCTGAAGTCTCTGGTTGGGAGCCAGAAAGAAATGAGTATACACGAGATATCAAAGGAAATAAATACTACTACAACTACTACTACTACTACTACTACTAATAATAATAATAATAATAATAATAATAATGTGTGATCTTGGGTTTTGTGGAAAATATCATGAAGCCATTTCTGACCATAATTCTCTCGTTGTGACTCGGAAGGAAAGGTGTATACAACGGAAATCAAAGGGAAAATAATAATAAATACATAGAACATTATACATCAGGTCAAATCCAATTCTATTCGACTGATTTTTTTCTTTAGACTCCGCTGAATTCTACTCCAACTAAATTTACAAATATTACATTGCTCTAGAGGTAGATGGTAAAATTGATAAATATCTAAAAGCAGTTTTATCTTACAAAATCCTTGAAACAAGTTTTGAGCTTGATCTTCATGCGATTACGTACTTCTGTGTGATCCCGACAAGATAAATATCTACATAATGTAATTATCTCTTCTAATAAGGCAAAATGATTTCAGTAACAGGTATTATTTTAAGAAACTAATTCATGCTCGTTACTATAAATGGTAAAAAAAGATGTTCCTGCTGAAAATCAAGTATTTACCAATATCACGTGGTTTCATTATCATTATATATGAGAAAAGCGCCAATATACCTATTTTTCAATTCAGCCCGAATCAAACCCAATGCTGCTCATAAAGAAAGGGAATACCCTCACCCCATGCTGCAATGCATTTTCCGCATGTCTGCAATACATATCTCACGGGTGAGGAGATTATGATAGCTATTTCGAAAAGTTTAGTGGTTTGTTTGAAGAGTGGTTAGTTAATTGCATTATGGGTAACCGTACAGTCCGGAATTGCTGAGTAAAGAAATCGAAGTGGTACAATTATCACAAAATATTATCTGTCAAGCTTATATTCAGAATTTGTCATTTCTATATTCAAGCATTCAGGAAGAGGTGTCTAACGAATTTCAAATCAAAGAGACGTCTGCAAGAAAATACTATATCATTACTCTTTGAATTGGTATATTGCGCGTTTGTTCTTGAGTAGGAACGAGTCATATGAATGCCTTTCCCCACATGACATTTTCGCATCTCCCTTTGCCTTTAAGCTTCCTGACTTTGATGACTAGTTCTCGATCACCATTGGACATGTCGACTGACATTAATTTGTCGTTTAACTTGCAAGCCAGGAAATGTAATTATTTAGGCCAAGTTGTAGTGGGTCGGGCAGTTGGACAGCTGGTTTAATTGCCTTCCAATATAAGTTGTTTTTTTTTTTTCAGACTGGCCTTGATGGCTGTACTGACAAGCATCTGCGCAACTGACCACTATTGCCAAGATTGTTGCTATGAAGATGTCCGTCTGTCAATGTCTACCGCTTGCAAAAGCAAATGACGATTTTCAGAGTCACGGAAAGGTTGACCGAATATTAAATTAGAAACATTCAAGCAATCGTCTCTTATGGCGTTACGAACTTTCTCATTGATTTCCTTTCCTTACTCTCGTATCAAAGGAAAGACGAATGTTTTGCTATTAAATATTGATTAGCTAATTGTATGTGATGAGTGCTGTGTGAGATGAATTTGTTGTTTATGAATCGGCTGAAATTCTGCCAGCGTTTTTGATTTATTGGCTTCTTCTCTGTCATTAATGATTGTTCAATTTCGTTATATTTACAATCAAAATTCCTGTTTTCTTTAGTATAGTTTTTATTGATGTTACTTAGACTCGAACTCCAACCACTGGTACCAGGAGATAATATGTCTCTATTACAGTCTACAGGGAAGGCACAATTTTTTTCAGTAAGTTGTTAAGCCAAACAGAAACTTATCTGACACCTTATGTGAATTCAACTTACTAATGTAAAAATAGATAACGACGCTAGTTTATTTTATACTTTCTAATCATTGCTTGTGTTTTTATTAAAAGCTTTTTGTTTTTCTTTCTTTTACCATACTCTATGATTTTTCAGATTTTATCAGAACGTTTTTGCTAGAAAAAACAGGTAAATGCAAGTGTCCTTAAAATTGAAAGAATCTTGCCAGGATCCCCACCCAATTGTATCTGGAATGATTTTACTATTTACACGGATATCCACTAACATTCATTTTTTAAAAAATGGTCTTCCAGAAAAACTCTATCACAAATAATTCCAAGAACAATAATCATTACATGATTTCTTTCCCCTCACATCTATAATGCGAATGCCAGTGTGATAGTGTGTCAAACCTTTTCAAATTTACTCCTAGAGGCCTGGGCACAACATATATATTTTGTAATCAGGCCGGCTCCGTGAGCAAATTAAAAACCTTCTGGGTCAGATCCGGACCAGCAATCCTGAATTTTTTATCCCCATCTTTTCATTACTGCGATTGTTTTCGACAATATTTTTACCTAATTTTGCGACGATTTTTTTTTTTTTGTACGACAAATTTTTTTAGAACGTGGAATTACATTTGAGAATGATTAACTGCGAAATCCAGCGGAAGTCACCCATGGAATGAAAATAATTGTTTGTACGGAATGTTAGGACCTACGTACATCAAATTGTCATTAAATTAATTGGTGTCAAAAGTATTATCTTTGAACTTTTGAAAGGTAACCTTCAATATTAATGCAATACTTAAATGCAGCGATTAATTTTGAGTTCTTCTGTAGTTTATTGTTGCCTATTGCATACGACAGCAAGTAGACCCACAAAAAATAAATCTCCGCGAACAGAGGACAGATTGCAATCAAACGAGCCAAACATGTAGCGAGGAAAGGAAATCCCGCAAAAATGAAAATCAAGATCAAACGGCAGTTAGGAAATTTTCCAAATTTGAGAATAGGCAAAGACTTAGGGACTCTCAAAACCCCTAAACAAAAGAATAGCCCACCGCTGGAGTTAGTTTAATTGCCGGGCGGTAGGGAGCTTTATAAGCTAAATCCTATCTATTTATTTATTTTTGTAAGATTTTTAGCAAATATTCTAAATCACTTGATATTTTCATGATTTCGAAATTTCCCCTTTCTTTAAATGGGGTGCGCTATTATTTTCTCCATCATCTTCTATTTAGTGATGTTGATCATGACATGTAGCAAGAATGGGAGAGTCAAGATTTTCACGCCATGTCTTACTCAGTATTAAGCTCTTCGGGGAAATGAGGTTGCCCTCTTCAAAGATACAAGGGCCAACCCAAAGCAACACTGAAAGCCATCTGGAATCGAAACCGTTTAAAACACAGGCCGTACCATCTGGCGATGTTCAATCCCCATTGGAACCAAAAACGTCGGAACTAACAGAAGAGAAAGGGGAAAAAGTCAGGCCAAAGAGAATGGCTCGACAAAATCGAACAAACCTCGTCCTTCACAAACATTATAATGCTGCCAATGCCATCGGCTCTTCCCTGCAAGAATTGCTCTAATTAGTCATCGTCGCCATTATCATAAAGGAAGCGATCAGAAAAGAAAAAATTCAATTCTTAGATACGAGATAAAGACTATATATATATATATATATATATATATATATATATATATATATATATATATATGTGTGTGTGTGTGTGTGTGTGTGTGTGTGTATATATATGTATATATATATATATACATATATATATATATATGTATATATATATATAATTCTGAAATCTATGCAAGCAAAAAAAATATAAGAAAATTAATAACCATAAATAGATAGTTTATATAAAGAAAAAATATTTTAAATTTAATTAAATTTTTTTACATATTAAAAAAATATACGTAAAAGTGTTAAAATCTGAAATTAAAAATATAACAAAAAATATAATAAAAATAAAATTATATATAAAAATATATAAAAAATAATATTTAAACAGAAAAAACAAGATTCAGTTATTTCCTTTATATTCTTTCATTTATGCGAAATAAATCATTAATTTTTGTTTTGGTCCTTTCTGTAAATATATTATTCTATTTTAACGTTCCTTTTTTCATTATTTTTGCTGTTGGATATCATTTTTTTGTGTTGCTGTTTCGTTTATTTTCTTTCTCGTTTTATTTGGTGATTTATTTAGCATTTCCATTCTCTTTCTTATTAGTTTTTTTTTATATATCTTTCTACATTTTTCCTTGTTTTAATTCTCGTTTTAACATTATTTTCCTCCTTTCCTGTGTATGTCCTTCAGTTCTTTCTCTCTTCCCTTGCTCTTCATTTTCAACTTGTCTTACTTTGTCCTTTTTTATTTTTGTGATCCTCATGTCATTTCATGACACTTGTTCATTGGCGACCAAAACCATCCACCATTGCTACGGAACTGTTTACTCGTGTGTAAATGCATTTAATTACAGCACTATCATTTCTATCATCTGCATTGCAGAGAAGTGCGAAATGTATTAATGCCAATACAATATCACTGATATTCCTGCAAGGAAACAAACGAAATTTAATGGCTTCCTTATTTGTCCTCTTCAAATCTGAAGTCGTTTCTGTACAATGTTAGAAGAACGCAAATGACCGATTTCATGCAAGCATCATTCTACATGGATTTTTATAGCAAAGGGAATGTAAGATGTTGATGACAGTTATGAAGCGAAATGAAGCTTTGTTATGGGGAAAGACATAAGAACGAAGAACAATGCTGACGCTACATGATCACCTTACTTAACACCATTCCGTGCCTTGATGGCTTCTGAATGTAACCACCAGTGTAACCGCCAGATATCTCCATATCATAATATACCGACTGGATGATACCTACGAAATGGCGAGGGCAGCCTAAGAAGCTCCAGATAGATATTCCACTTAAATGTCTGTTTAAAATGAGGAGAGCCTTCTTAAGATCTATGAAAACCTCAAACAGGCTTTCTTGTTCATAATACTTCTCATGCATTTGCCGCTCTGTGAAAATCATAGCCACCCTTCCTCTATTAGGCCAGAATGTACATTGTAACTGACAGTATCCTATCCACAATGAGCGCATTCAGTTAGGACAGCACCCGCCCCACCCCCAGATGGATTTTACCTGTTGCCGAAAGTAAAACTATAACAGGATAATACCCACATAACATATAATATAACAGGATAATACCTTTACACCGTTGCCTTTGTACAGTGGCAACATGGTAGCATCTCGCAGTATTTAAAATGTTCAAGATGATTCTATGCGTGATATCAGTCAAGTGATTACCACTGATACTTAGATATATACGCATGCATGTATACATATGTGTGTATATGGTATATGAATGCGTGAGTAATTTGAGGTGTTGTTTAAATTATACTGTATTTTAAGGAGATGATTACTCAATATCGGTTGGGACATTTAGATTCACCTTGAATTTAAGATCTCGATCTCCACGCGGCCTCTGGAAATACTTATTGCGAAAAAGCAGACTTTCACCTTACATTTGAAACACAGGATAAATGAAAGTAATTTGAGTCCTTGGAAGTGTCATAGCGTTTCCTAATTGTAAATGTCCATGTAGGTGAAACTAATAAACGGGGGCTCATTTCATCATTTGCCATGGAAATAACGATAGGCTTGTTGAATGGTGAAGAAATATTCCGCCTAACAAAAAACGTGTAAAGGATCTTGAAAGCGATAGGTGTGGAAAAGTGAGATTTAAGCAACTCCGGCCTAAATATGTAAGTTTTCAACGATTCTGTTGTAAATATCATCAGCTTGGAAATTAATCTATTGTTTGATTTAAAGGGAGTCCGGAACAGCTCACATTTCATTTGATCACGTTTCTGATGCGTTCATTAAATAACAGCCAATGGCAACTCTCCTCACTATTCTAAAAATAGGCTTAATATTCTCGCTGATTTTACTAATATTATCCACTTGAATGATTTCTTCGGCAATTTTTCAAGGGCAACATACAAATGATTGCAATATATCTCTTTCAGGTTGCAAGGTTTACATATACATATATATATATATATATATATATATATATATATATATATATATATATATATATATGCATGTTTCATTAAAAAATGTCCTACGTTGAAGCTTTTTATTTAATTTTTCTGGTGTTTTCTGCACAAACGCTTTCTTTTTTGGACACAGAATGTGTAAAAACTGTTCAAATGTCCTATAGCGTTTTCTACTATACTTTTGGTCATTATCAAGAAATATTTTATTTTTTCAGTTTAATTGAGCGTGTGCGTTCTGTGTTTGTTTTTAGTGTGTTATAGAGTTGTTTTATTTTCCGAATACGGTTAGCACATTGTGGCCTAGTTCGTAGTTAATATTGTTAAGAATTGGCTTTATCTTTTTTGTTATTAGGGCTTCTATTATTTTGAATATATTTTTGCAGGTGGATGAGGTTATTATGTTTGTGTTTTCTACTAGTTCGTTTCGATTAAAATCTGGTGGGTTTGTGTGTATGTTTAAATGGGTTCTAATAGGGCTCTGGTCAGATAGGTGTATCGTAAGGCGTCTGGATAGGCATGTAGATATCGATAATATTATTGGTCAATATATATATATATATATATATATATATATATATATATATATATATATATCCAAGAGGAGATAATCCAGGTAGTGCTCAATGTCCAGGACAGAGCAAGTATATAATATAAAATGCTCAAAATCTAATATTCCATAGTTATAATTTACTACATTGGAATCGTAATCACGATCCAATTCATCAGACCTACAAATTCAAAAAGTAGTCGGAAAATATAACTCCCGTTATAAAAAAGAAAATTTCATTGAGAGTGTATGTGTTTGTGTGCGAAACAAGGGTGAGAGGGAAATGTATGAAAGTTCTAGAGAGAGGTGTAACGGAAGAAAGAAGAACAGGAAAGGCCTTAAGGCGAGGGTGAAGAATAAAACTTAAAAGAGTATTTAAAGCATATGTGCTGATTTCTTAAGTTTACGAATTTTCCAGTGGTATTTTTTGTCTATGATTTAAATCTGATTCCACAGAGTGCTGTGATTTCACATTTCTCTCCATATGTGGTCAGCTATGACTGATTTTTCACTTCCCCGCGTGTTGGGAAATTCGTAAACTTTAGGAATCAGCACATATGCTAGGGCACAAAAATCTCCTGGGCCGACCAAGCATGTAAATGAATACAATATGGGAACTAGTAATAAGGAGTGCCAGAGAAAAGCAATAATTTCAACGAAAATTGCAATATGAGCACTGGTGGTAAAAAATGATTTCTGAAGATGTTAGGTTTATAATACCCAGAAATTCATACACAGATGTCCTCAAATACACATGGCAGAGCGGAATAAGGCGTTAGTTAGATCCAGTGACAAAACGCAAAGAGTGTGAGTTCAATACCTGGTTAAGGCAATGGAGAACTTGGAGAGGGGAATTAAAAGGAGATAACTGATAACTGACATCCATTAGACATCGCACGTGGAAGTAGAGCAGTCTACCCCAGTGAGCGTAATAAAGGGTTTGACATTCCAACCGCCTGAAGAAGGCCGGAGCTTACATAATACATCTCAGAACAGTCATTTAATCTGACGTGCTGTTAACCATTCAACCACAAAGGACTTAATCCATATGTTTCATGAGTAGTTATGATCGGTCAAGAAAAATCGTCAAAGGTGTGTGTTTATAAACAGTAATTCAGATTTTGCTAACAAAACTCTTCTTTGATTCCGCATATTTCCTAACAAATCGACTTTATGAAAAATATTTTTATGAGAGCTTTTCTTTAAAGAACTTAACGTGAAACAAACGTTTGTTAATAACGGTTTTTCAAACAATCTTATAGATTACAATATTAGACTTTTTCATTCTAAGGTAACCAATAGCAAAACTGAACATATAGAAAAATATAGCATTAACATTTTCTACAAACGTATGGCTCGGTCAGAGGATGGGGGCGATGCCCTAGATATAGGCCTAGCTAGGCAGGCTCTGAATCAATCGGCTAGCGAGCGCTACCAGGGTCAAGTAGTTAGACATAGGTGTCGTGAACAGCCGAACAATTCAGGACAACCTGCAGCTGATTTGCACGATCCTAGAGGGTGGGAAAATCGACGCTTGAGCCGCGCCGATGAATTTAGATCTGTCCAAGGTGTTCGACCATCAGTATCTGGCTGCTTTTAAATCATTTTTTTGTTATGTCGATGAGGTTATTATATTTGTATTTTCTACTAGTATGTTTCGGATTAATATGATTAAAAATAATGGGAGCCTTAATAATAAAAAAAGGAAAAGCCAACACTCAATAACATTAACTATTAACACGGACATGTTTGGAAACTCTAGATACAAACATAACAAACTCTTACATTCACTTAAAAGTAAAAATAAAATTATCCTTGATAATGGCTAAAAGTGTAGCCGCAAAGACATGCAGAACTTTTGGACACTTTTTACACACTTGTACGAACACAAGAAAAATTGAATAAAAAGCTTAATCGCAATATCTTTTAAGCACGGATCTTCAGTTCGATCAGAAGATACGTTAGGTGAAAACTTGCTAGGTAGTTTGTGGTTCAAGAGGATTTTTTGTACTCTGCTCTTCTTAGTGTATTGAGCATTTTACGTTTTTCTTATTTTATCCGATTGGGGTTTTACGATAGACGATCCTGTTGTTTATTATTGGAATTCTATAAGATTATAATTTCAGACAAAAATATTGCACAATTTCGTCATTTTAGTCTCTATTATAACGATGACAAAAGAGGATGATCAATCTTTATAAATAAACACACACACACACACACACACACACACACACACACACACATATATATATATATATATATATATATATATATATATACAAGTGAGCCAGAAACTACCTAGACACTTCACCTGAAGATCCATTAAGGTGAAACCTTGGTAGTTAGTTGCTGTTTCACTAGGATTTTTGTACTCTGGTCATATTCGTGTATTGGGCACTTTACGTCTTTTCCTAATTTACTCGATTGAGTTTTTCTTCTTCTTTTGGCTGGGCATTGCGGTGTTGGTGGCCATTTTTTTCCGACCAACTCGTATGTTTTCAGTCTTTTCTTTTTTTTCAATTTTTTTCCTCAGATAACATTTTTTTTTTTTAAATATATTTTTATTGGCAAACTGTACTATCCTGTTTTTTTATACCAGTCACGTATAGGCATTAAAAAACATTACACACACACACACATATATATATATATATATATATATATATATATATATATATATATATATATATTCTTACAGTTGGAATACCGTTAGTTAATTAAGATTTTCAACTAGGAATTTTAAAATCTAAGTATATTTATATATGTGACCCATCTAATTACCACAACATCTTAAACAAGAAAATAACTGATAATTACAAAAAAGACAAACATCACAATAGGATCCTTGAAATGAATAAGGTGACAACAGATATAAACAGTAATATGAATATTGCTGATAGAATGGGGAAAATACATATCAAGGATGCCATTATTTTGTTCAAAGATTATAAACCTAACTTCTCAAATAACACTCAAACTAGACCTATAAATCACACCAAATCAGAGTTACGCTTTATCTCTAAATCTATAATTAAAAAAAATACCTGTAGACTGGTTAAGGCTACAGGGGCCAATCTCTGGAAAGATTCCTCTCATACCATTACATAGTTCAGTAACATTAATGACAAAAAGAAATTTAGACATTCTTGATTTTTATACGTCCATATATAGAGATCTATTTCTAATAGATCTCCATATATGAATTTTTACAAAAATTTAAAATCATAGGTGAAAATGCTCATTAACTAATGGTATCTTAATTCCAATTGTAAGAAAAAAGAATTCTGGTCTGTTTAATGAAAATAAACATTGAATTAATATTTCAAATTCTATATTGTGTTAATAGGACTCGCTTGGATTATACCAACGGATTACTATATATATATATATATATATATATATATATATATATATATATATATATAAAACTTCGAATATTATTTTTATTATTATTTAGTATTTCGTATTTATTTTTAGTATTTTAGAATTATATATATATACAATACGCGCAAAGACATTTGTTTAGCATACATCAAAATCTACGGAGTTTTTGTTTTCTGGACAGTGTCGCATCAATGCGCTCTGACAAATATTCAAAAGTGGTATTGAGGAGTCCTTAGTATTTTAGTATTTCCAAATTTCTAGGTTACTCTAGTAGACCGTTTGTTGTATCATGGCGGATATGCAAGTTACATAGGCATGGTGTAGCGGATATATTACTCGACGTCGCACATTTTAATCAAGACTAAATTAACTTATGAATAAAACTTTTCGATTTCTTGCAGCGAAACATTACAGAACATATGCAGTTATACGTGACAGACTGTGTAGATATATACAAATCTCCCCGAACAGACTATAGCGATCTCGTTTATGGTTTTCATGTAATCTTTCAACTAATCAAAGGCGAACTTACCACGTAAGCGTGAAGAGCTACTGGCATTTTAGGTTATTATATTTAAAAATTGGACGCTATTATGATGTATGACAGTTGCATGGACCGTGACAATTGTCTTGCCCACTCTAGATGTCTTTACAGGGTTTCAGAGAACCGCACATAAAACCAAATCTTTTAATCCGGCTACATTTGAAATATCGCACTTTTTGACATGTTTTGTTAATAATAAAAGCAGTTGTAAAAATGCAGAATTTAGACCGTTTAAAATAACGTGTGTTAGCATGTGATGATTTGTTAGTGAGTGTGAAGACGAATACTTGAAGGGATTAACAGACAAATATTTAAAGGTAATAAAATGAAACTAATCGTGGCAGATCATATATACATAATTAAGTAATTCATTGAGTCTGAAAGAAACCTCAACAGAATGCAGAAAGCACTGGACGGCCGTTTCGTCCTATATTTGGGACTCATCAGCAGTGCGCATCCACTACCGAGAATTGAAACCCTGACAGTTAGGTTGTCAAGCAAACATCATTCCAACTTTTCCAACGGGTCTCGGTGACGAAGAGGTAGCAAATCAGACTCAATATAGCGCCGCTCGCTCACATACTCCGTGGAACTCAACTGAAGTTCTCTGTAACCATAGGACTGTGCCCCCCGGAGCCACGACTACTATCACCAAGCCGCTCAAACTGAAGCATTAGAAGCCGGATCAAGCAATGATATACATATGATAGAAATTGTAAGGAGGATTTGAAAATTATAATGTATATCATTGCTTGATCCGGCTTCTAATGCTTCAAACGTGAAGCTGTAAATAAACCTGGCCTGACCAGTGGAGCATTTTCAGGAGCAGTGGAGCACAGCAGTGTCCAGAAGTACTTGCTATAGTCTTCTGAAAGAAGTCGGGACATCCGTGAGACAAGTGAAAAAGCCTCGATTGACAAAATTAAGCACAGAAATGTGTTTGTTTATATTTCTGAGATGAGGCATTATGTACATTATATACATTATTTGGACTATTGTCCATCTTTGTCGTCATATTTATTACAACGTTTCGGTCGTTGTACGCTCCGGCCTTCTTCAGGTGGTTGGAATGTCGAACTTAACCATTAATTTCGCTCATGGGGTAGACTGTTCTAGTACCACGTGCCAGGTTTTAATGGATGCCAGTTATCAGTTATCTCCTGTTGATTTCCCTCTCAAGGACACATGGCACAGTGGATAAAGCCATTAGTTAGATCCAGTGACCCAAAGATTGTGAGTTCAATTCCCGGTTAAAGCAGTGGAAAATAATGTACAGATGTGTTTGAAATGGGAAAAAAGAGAACATGAAGTTCGATTTCTGGAACGTTTTGTTCAATACTGGATCGCCCTGATGGTTGGATCAAAGGCTGTGTCAGAAATGAATGAGATCGTCATCAAAGCTTGACACGGCTACAAGGAGGAGGTGGCATTATGATTTGGGCTGGTATTATTGGAGGCATCATGGCTGGTCCGTAGAGTGTGCCTGCCGGTACGAAAATAACGGGATATGCTTATATAGCATTCCTCAAAGAGCATCTGGTTTCTTGGGTGAAATAGCAAAGAATCACTTTCAAGAGAACAATCGTATTTATGCAAGATAATTCTCCTTCGCATTCAGCGCATAAAGCTATGGAGAATCTGCAGAAATTAAGCTTCTGTGAACGTCGGAAGATGAACTGGCCGGCCAATTCTCCAGACTTAAACTCAACTGCAAACTCGTGAAGCATTATGAAAACACGTGTTTAT
>OZ038484.1:3113241-3140741 GCA_964036315.1 Acanthosepion esculentum | reverse complement strand
TAATTTCTCAACTGTTTGACATGACATTTCATCAAACAAATAAACCACATTCTAAGTAATTACGGCCCGGATCAAATTTGTTTTCTTTCTCGTCAACATTGAAAAATTAATTTTCTCAATTCAGTGACATTTTTGTACTGTTATAAAATACGTATGTACCGATAAATAAAAACAACTCGTTATTTTTCTTTCAATATTCCTGATTTGACGTGTTATAATATTATGAAAAACATGTTTTTCTTCAATGCTTATTTCTAGTCATAGTGTTTATTGAACACATCCACTGAAAAGTGTTGTATATTTTATCTATTACAGTAGAAGTCAGAATTCTTAAAAATCTGAGAGAGAAAAAATATTCATAAAATAAATTGTATAATAAATGTTCATTTTTATAGACGAACTATTAACTTTATATGACAAAATTCTTTATAATTATATTTTTAGTGAGTTCTGAATATTCAAATCGTTCAAGGCCACCACTGAAATGTATTCTTTTCTTCGCTTAGATTTTTACACTTTCATTTGAAAAACAATGTTATAAAATATTAAATTTACTGAACAGAATTATGACATTAATTTATTTAATACAATAATTCATAAATAATATTTTTCCATTAATTTGGCAGTTTTAAACGTGACATTTTGTTTTCTATTTCCAAAGGATATTAACATTCAAATCGAATATACTTTTTTAATACCAATTAAAAAGAAAGGCACAAATTATTAATCAAAAACTGTATTTTATGGGCAATGTGTTCATTATTATGCCGAGCAATACAGAAAAAATTATGATAAGATCCGTAATGAATCTTTTGGTTAATTTTGCATCAGAATGTTAAAATGTTGAAATTTCAAAGATAAATAAAATAAATGAACCATTTTGCAATGATGTTCACCCTGTACAAAGGCCAAGATCCACTCGAGGTAGATGGTTACAGTGCAAGAGTCGCCAAGGAAGGTGATAGTTCCACCAAGACTCAAGGGTGCCACTGGAAGTCAATTCCGGTGGCCTCCTTGAAAGGCAAAAACTGTAGAGGGGGCCCAGAAACCTTACCCTAAACAAAAAACAAAGCTGTTCAATGGACCAGGGAAAAGTTTGAACCGGACAATAAATAAATCCATCCACTCCTATTACATCAGTGTCTTAAAAAATGTGTGTGTGTGTGTGTGTGTGTGTGTGTGTGTGTGTGTGTGTGTGTGTGTGTGTGTGTGTGTGTGTGTGTGTGTGTGTGAATCTTACATTTTCAGTGTTACCCTTGTAATTACTTTCCGTGTACTTGTAAAATATTTGTTGGGAACTCTTAAATACATTAGCAAACTTCGTCACTGCTTATTTGTATGCAGTCTTCCATGGACTGTCAATTAATCATATCTGACAGATTAAAGGAAAAGAGAAAACTGGCGACTTTATGCCTTTCTACTTTGAAGATTCCAGACCGAATTCTTTTAGTGACACTATTTCCCATGGGTGAAATCACGATTGTGGCCATATCTCACTGACCATCAGTCGAACGTTGTCCTTAGTTCGCCAGTCATTCCAACTAATGACACTTCATCAAACCCAATGTTGTTTGCTAGCACTCTTCTTTCATTCTTCTTTGGAATTTCACTAAATTTGTTCTTTCTCAACGCCATTGTATTAGTCTTGTTTGATTCTGTGAACAGTCTTGTGCTAGTTTATTTCTTTGCATACTCTTTGATCTGCTTAGTGGCCATGTATTCTGGCCTGACTTAGTTTAAGTCCGTTTCTCGTGTTTAGATTATTCAAATTAATCGCTTTCTCTGTTTGTCTTTCTGCACCTTACTCGGACGCAGTAAAAGCTGATAACCGTTTGCTCTTCTCTATGGTTAAATCACACGCCACACTGGCTTCCAATAAGATCCAATGCAGACCATTCACTGGCAAAGGATAATTGACGCGTTGTCATTTGCTCTGTTCAATCTTTTCTAAACCTCATGCCGACCATTAGCATAAGGCAGCGATTTACATAAGAGAACCAAACGTACAGCTTCTCATTTTTCAGTATCTCGTTGAAGGAGTCTTTTATTTCAACGAAAATCTCATCAGTATGGAAACATTTACGTCCGGTATCTTCGCTACCATGTGAAATGAGTTTATTCGACCGCATCCTGAAGAATCAATAGAATGTGTTTCGTAAATTACGAAGAACAAATTTCAAGATTAATGACTTCCGGAAGACAATGATGTCCGTTCGAATCTAGATGCAACTTCTACTTTTTTTCAGTTGTTCCAAATATCTTTGGGATCTTTTCTTTTGATTCATCCCAAATAATGTAAAGTTACATATACCAAATATTAATTCACCCCAAGAAATTATAAATTTTTAACCAAAGCTTGTTTAGCTTTCCTCGCAACAAATACAACCCCCAGAATTACAAAATTGAAAAATTACAAAAATCACGGAGTTATTCACATTTCGTAAGTGTGTATGATATTCGACGTATCTACAAGGAGTTAAAAAATAGAAAAAAACTGTTTTAGGCTTGCTTATCTTGATGATCGTGAACGCAGACCCCACACTTAGAAATAGTGCACCTGAGTCGCACACATTTGGAGCGATTGCAAAGATCAACCCAACTGGAGTACAATTGAGGGGCCCCACTCTGGGCGAATTTGGGGCGAATTTTAGTAAAAATAAATTGTTTTTATATTTGGGTGAAATAATATTTTCGGGTGAAGATCCAAATATTGAATTTAGATTCATCTTATAAAGTCTTAAATTAACATTTAAAGAATATCAATCTTTAAAAAAAAACAAAATCCCTAAATGTTTCCAGCGGCTAAAAGAAGAAAAAACTCCCGATAACGTTACATTCAGCGAGGCAAGAAAAATACGTTGTCTGAAAAGTAAACAACGACGACAAATTCTTTCTCCTGATTGAATTTCCTCGCATTATTCTAAAGTTTCGATACATGTGGCTGGGGATTAATTGTGAATCCAAATTCCAACTGAAACTCCTACGGTGAATTTTCACCTCCTTTTTAATGCGGCACAGTCGGTTGACGGAACTGGCTCATCGGCTCCCGGTGACTGCTGAAAAAATTTCAAGTAAAGAAATATTAGAAACTTCTTATATTTACGTATTAATATATGTTTTCCTTGGGTTAGTGTGAGACAATTCTCATAGACACCACACCAGCTATCCATTAAATTCTATGGCACAGAACGTCACATCAAAATGGCAATTGTAATATGAACCGTTTCATTATGAGGAAACATTTAGTATTTATTGAATGAGCAGTCTGTGCTGCTGTCGGTTGAAATTTATAGAAATTATAAAATATTTATCCGAAAAATAAGTTTTTCTTATTTATTTTTTCACTATTCATTTTTTTCGCACAAGTTTGGAACGTTATACTTTTGATCATGTCATTACTTTCTCTTTGAGTTACATGTGCTGGCCATTTTAATTGTTTCCGCTGTTGAAAGTCTTCAAATGATGTGATTTCTATTATTTTGTACAGTTCTTTGTGCTTCGCTAGCGTCAGTCCACAAGATTCCACTAAACATGATCTTCGCTAAAATCTAAGGGCATC
Organism: Acanthosepion esculentum; assembly: GCA_964036315.1. NCBI lineage: Eukaryota > Metazoa > Mollusca > Cephalopoda > Sepiida > Sepiidae > Acanthosepion > Acanthosepion esculentum. Next base: position 3,137,182 of record OZ038484.1, on the reverse strand, counting down.
GTTCGCTTGAAGCTATATTTAATCATTGATCTGAGAAAGGATTTATATGCAACTGCCACTTTAGCTATTTCTGAATGTGTTTTGTGCCATACATTGCATCCATATGAATTTCTCGATCAGACGACTCTATTTAACATCACCAGTCGTGTTTTTAAGTTAATGTTTTAGTTTTGCACTGCTACGCGAAACTTCTATTCTATGTTCAAACTCTTTATTATATCTTAACTTATATAAATGTAGGCAGGAAATTATTTCTTAATTCCGAAATAATGACTTAAATATCAGCCAAAAAGAATTGAAAACTTTTGAGAACACAAGAGAAACTGTACTTCAACTCTTCTGAAAAAATCTCTCACGTTTGTAAGATTACGAAAAATGTTCAAAATATGTATTTAACACACACGCAAACTTGTTTCCGGGCATGAAATTATCGCCACTCAGTGTGGTGTCATATTTGCATGTTTTATCCGTGATTGCTAGCACTTTTAACTATAAATATATCATACCTTAAAAGTATATTCTTCTAATCATATCTATATCTCTATCTCTATCTCTATCTCTCTCTCTCTCTATCTCTCTCTCTCTCTATATATATATATATATATATATATATATATATATATATATATATATATATATATATATATATATTAAAATTAAAATAAAAACAGACCACTTTAAGGTTCCATGCCAAAGTAAAGCAAAACAACAGCGTCTATTTCTGGCCTTTCATTCCAAAGAAAGTTAATGACAGTATCTCTCATGACTTCTTTCTCTCTGTTTCTCTTTATGTCTTTTTTTCTCCTCTCTCCCTTCCATATCAATATATAACTTCTGTTAAGTTAACCGATTTAATGTGTCAATGTCTGGATTTCCTCAAACAATTTAAATTTGAGAGAATAGAAATTTTACATCTAACTCAATCATGTCTCTCTCACCCCTAACTTCCTCACTTCGTTAATTAACATATGCTTAGTGCTGCCCTTCAATAATGTGTAAATTTCTTTTCATTTTTCGTGTCAACCTTTGGAAGTAAAGTCTGATGATCCGTGGTCCTTTAAAAGGGCTGTGGTGCACTAATTTATTACATGGAACCTTAAATGGTCTGTTTTTATTTTTATTTAAATTATTAGCTCTGAATTACATTAAACTCTCTGGATTTTATCATCCTTTGGTCTACCCATACGGATTACCTAGTTTTTCGTAAACTAAATATATATATATATATATATATATATATATATATATATATATATATATATATATATATATATATATATATATATATATATATATATATATATATGCCTGTGTGTATGTATTTGTGTGTGCGTGTGAGTATTGATATATATATATATATATATATATATATATATATATATATATATAGTCAGTGTACCCTGGCGATCCGCGTAGGTGAAACCTAGGCAGGTTTGCCTGGTTCTTTAGGTTCATAGTTAGATTTCGCCTACTTAGTGTATTGAGCACTTTGGTTAGTTACTTTTTCTTTACTAGTGTTGCAGTTTTTTTTTTCTTTGGACTCTGAGCTTACATGTTCTTAGTTCATTCTTTTTTTATTCCTTATTTTTCCTAGGGTTTATGTTTGTTCATTTATGAGACAAAACACCTAAGGTTTTTTCCAGGCGAGTATAATTACTGATATTTATATTTTTTATATTTTTTATGTTATATATATATATATATATATATATATATATATATATATATATATATATATATATATATATATGCACACACATGCACACACGAACAAATTATTTAAGTCCTACTAAAAAGAACATCATGTAGCTTAAATATTTTCTGTTATATTTTGTGGCACCATGTTCAAGGAGACAACTTTTAAGGATGACACATTAATTGACATTGACAGTAATTCGGATGGTAAACCATTTTTATATAGAAATAACTTAATCGATATTTGCGCATGTGTTATGTAGATGCTAGTCTAAATGGATTACTTACATTCTAACATTCAGATAGTTTTTGCCAGCAAAATCGTTTTTCAAGATATTTCTTGTATATTCATTTTATGTTACTCATTGGCCAACAATGATCTAATACAATATCTGAATAATATTTCCCTAAGCCTAATAAATGAAAAACAACAATAGGTCATTAATAACAAATCAGTATAGTGTTTTATATTATAATACAAAAACATGCCGTAAAAATATATCATATTTCCATGCAGTGTTTAAGTTCTCTTACGATATATTAATCTTGTAACATAACCTATCTTTGTTGTAATCGTGGCGTTTTCCACGCCTGAGGCTAAGGTGGAATAGATTTTAAGCTAATAATATATTAACCGTTAAAACAACCTCGACTGTATTACTCGAATGAATGCCTTAAATATGAAGTTTCTTTTGTTTTTATCATGCTACGAAAACTTAGATTGCATTTGCACTTCATGTCACATGATGTTGTTTCTACATCACATCAAACAATGCATAGACGTATATAAAGGTTTAATGTTTGTGACACCGCATATTTATATCATGTCATGGAACTAACTTCAATAAAAGTGAGTTTATTCCAGTTATAAGATACATGTCTTCATTAAAAGACAGGCGCACAGATAATATATATTCGTCCCGCCCTGCAAACATGATTGATTATTTCATCCTTTCTTTCACATCAGCAACTGACCAGCAAGGCCTTTCACAACTGTCCAGCTCACAATGCACAAATCGTAAAAGTCTTTCTCTTTCATTGTATTTGTTCTTTTCAAGAAAATGACGACGGGTGGCTAGAGAGAGTGCATGGGTCAGAAACAGTGATAAACTGTTTCGAAAGTGTCCACCATTGACCAGACTGCATTGTATCTGAATGGATTTGGAATAGAATGAAGGAAATAGAAAAGTCAGGCCAGTTCTTTTAGCTGGTTGTTCGGTAGAAAGCTTCTATTACAAAATGGCATTATATATCAGTAGATAGGTGAATTTTTACTATTCGTGAATCTTTCACATGTTCATCATTCTGTTTTTGTTTGTTTGTTAGTTTTTTGTTTATTTTCAAAACTGCTATGTATATATCAATGACATTTTATATATATTCTATGCATTTTGATTCTCCCTCTTGCCCAGAATCAAATAACAAGGCAATTGAAATCTTCAATAAACTTTTCTGTGATCATTTACAAGAATTTATAATAATTTACAATAATGATGGTGTCTAATTTAATATATTTCTACCCTCTAAAACCACCAGGAATTTTGGTAGTGACCATTTTCTACTATTTGCGGATTTAATTAAGTCTTAAATTTCTTTGGGGCTTTTTTCAACTTACTGAAAAAGCCGAAATATTTTCTACTTTATTCCTTCTTCAGTTACTTTCATTGATTTGATGGAATATCACGAATGTTCTTTAATAGATTTTCTGCGTTTTTGTGATTATTCCTATAGAAATTATTCCTATATTCCTATAGAATTAATTCCTACATTTCTATAGACTTAATTCCTATATTCCTATAGAATTGACTCCTATATTCCTAAAACCTTCATCCAGCCGATATATGTGTGATCCAATTCCGAAGAGTGTTGTTTGTATACTGAAAGTCAGAATCTCAATCAGGTTATCTATTTGTATACTTGTACGTTCTCCTAGGGATGAGTCCAAGACCAGTCTGTCCATGACTACCGATAGTGCCTCCTCGTTCAAGATCACCATCTGGTTTGATCGGATGGGAGAATTCTTGATTATTTCCATCAAATGGGCAAAAGTTTGGACATATGATTTTGACTTTTATATTACTGGGTCAATTCCTATACCCTTGATTTGAATATCCCTATAGCATTGATTCCAATATTCCTATAGCCGTGCTTCCTGTTCTCATAAAATGTGATTCCGACAATCCTATAGCTTTAATTCCTACATTCCTGTAGAATTTGATTCCTATATTCCTATAGCCTTGATTTGGTTATTCATTTAATTATTATTATTTTATTTCCTTTGATTTCTGGTGTGTACACATTTATTTCCGGGTCCCGACCAGAAACATAAGGTTAGAAATGGCATCATTACATTTTATACTGGAAAAATAATTACATAGACAAATCCCTTCGTAAGTTGTGAGCTGTACTCGTGAGAACAATCTTTTGTATATCTTTAAGGCATGGGCTTCAAGGAATTCCTTCAATTAGTTTACTCGAATCTTTTTCAACCAATCCGAGGGCTCCAAGTAGAACGGGGATTGTTGGTGTTCCTATGTGCCACGTTTCGATTTCGATTTCAAGGTCCTTGTATTTTGATAGCTTTTTGAAGATCTTGAAAGATACATTGCAGTCTGCAGGTACTGCTATATTAATAAGGAGGCACCTTTTTGTGTGCGATCTCTAATACCAATGTCTAGGTGGTTAGCTTTGATTGGTCTGTCAGTGTATATTGTGTAGTTCCATAAAATTGTAACAGGTCCCATCTCCGTAAACGGACCTGGGGGTGTTCATACGAATTTCTTTCAGTTTCCTTCCCGTAGAAGTTACAGATTTTCCAGTGCAGATATTAGCCCACTCTGTTATGCCGGGTTTCATATTCAGTGGGTGCCAATACCGTGCTACCTGATACAAGATGATCAATTGTTTCTGGGTAATTATCACACACCCTGCATTTGGGGCTAACACTATATTTTAGTATGTGTGCTTGATAATTTCTAGTTAACAAGCAGTGATCCTGTGCAGCAAGGATAAAACCTTCCGTTTCAGCTTTTAACCCCACACTACGTACCTACTGGTGGCTTGTCTAGATTAGCTTGTTTGGTACGGGCAGACTATTGGCCATGAACCGGTTTATCTTGCCCTTGTTTCTGTATCTGGTCGGTTGCATTTGTTTTTGCTTTTTTATGTATATTGCAGCTTCAATCGATGTATTGGGCTTTACTTGTATTTCTACATCCATTTGCACCTCCATTTTGGCTTCTTTTATTACGGAATAAAGGCGCTTAATACTTTCATGGTCTTTGACACATATCATCATCCAGTCTTCTGTGGTGTCCTGGTATCTTTGAAGGCCATTTTTTGTAGTTTTGTAGGACAGTTCTAGTTGAAGTAATCCTCTGTCTCCTTCGGATCTGGGCACATACAGACGATCAACATCAGCTTTGGGATGATGCATGCAGTAGCAAGTGAGAAGCTTTCTCGTTTTGGCGTTCATTCGCTTAATGTCAGCTTTGGTCCAATTAAGGATGTTAAAATTGTATTGCACCTTAGTGACAGCTATGGTGTTTATGGCTGATATTCTGTTTTTTGAGTTCAGCCCCGGCTTATTATTATTATTATTATTATTATTATTATTATTATTATTATTATTATTATTATTATATGATATCATCAGTGAATAATTTTACTTCTGATTCATATGAATTGAATTTTGTTTTAGAAATGTCTAATATTTCCCTTGAAATTGTCCATATTTATTTGGATAGATAGTTTTCGAAAATCTAAATACGACGGATTCATTAATAATGTTATAATATTTCGTATTGAATATCCAAAATCGTTTGAGATGGTAGTAATCAGATTGAAATCTGTTAAGCAGAGGAATGTTTCAAATATAACATCCTAAATTACTCATCGTCATTACATTCATTTTTAAGCAATAATCTAATGTCAGATTCTATGTGTTAACAGTAACAGGTCACCAAACAAAACCTGTTTTTCAAACATGTGAAAAAAAATTAACGTTAAAGAGATCGCAATTATTTAGATTTTCAAAGTGTTTTTTTAAGTTCCAATTCATTGTTTCATAAAGATGATATATTTTATACGAGATTCGTTTGGAAAGGATCTTCTCTTATTTAAATTTAGTTGAAATTACAGCATTTTGTTTTCTTGTTTATATCTGGCTTAGATTCATCCACAAAATACCTAAAAACTCGCATATTGTCATGAAAAAAAACTTAATGAAAATAAAGTTTTATCATCGAAATCTTTATGCTATTATTAAGAGGAAAGATCAAAGCATTTTTAATATTTAATTACATTTTAATCCTTTTTAGAGCATTTGAAATTTTGATTAAAATTTCGTTTTTTCTTGCGTCAGCGGATTTATTATAAATTAGCGTACCAAATTTTATAATCTTTTTTAGTGACGAAAGACGCATTAATTTGAAAATTCTTGTAAAAATCAAATAATTATCGCATTTTAATGAAACTTTTAGAACTTATTCACAAATAAATGAAATTATTTTATAAATATGTTTTTAGAAAATCTTGTTAAAAATATTTTTACATGTGTTTCACCCCAGTTAATTTTATGAAAACTCGTGTAATTCAGCGTCATAATTTTTCGTTAAAAGCAGAATTTGGAGAATTTAAATTATCAATTTACTTTTTTTTGGGGGGGGGATCGAATCCCGTGTTCCTGACAATCTGCTCTTAATCTTAAAATGGAAAAAAATGCAATAAAACTAAGACATTATTTAATCATAGTTTTTATTTTTAAATTGCTTTGACGAAAAATAAATTAGGAGATTATTAAGTAGAACTATATTAATCATATATCGTAAAGATATTACAATCTAACGACCCCGAATGTTTTTAAAAAGACTTTTAAATTGTTATTGTATTTGTAGAAACGTGCCGAATTTTATAGATACGATAGCCCATACACGACATTAAAATAAAAAAAATAAATAAGAGCGATTCTTCTAGTAAATTTAGAGCCTAATTTCTCTCAAATTCAACAAAACATTAGATTGCGGAGAATATTTTTTTAATATTTAAGATTACCAAATACTTAAAAGGCGTTCGCGTTATATTCCTTAATTATTCTTTTACGGTGAAATACCCCGTAGAATAACATTAAATAAAATTCTATCTGTCATTGAGCTGTCATGGAGATGTTAAAAAGCTTCCAACATAAATAAGCAAGCTGTCGTCGTGTTATAAATGCATTTCTGTGTCATTTTAAATTTAATGTAAATAATAGTAGATTGATATCAGATGAAACATTAAACCAGCTAAAATTTCTCAAAGTTTCAGAATAGTCTATTTTATATTTGGGAGATTTTTAATAAAGTCATTTACATTTTTATAATAGTTTGTTAAAAATGGAGCTAAATTTGAAAAAAAAAATAGAAATTTCAAAATGAAATCAATTAAATTAGTTTTCAAATGCAGAATAGTATTTTGTTTATTGGGAATATTAAATGTAATCTATCAGCTTGAAATTTAAACTAAAATAAAAACTTTAAGAAAGAAACTTTTTTCATTATTAAAAATTAATTTTAAACATGAGGTAACGCGTTTTGTGGAGGTAGCTACCTGTGTCTATTGAATGTTAAATAGTCGAATCCGGATTTTAAAAATTTTATTGCCTATTGAAGTGCCATAAATAACACAGCAAATGTAATAATGCTCTTAGATATATAAAAAAACGACTTGTATGTATATTAATAGTCATATATTTTAGTTACTGTTAGTTATAGCATGTTACATACAATCTTTCTTTATTGAACAAGTCTCCGGCGCAAATATGCCTAACTACCTGACTCCGATTAAATCACATTTCCATTAATCTCGTGGTTACACTGCGTAAATTTTTGCTCTTGATGAGTTCAGACTTAAATGGACCAGAGTGGACACTGCACTCTACGTCTTTGTGGTTTTTACGCATGCGTATCAAGCGCCTACTTTAAAGTACAGATAACAAGAGGACGAAACAATAAAGGGTGTCGCTACTCAAAGACAAACAAATAAAAGCAAATGAAAAATAGAAGGAAAAATTCTGTCAAGTCGAGGAGAGCAGTGTTCGAGAAATGCGTATGAAAGAACAAATATGAAATGATGTTCCTTTGCGGAAAGTCCAAATCAAAATATGTTCCATTAGTTTTGACGCATTGCGTTGTTTAACCATCCGGACAGATTTAAACAAAAGCATTTTGGTTATTCCATTTCGTGATTTGGTTCAGGAGTGATTTCAAAGACTGCCGTTGTTTTGCGACAATCAAAGGCAGTGAAAGACATTGAAGCTAAAATGAGTTTGGATAACTGGTCGAGGACCATCATATTGCTATGCCGTTCTGCTTTTATGTCCTGGGAAATGTTATGAATGCGTTGACTACATTTCCCAATTGATTTTGACAGTTATTCCCAATACTACCCGTGATATTATTCTGTTCATTCTTATATTGTATTTTAGCTCTATTAACAATGGAACTGAAAGATTGGAATAGAAATATGTAACAATTCGGAAATGGTTATACACATAATGTCAGGAATTCTTTGTCAGTGATGTTGAAATCAGGAATTGTGATTTATTCTCCGATTTTAACAGCACGCATATATATATATATATATATATATATATATATATATATATATATATATATATATATATATTGATGCATGTTTCATTAAATAATATAGACAAGTTTTGTCTATTTTAAGCAAATTCCTTTCATGTCGTCTGATAAGCTAAATAACATTATCATTGAAAGGCGAAAGAAAATCACCATATTGATACATGTTTTTTAATCCTATCTAAGTTTCCGGCTTACAGAAGCCATCATTAAAAATGACAAGTACATTACAATCAATTAAAAAATACACGGATATAACAATAATTATAGTCTGTTTTAGTTTGCATGGAAGATTTCCAAGTAACGACAAAATCTTTCATACGAGACGCTGCAAGCGAAAATCGCATCGCAGCTCGTGATGTCATACAAGACCATGCGAGAGTGAAAACGAGAAATGTTAAGTATGGGAAGCCGTTGGTATAAACCGATGGCTTCTTTTATAAATTATAGGAAATTAAGTACATTTGTGGAGTTTTATAGTTTATTTTGTTCAGGTTAGGTTTCAACTGTTTTTTTTTGTTTTTTGTTTTGTATATAGTTTCAAGAATTTTTAGTTTTTGTTTATTGTTTTCATGTTTAAGTATAGTTATGTTTTCAACAAGGATTTTCCGGAATTGTGTACGCGGCCAGGCATGTTGTTTTAAATGCCTAAAAATGTTAGAATTATCATTCAAATGTAGAGTCAAGCGTCGTGAAAGCGAGTTTGTGGTGTGAACCAACAAAGATATTATTTAATCTGTTGGAGATACAATCTCTCAGAGGGCACTTGAATTTGTAAACTATGTTGGAGATTAATATGTTTGGTATTAGTTGAAGCAGTTTTATGTTCTATTTGCTTAGTATTGAGACTTCTAAGAAAGCATCTTATTTGTTCATCAACTCACACTTGTTTCTCACTCCCACACATAAACTCTAACTAAAATTTTGGTTTTTATACTCGGAGTTATATTTTCCGATTTCTTTTTGAATTTGTAGGTCTGATGAATTGGATTGTGTTCAACTATATAGATGGTAATGCTATTATTAATAAGTGTTTGTTTTATATTCTTTAATTCACTGTAAAATATCTGTTTTGTGGATGAATTAGTTTCTGCACGATGTATTAGATTTTTTATAATTGCAATTTTGTTATAATAAATTTTGTAATAAATAGACAAAACTGGTCTATATTATTTAATCAAACATACATCAATAAAATAATGCTGCCTAAATACACACAATATATATATATATATATATATATATATATATATATATATATATATATATATATAGATAGATAGATAGATAGATATAGATATAAAAGTGAACATAGAAGTCAACACTTAGAGACGACAGTCTGTTTCATGCTAGATGCAATCGTCAGGAAACTAGTGCTATTAAATATATACGGGTCAGTGGTGCATTGTGGGTAGTCTATTTTGGCGGTTATTTTTACCGGAAGTCGTTTATTTGTTTATTTAATTATTTGAGTCAAATTATTTTGCTTGTTTTTATTTAATTTTATTTTTAATTTTTATCTAATTTATTTATTTTATTTTATTTTGATCGGTGTTTTTATTAACGTAGTAAAAAGTTGTTTATATAGCTTATTGTGGGTAGTCTATTATCGCCGTTATTTTACCGGAAGTCGTTTATTTTCTTATTTATTTGGGTCAAATTGTTTTTCTTGTTTTTATTCATTTTTATTTTTATTTTTTATCTTATATATTTATTTATTATTTATTATTTTTTTTATTTTGGTAGGTGTTTTTATTAACGTAATAAAAATTTGTTTATATAGTGACTATTATTTTGGTGGGAACGGTTTTAATTTATTTATTTGGATTGATTATCTTTATTTGTTTTTTCTAAACGGCTAATTTATCGGTATCTGTTGTTAGTTTATTAATATATTTGGGATGTATTTAGATCAATTTATTATATTTCATTTTTTTATCGTTATATAACAGTTATAGATAATATATATATTAGAACAGACACGGAATTATCAAAAGAGAGAGAGAGAGAGAGAGAGATATGTGTGTGTGTATATATCAAAGGCTCAAACACTAATATCCCATGGCTATAATTTATTACACTGGAATCGTAATCACGATCCAATTCATCAGACCTACAAATTCAAAAAGAAATCAGAAAATATCAATCCGGGTATAAAAAAAACTAAATTATAGTGAGAGTTTATGTGTCAGAGTGTGAAACAAATGTGAGAGGGAGATGTATGAAAGCTCTAGAGAGAAGTGTAATAGAAGAAAGAAGAACAGGAAGGTTTAAAATTAAAGAGGGGGTTAAATTTTAACAGAGAGAAGTTTTAAAGAGAGGAGTTAAATAACGGTTTAAAAGAGTGAGATACAGATAAATATGAATTATTTTCAGATGTATAATTCTTACATTAAGTTCTACTTGGATTATATCCTCTTGGGAATTTATATATATATATATATATATATTATGGATTTCGTTAATCGGACTGACTCCCTCATCTTGGTTGCTTTCCTCACAACGTTTCGGCCGTCTGATCCTCCGGCCTTCCTCAGGTGCATCTCGAACTCGGGAACCGTCGGTCTGGAATTTTGAACCCAACCCTTTATTGTTACGGGGGTACCATGTTCTCGTTCCATTAAGGCCATCGCTGCTGCTACTACTGCTTGACGCCATCGTTGCTGCAGCTGTTGCTTCTATTATCGTTTTCACCGCTCGTGTTTGTCGCTGCCACTGCCTTTGCTCGGGATTGAACTCAGGACATCGGGAGAACTTGCAATCACTGTTCCAACGTCCTAGTCGCCTCGGCCATGTGTCACTGGGACGATCGTGTATGAATTTTTGGTATATTTAAACCTAAGTTGTTATTCTAGGTTCTCTCTTACGATTAGGGGTGCCCAAATCGTGTTCAGTTCTATACTTGGTCTACTCAGGAGGTTGGTATGTCCTAGCATGTGAGCTGTTTCTTTGAGTTTTCTCACTTTCCAGTGGGGCTCACTGTTTATTATTTTAACTTCATCCCAGAGAGGGCGATGGTCACCCTTTTCCTTCCATACATGGTAGGCTATACCCGACTTTTCCGTCTCCCCTCTAGTCACTGCTTTTCGATGTTCCTCCACCCTTACTTTAAGGGGGCGGCATGTTTCGCCCTTGTAAACCTTGCCGCAGCTGCATGGGATGGAATATATGCAGTTCTTGGTCTGGTTCTTCTCTATGGGTGGCTTTACTCGGACTAGGTGTCTTCTCAGTGTTGATTCACTTTTGAATACCGTCCTGATGTTGTAAGGGGCACATACTTTTTGAATTTTTTCTGAGACGCCTCGCATGTATGGTAAGCAGACCGTTGGAGGTTTTTGCGAGTCATTTTCTTCCCTTACTCTATTGTTCCCTTTGGTGGACAGTATGCTGTCGGGGTAGTTGTTACGTCGAAGGGTATTTTTTAGCCTGGTCATTTCTTGGTGGTACGTGTGGGAATCGCTACTTATTGTCTGTGCTCGATGTTGTAAACAGCGTACGATTCCATGTTTGACACTGTATGGGTGATGGGAGTTGAAGTTTAGGTATTGTCCGGTGAAAGTGGGTTTGCGATACACTGATGTCTTAAACCCACACTCTGTGCGTGTTATGAGAACATCCAGGAAGGCCAGTTGGTTATCTCTTTCCTTCTCCATTGTGAACTGTATGGATGGTCGTATTGTGTTCACATGCTCCAGTAGTACCTGGACGTCTTCCTGGTGAGGCCAGAGTGTGAAGGTGTCATCAACGTATCTGAGCCACATAGTTGGCTTTAAGGGAGCTGAACCTAAGGCCATGTCTTCGAAATATTCCATGTATATATTCGCTATTACCGGTGACAACGGCGAACCCATAGCCAAACCTTCCACTTGTCGATATATGTCAGTACCCATTCTGAAGTAGGAAGATTCCATGCAGAAGGTCAGCATTTCCATTATGTTTGGCAATGGTACACATGTGCGCTCTTGTATGGAAGGGTCCGCAGCTAGTTTGTCCCCAATTACTGTTAGTGCCTCACTTGTTGGTACTTTGGTGAACAGACTGACTACGTCGAGGCTAACCATCTGGTGTGAACTGATGGGTGCCTCTTTGATCAGTTCTGTGAAGTGGGCAGAATTCTTAACATGTGTTGCTGACTTGCCTGCCAATGGGTTTATTATATCCACAAGGTAGCTGCTCAGTGGATGTAATGCTGAGCCTCGGCAGCTCACTATAGGTCTTAGTGGAATACCGTCTTTGTGTATCTTGGGGAGACCGTACATGTGTGGTAGCTTACTGTAATGCTGGACCAGCTGTCTATACTTCGCTGGTGCGATGTCCTCCTTGTTCTTAGTTAGGATTTGTGACAGCTTCCTCTCAGTTTTCAGAGTTGGGTCCTTCTTTATTTTACCGTAGCTACCATCTGCAATTAGGCTTGCCATCTTCTCAGAGTATTCCGACATGTCCATTACCACAGTTGCGTTGCCTTTGTCTGCTGGTAGTATTATTATACTGCTGTCACTCTGTAGAGATCGTATAGCCAGCTTATCTTCCCATGTTGACACTGTATGGGTGATGGGAGTTGAAGTGCAGGGTGAGAATCCAGTCCTACCTGGACAAATCGTACAGACAGGAATGTGAGAAGGTAAAAACACGCCAAATCCAGAAGCTCATGAAGCTGAAGGACCAGAGGAATAACATCACAAACCAACATGCGCCTGTGAAAGCAGTTGTCAACCTCAGTAGCCGCCAGCTAAGTCACTCAGAAGAAACAGTACTGAATAATGGTCTCAACTTCGCAACAACCACCAAATGCGTTCCATACTTAGACATAATAACTCACGTGGAGGAGGTAGCCTTGAGAATCCCCACGAGCCAAGGCGATGAGATAAGATGGAAAGTGAGACAAGTACTGGAGAAAGCCAAGCCACCCAAATCAAACATCACATGGGAAGATAAGCTGGCTATACCTTAGGTTCAGCTCCCTTAAAGCCAACTATGTGGCTCAGATACGTTGATGACACCTTCACACTCTGGCCTCACCAGGAAGACGTCCAGGTACTACTGGAGCATGTGAACACAATACGACCATCCATACAGTTCACAATGGAGAAGGAAAGAGATAACCAACTGGCCTTCCTGGATGTTCTCATAACACGCACAGAGTGTGGGTTTAAGACATCAGTGTATCGCAAACCCACTTTCACCGGACAATACCTAAACTTCAACTCCCATCACCCATACAGTGTCAAACATGGAATCGTACGCTGTTTACAACATCGAGCACAGACAATAAGTAGCGATTCCCACACGTACCACCAAGAAATGACCAGGCTAAAAAATACCCTTCGACGTAACAACTACCCCGACAGCATACTGTCCACCAAAGGGAACAATAGAGTAAGGGAAGAAAATGACTCGCAAAAACCTCCAACGGTCTGCTTACCATACATGCGAGGCGTCTCAGAAAAAATTCAAAAAGTATGTGCCCCTTACAACATCAGGACGGTATTCAAAAGTGAATCAACACTGAGAAGACACCTAGTCCGAGTAAAGCCACCCATAGAGAAGAACCAGACCAAGAACTGCATATATTCCATCCCATGCAGCTGCGGCAAGGTTTACAAGGGCGAAACATGCCGCCCCCTTAAAGTAAGGGTGGAGGAACATCGAAAAGCAGTGACTAGAGGGGAGACGGAAAAGTCGGGTATAGCCTACCATGTATGGAAGGAAAAGGGTGACCATCGCCCTCTCTGGGATGAAGTTAAAATAATAAACAGTGAGCCCCACTGGAAAGTGAGAAAACTCAAAGAAACAGCTCACATGCTAGGACATACCAACCTCCTGAGTAGACCAAGTATAGAACTGAACACGATTTGGGCACCCCTAATCGTAAGAGAGAACCTAGAATAACAACTTAGGTTTAAATATACCAAAAATTCATACACGATCGTCCCAAAAAAACAAGCAAAAAACTACAGAAAATTATCATACAACAGCACCATATTTTTTTGTCTTCAATAAAACTATCACCAGTCATAATTACTGCTTTATAAATTCTTGGCATTCTTTACAACAGGTTTTGAAAATGCCAGACCTCCCAAGTATTCTTTAATCACTGAAATATATATCTCTCTCACTCTCTCGCTCTCTCTCTCACACTCACTCACTCTCACTCACTCTCTCCTTCACTCACTCACTCACTCACTCACTCACTCTCTCTCACTCTCTCGCTCACTCTCTCTCTCTCACACCCACTCTCTCTCTTTTTCCTCTCTCTCTCTCTCTCTCTCTCTCTCTCTCTCTCTCTCTCTCTCTCACACACACACACACACACACACACACTCATTCTCCTATCTATTGATCTCATCACTAATTCAGTGGGAGAAACGTCAAGTGATTGAGGCGGTCAAGTAATAATTTCCAAAAATTCGTACCTTTGTTTTTACTCGAGTTTATTTTGACATAATTTAGAAGTGTGTTTTGGGTCGTTGTCTTGAAAGGTGATTTTTTCGCTTATGTGCAAACCACATTATAGATCATGTCTCTGTAAAAATCGAATGGTATCGATCTTTTTACATGATTCCCTTGACCTGCATCAAAATCTCCAGAACTCTTATCCCTAATCCCTCTCCCCACAACATTATAGACTTAGCATCATTTGTAACTGTTGGAACCACCTATTTACGATTCAGTCCTTCTCCTGGCTTTCTCCTTCACATACACACTCTTCTCAATACCAACAATTTCACTTTTGAACTCACCTCTTCATAATATATTTTGCGACGCTTTCAATGTTCAGTTCTGAGTCTTTTGTCTATTTGCTTTATGTTCATTCACGCCTTCCATAACTGAAGTTTCTTTATCGCTATGCATGAAGCCCGCTGATCTCAATCGATTTTACACAGTTGAGAGGAACAGTTGAGATAAATTAAGTTCAGTCTTTTTATTAAGTTTAGTCATTTATTAAAAAATGTAAGAAGTAATTCCTTTCAGTTAGTACCATGTTGTGTCTTTTCCTGTCGTGATTACTTCAACAAGACATCTTCGGTAACCACTGACAAGTCTCATTTCAAATCTCGGGCAGTTTCGAGAGGTCGGGCGATGCTGGTATAATCTACTAGCGTATAGTCCAATCACAGTCTTTCTATTGAATTGTCCAGACGACAACCGAGTACATGAATTGTTTCTTTTATGCAATTCCATGATAATTTTTCTGGTTTTTATTCTTTGCTTAGTCAGCTGTGTTGGCCTTTCTCCAAACATCGCAGTTTTGATTGTAAATAAATTGTTACATCTTTGATTCATCTGTTCAGAATATGGAACTCCAGAAGACCACAGTATTCTCTAGGAAATTTTAAACGGCCAGCTTTGTTCTTCGATGAGAGAAGAGCCTTCCATCTAACAACCCTCCAATGAATGTCATATACATTTAACTTTTGTCTGATTGTACACACATGTATATGCTTCCAGAGAAGTCTGCAACTCTCTCAAGTTCATGTGAGAGTTGGCATTGATAGGATTTATTATTCTAGTGTTTCTTGGGGAGTTGCGCTCGTATTGACTTTCTCAGTTTTTAAATTGTCTTAAATTGGATGGATGGAGCTGTAATCGTTTTGATATGGAAACAGTAAATACCTTTTTCCTGTTCTCCTCAGATATCTCCTTTTCCCTCAGCACTGTTGAACTGTGAGTCTACAACTTGGCATTATAGTAGCTTATCTGGTTTCTCCCCTCTTTTACTCTGTGTTACCCAACCAATTTATTAATTTTGTTACCTGTATGGCTTCACCAATAGGGCGTGTGTAGATAACATAATTTTGCACGTGTATAATTATGGGTTTGGGGGAAAGAAATTAATTTTTCTGAATATATAATGTTATTTTAGAATTTCTTTCTTTGTTCACAAATGGATTCATAGAAATATATAACAGAAAGTTGGTTAAAATGTTCTCCTCTGTGCATGTTTCAATCGATGATCGGGGTTTCTTCAGGAATATCTGTTTTATTCCTTATCATCAATTTGAAACACAGATTTAGAAATATGAGACACAAGCTTTTTTAAAATTGTTTCCTGACCCAATTCTAAAAATATTTTCAGACTTTAAATAACCAGAAATGGGTTGATAAACCGTAGAAAACGAATCAATCAAAGTCAAGGATTATTGCGAGTCGTGTGGCAAAAAAACGATTGTCATCTACATGTACGGAAGATGAAACTGCAGCGAATTACTCGATGGCTTAAGTTTCCATAGGAAACGTTATTCAGTTGCTCCCGTGAATTTTTGGCCATGTGTTAGGAGAACAAATTGCAGCGGATGAAACGTAATTTGGTCAATTATACCTGAAAAGTACAGCACAATCCAGGCAAATAGGTAGACGGTTATTTACAACTACGCCAAACGTCACTTGTTCAAATTTCATGTAGTCAATAGATTTCTTAGACTAATATCAAAGATTTCTTCTTCTTCTTCTTCTTCTTCTTCTTCTTCTTCTTCTTCTTCTTCTTCTTCTTCTTCTTCTTCGCCTCCTCCTCCTCCTTATTCTCCTCCTCCTCCTCCTCCTCCTTCTTCTTCTATATTTTCGACCTTATGTCACATCTAGGCTACGCTTAGAAAATCACCACGGGTTTTCCTAAGGGATTTTTATACAGATTTTTTTCTCTTTCGTTTTACTTTTTTCGACTTCGATTTTCAATGGATTGTTCACCCTGTACTTGTCAGATTTTCCCCAGTGTAACCGAGGTTTTCTCAGCTCAAACGATAATTTCGTGGCACAAATAAAACTTCCACGTCTCGAGATGAACTTGTTATTCTCGTGTCAGTAGTTTTTGTGCATTAAAAATTTTATCTATATCTATAAAAGGCAGGATGTGTATGTGTGTGTGTCTAACGAATGCACGGCTGCAAGTTTCGACGGATTTGCACCAAAATTTACATGCACATGCTCCAAATTAGAGGGAAGGCCTAGACCGACTTTGCATTTCCCAACTCCCATCGATAGTGAAAATAATCGATTTTTTCATGCTTCTACGGCAGTTTTCATGTAGTTTGCGGCCATTTTCTACTGGCCAGAGTGAGAGCCTATAGCTGGCTGCCACGAATAGGCAGGAAGATTCTATTGGCCAGCGTGAGAGCCAACAGCTGACTGACACGAATGTTAACTAGCATGCTAGCATGCAAAAAAATTCGATAGCTGCATTCGTCACAAGTTGGAAAAATTTAAATCTGCATGGCACTTTACTCGAATTGGCTCATTCGCTTGCTTAAACTCAACGTTGATTCTGATTTCGCAGAACTGGGTTGTGTGGGAAAAGTATTTGTTGTTAACATTCTTTTTTCATTCGTTTTTTTCAGTTACGAGTCCTTTTTTAAAGCTGATCCTTTTGTTTTCATTTTGATTTGTAACAGACTTAATGTTTAGTATAGAGCTTAGAAAAAATTCGCAGTGTGAGATAGGCAAGAAGTAAGGCATGTAGCAACATCAGCCCGGCAAAGGGCACTCCTTTAAAGGCAAGGAAGGGCAAAAATATTTTAAGTCAAGTGATAGCGATTGCTGTATGAGTCTTACGATTTTTTAATCAAGCCCGGGCAACGCCGGGCCATGCTGCTAGTCATTAAGTACAAATAATTCCTCAATAATTGTTTTCATGCTAAATTCTGCTACGTTCAAAAGATATATATATATATTACCATGGTTAGTGCAGATTTCGACAATAAATTTATATATCGTGAAAATATTTTAAACGCACTATGATTACCGCTGTCTTTGCAAAAAACATCATCAATCAAATTAAAGATTTATTCTGATACTGCTAGGCGGTAAAGATTGTTATGTGTTTGATACATATTGGATTGGTGCATAATTATCAGGCGTTTTTAAACAATATTATTATGAAAAAAGAAACATAATTGAACAATAACATTTTTAAATGAGTATGATTGTCGACACCTGTCTATAACATGAAAATAAAATATTTTTTATTAAAAAAAGTAAACAAAGCAGTATTTTTATTAACAAATAATTCGCCTACAAAAACGCCTGATAATTATGCACCAACACACTAAATCAGAATTGAAAATTGGCAACATTAATATTTTGAATGCTAATAATACATGTGGTTTTTGATCCGTTAACCATTACAGAAATTCCAACTGAAAACCTTATTTAATCTACGCGGACAGATTTTGTTCTGATTCCGGTGCTTTCTATTAATGGTGTCCTCGTTTATTTAATTTTTTTTTTTTACAATGAAGTTTGCCTGTATAAAACTCATGATGAAGTGTGTTAAAGAGTAGGAGAGATAGAATACGGAGACATGTGAGAGGATAAGAGGCTTAGATTGTAGCGATCGGGGAAGTATCCACATGGGAGTCGGTTTCACAAAGCAGCGGCGGTTTAGGAGAAGAAACTTCTCGAGTGGAATTTTCATCTCACCAATGAGATAGAAAAAGAATGACGTTGGTTCTCTACAATGGACATGACATGTCTGTTCTTAGACGTATAGGTTAGAATTGGTAAATAGCAAGAAAGCAGCCAGAGGCTTGCGGCATCTCGTCTGTGGGAAGGTGGTTGTAAGGTGGAAAATAATTCAGTCGGAAAGTAGGTGATTTTTGTCAGCTAACATTGCGTTAGAGGCAAAGATCCTTGTGAAGAGCCCTGCCTTATCTGACGGGTATGAAATGATATCAGGGCCATTTATAATAGTAGGCACTGAAGTTTTGCCTCTACTCAGAATTTGTTTGGAGATCTTTCAGGACTCCCGGTTTGGTCGACAGTGGCCTGAACTATTTATTCATAGCTATAAATTGCATTTTCTAGAACTCTTTTGCAGTGGTTGAGAGCAATTATGAATACAGCAAGTGTCATACTACAAATTTCCCTGCGACATATGTGGCTGCTCGTTTTTTGTTGGAATCATTTCTGGGGTATAAATCTCTACATTACAGAATGAATCCATTTCGATATGAGGGCCGCATTTTTGTAGGCAGTTGGTTGGAAGAAGGCTGAGAAAGGATCTTACGCCATGTAAGAGATGAAGCTAACCCAGTCGGCTTTCGTGTACCGAAAAATCGTTCTATGGAACGATATATCAAGGGATGACTTTTTGGCATCAGCTTTAAGACTGACGTGTGACCTGAATGATCTGAAGTTCCCAACGGAGAGGGGATTTCAACGAACCATTTCCAAGAGCAAGATGCGAGAAAGAGGTCAATGAGGTTGGCCTAATGTTCTGTTGCATTGGGAACGAGGGGTTTCTTCAATTATCTGTCATTCCTCGGGCCGTTTCCATTGAGTCCAAGTACACACGGCAGCAGTAGTTCTATATCCTCAAATTCAAGAAGCAAAAATTTAAACGCCTATTATATTGTCCCGAGTGACACTCCTGATTTGAAGTCTTAAACCTAAACTGTCTGCAGATCGGTACTACTGAAGCTTGTTCCATTTAACTACACTCACTGAAGTTTCTCTTTTCTAGTGTTGCTACTGTTGAAGGCTGCACTCATTTATTTTTCATTCTTTATTAATGTCTCCCATAATTTTAATCCCTTTCATCTCAAGCTAGGCAATAATGTCCCTATAACGAAGGCGTTACGGGGAGTAAAAGTGAAAGGGAATGAGAAGAATGAGAATGGGGAGGATTGAAGAAAATTTTTTAAAAAAACGGAACTGGGTTCAAGAAGCAGAAGATGGCGATTGACGTTGTATTTAAAACTTTTTGAAGATTGTAGTTATCAGGGAAGCAAGAAATATCAAGGGATTTCTACAGGAGGGAAGTGCAAGAAAATAGCAATAAAAGGATGTGACCTAACTGCCGATCTAGAAGCACGCTTTAATTTATTAATAGGAGTACGAGAGGAAAAACCTCAATTGCCATGAAACTATTTGTAGAAAAGACAGAGGGAAGCCACGTCATTTAGGCGAGAAAGTAACTGAAGTTGAGCTGCGGGATCGATTACATTACACACCCTTCTTTAGATTTTGTCAGTAGTCTCGAGATTTACAGGAGCACCAGACGATGTATAACAGCAATATTCAATGCACGGATAAATGATAGATTTATAAATGTGATAGATAGATTCGAACGAAAAAGATTTTCTGGCACGACACAGCGAATCAACTTTTCTTGAAGTATACGTTGCAATTGTTTCAATATCGTCGCTCCACTTCATGTCAGTAGAAAAAGTGAGGCCAACACCCCATATCTTACTTATATCTATGCTAAACCTACTAAGGATGTCCAGGCAGCCTATCATATTTGTTGATATTTTCAGACGTCTGAATCGCCACCGTTTCCATCTCTATAGTAATTTTGCTTCACTTCACAGGTATTGATGGTTACCCGTTTCCCATAATAAATGATCAGATAGGCCTGATTTTATTGTATCAACCTAAATACGGTTTATCCAAGTTCCTGTCGCTTTACAAATATTTCGTTCACTGACGCAGCACAATCATCCCACCAACCAACTTTTCTCCTATTTTCACTCTTAGGTGCTTCATGCAAGGTCTTATTAATCGGCGTCGGAAATCTAATTTCATTTCGAATAAGTTAATATAAATATATAAGTCATCAGATGAAACTCGTTTCCTTAAACTGGATTTAACAACAGCCAAGAACTAGGAGGCATATCTCTGTTATGGATCAAAGTTTATTCTATAAGTAGCGACTGTGAGTTGTTTAATTCCTCTGTAGTAACGCGCGGATATTAATAAATTAGAGCATTGTTTAGATTATATATTCTCGATAAGGAAGTGATTGCCTGAGGCGATCAATATTGACTGCTTTCAAGAATACATTAGCCCAATTGCAAAGAATAAAGCTTCTATTTTATGCAACGCCACAATAAAAGCCATTGACTGACGGAATTAATAGCTGCAATCGACAACCTCCAAAGAAAACGAAACGCTGATATATTTCAAAATCATTGAGGATTGAAAGCACCATTAACATTACCTGTTTGATATTTCGGTAATGAAGTAACACACACACACACACACACACACACACACACAAATATATATATGTATGTATATATATATATGTATGTATATATATATATGTCAAAAGAATAAACCCTTTGATAACTATATATCTTATTATATATTGAAATTTATACAAACATATTTTACACTGTATGAATCAATAAATAACTTTTTACGCACACTGCATTCATAGTCCCCAGCGCAATGCCCATATACACAAGAATACACGCATACACACACATATATATGTATTAATATATATATATATATATATATATATATATATATATATATATATATATATATATATATATATGTGTGTGTGTGTGTGTGTGTGTGTGTGTGTGTGTGTGGTGTGTGTGTGTGTGTGTTATGGATTCTGCCATCGGTTTCGAGGTATGAGAATCTGACAGCTTAATTGATACAGTTATGAAATTTTGTGCGATAATCTTAACTGGTATTTATGACCTGCTAGTGATTTACAAAGGAGGCCACATATGGAGCAAGTGTGAGGATTGTGAGATGAGATCACTGTTAGATCTTGCTCTCTCTCTTCTTGAAGATTATTCAGACAAGCAGATCGAAAACTGCTGAGTCCATTAAAACATGTTGATCTCCATTCTACACGCTCAAAGGCTAATCGTTCAAGGGTGTTTTGTGGTATATTGACAGTTGACAAGTCGCTTTTCAGCTTGTATTTGTATCTTAGCCATGGGCGTCCTACATTCGTGTAACCCTGATCTAACTGGCTCTGCATTAGGATCTTGAGTATCCTGTCATCAGACATTCTCAAGACATGACCAGTCCACTGTAACTGAGACTGTATGAGAAAAGTCTCGATTCCTCCAATATTACACCTGTTAAGCACGTCTACGTTAGATGTCTGTCTTGAAGGTTATCTGCAGATTGCACGCAGAGAGCTTCTATGGAAAACATCCAGCTGGCGTATATGATACCTGTATGGAGTCCACGACTCTGAGCCGTGCAAAAGGATGGCAAGTACAACAGTTCTGTAAACCCGAATTTTCGTATCCAGTCGAATACTCCGCTCATTCCAAAAGCGATGGCGAAATTTGCCGAAAACACTGGTAGCCTCAGCAATCCGATGCATGATTTCATCATCTAAAGTTCCACTGTAATTGACTTTGCTACCAAGATAGGTAAAAGACTTTACATAGTTCAGGGCTTTGTCTTCTACTTTCAATGGTCTCCCTGGAAATTTGTAGACTGGTGTTTTTTGTTTCTCACCACAGAATTACTTCGGAGTAGGACAAAGTTGGTGCACTACTTCAGTTTTCCTTATTCTAAGTGTAAGACCAAAGGATTTACATGCAGCAGAGAAACGATATATATATATATATATATATATATATATATATATATATATATATATATATATATATATATATATATATTTCTGATAAAGCTTAAATAAAAGTGAAACGTGTCAATTTTATAAACATTTCCTATTTCATACATATTCAATCATTCTTTCGGATTTTATGTGATATTTGACACCAATTCAAATATATATATATGTATATATCTATATATATGTGTGTGTGCGTGTCTCTTTGTGTGTGTGCGTGCGGGCGCAAGCGTGTGTGTGTACATATGTGTGTCTTTGTGCATGTACATAATATGTATATGGACAATGCATGCTCTGTGTGTGTGTGTGTAAAAATAATTTATTGATTCATTTATATTTGTGAAGAAAAAATGAACGAAAGACAATAACGAATATTTCAAGATGTTAAAGTATGACGTACATTCTCAAATTTGCAAATTCACATCTCATATTTTTAATTCTGTTTTCTAATGCCTACATTTCTAACTGGATTTATATTACTTGGGCGCTCATCAAACTATGTCACTATTTCTCTTTGACTAGAATCTCTCCATATATATATATATATATATATATATATATATATATATATATATATATATATATACGCAAGCACATACAAAGACATATATATATACCTTCAAAGAAACGGGATACCTAAGGTTTAAATTGGATATGCAAGCATGAAAAATCTTTCTTGAATATTTTACTTTAGTTTTAGATAAATTTAATATTTCCTAGTACGCCAAATATTTTGCTGTATTTGTAAACGTAACAACTACCCTGGGTACATGGCAGCAGCACCCCAAAACTGGGATAGGCGGGTACAAGAGGAGGAGAAAACACACTGCCTGCCTTATGTGAAGGGGTTATCAGAGAAAATACAAAGGATCTACAGTCCATATAACATCAGGACAACCACCAAAAGCTTGACGACCTTTCGCAGATATCTCTCCCGAGTAAGAACCCCCATAGAGGAGAACATGACTAAAGACTGTGTGTACGCTATCCAGTGCAGCTGCAGAAAGAAATAAAGGGGAGACAGGCCGCCCCCTTAAGGTAAGGCTTCAAGAACACCGGAAAGCTGTAACACGAGGGGAAGTGGAAAAATCAGGCGTGGCTGACCACATATGGAGAGAGAAGGGAGATCACCGACATCAGTGGGATCAGGTTGAGATCATAGACAAGGAACACCATTAGAAAATTCGTAAACTTAAGGAATCAGCACATATGCTAGGCCACAAAAATCTCCTGAGCCGACCAAGCATAGAAATGAGTACAATATGTGAACCAGTAATAAGGAGTGCCAGAG
>OZ038484.1:3095741-3108241 GCA_964036315.1 Acanthosepion esculentum | reverse complement strand
TGACAACTCTCTTATATCCGGGTTACAATGTACCTTCAAAAATCTAAGTTTCTTCATATCTATCTATCTATCTATCTATCTATCTCCATTTATGTATATCATCATTTATTTTATTTTCTTTTGTTTCTTTTTCTCCTTTACTGACCGTCACATCCTTAACTCTGCTTATCGAATTCCCTCTTCTCATTTAACCGCAAACACAGATTCTGTTAATGCAAATATTAAATTTAGTTTTCATCTGGCCTACTCCCTCACCACATCCTGCCAATGAGAAGGTCAGTGTAAGATTCTCTCGGGCCAGTCATTCGTATCGTAATTATTATTATCCGGACAATGGACCACACCCAATCTATAATCTCCCAAATCCCAACCCACTACCAGTACTTCCAATATCCTTTCCTTCAGTCTTACCCGCGCCGTATACACTCTCCATTTTTTCCTTGTTATAAGGTCATCGTACGTTGTGCCTCTAACTGTTTTTTATTAGAAAATAATGAATACGTCATGATAGTGGGACCGGATACTTTTGTCTAATCCGATTAGATATTTAGTTTGGGACAAAGATTTCCATGATGATAATAAAAGATTTCCATGATTTTAAGTGTAAATATAGAAGAATTATAAAAATGATAATGTAAATTTGTCTCTTCAATCACGATGAGCATAACGAAAAGGATAAGATTCCTTTCTGTGTTACACTGAATAATTTAAAGGCATTAAAATGATAACCGAATCTGGTTTGAAGAGAATGGCCATGTTTGAAACGATTACAAACTGATAATTTAAAAACTCTAATAATAATAATAATAATAATAATAATAATAATAATAATAATAATAGTAACAATAGTCAGACTGAGTATTGAGGAAGCCTTTTAAAATTTGATCAAAATTGTCGGTCTTCTTCATTGGGAAATTCAATTGAGTACAAATAATAAAATATAGAGTAAAAATAAAAAATAACACCAATATTACCAGTTTGTCTACAGATTCCCAATACCTGAGGTTTAAAATGAATTTCTAAAAACGAAAGATATTTCTTGAAGTTTTTATTTTATTTTTAATTTCAAGCTAGTAGATTAAACTTAATATTTCTAATCAGAAAAATACTTCGCTGTATTTAAAAACTAATTAAAATTGACAGGAACTAGTTTTCGTTTTGAAATTTCTGATAGGTTTTGTTTTGTTTTTTTTGTTTTTTTTTATTTTAGCGGCACTTTTAGCTATGTGTCATCAGAATGTAATTCTTTATTAAAAATCTTCCAAAAGTAAAATATACGTTTCTGAAATTTTATTCGAAGAATATTAGCACATTTATAGTATAATTATCCTTGATTGGAAAGAAATATTATTTACTTTAAGTTTAAAATATCGCAGATGTGCATGTTTATTTAAGGCATTAACTAATGACAGATGGATATTTATCTACGGGGAATTTATCTGTAAAACACAAGTGAAGAAAATAATGCCAGCGCCTTTTTATATAATTATTCAGTACTCAGTACACTGTTTACATTATTCTGATAATTGTCCTTATCTTTTTCACCATATTTATTACAACGTTTCGGCCGTTGTACGCTCCGGCCTCCTTCAGGTAGTTGGAATGTCGAACTGAACCCTTTATTTCGCTCACTGGGGTAGACTGTTCTAGTTCCACGTGCCATGTCTAATGGATGTCAGTTATCAATTATCTCCTGCTTAATTCCCGCTCCAAGTTCTCCAACGCCTTAACAACAGTATTGAACTCACACTCTTTGGGCCCTGTCACTGGATCTAACTAACGCCTTTATCCACTGTGCCAAAAGTATAGAAGTACTCAGTAGTATTAAAAATATTCACTGTAATCTAATGTTTTTTTGAGTTTTAAATATGTTGGCTTTAAATTTACTATAGCTATCTGTTGTGGGGCAGACCACTTTTACACAAGATTGACTCGTCCAAAGTATACTTATACTGACAGAGAGAATACCTGCAGGTTGAGATACGTTGAGTCAGGGTGAGAGATACGGAGACAGTACACAGGGTGTTCACAGAGAGTTATACGAGAGTCCAGAGAGAGATAATTACGGCTTCACTTACAGAGACTTGTACTTCTACTAACCCGCATTCCTGGACTACTAATCTTCACTTCAAGTCTGTATTCTTATGTTTAATAAACTTATTTTTATATCTCAATTACTGGCGTTGTTTTTTTATTTGTGCAGGATTCCATTCCCGGAATCCACAACACTATCGCTTTTATTTTCTGATAATGTCACGTTTGAACACATGTATCTACAAAAATCGGCACCTTACAAAAAAAAATTCGAAATTATTTTAAAAAATTGATTTTGATAATTTGTTCAAAGCTTTTCCATTGATGATTATTAAATATATTTTTGACTTAATAATAATATCATCTACAAGGGTAAAATTGATGCAGAATTTTAACGGGTTTTTTAAACTTTATAAATTATTCCAATTAAAATTTTGGAAAAATTCATTTTTCATACTATTTTTAATGTCCGTAATATGCTTTAATTAAAAGCTTTTCTTATTAAAAGTTTTAGTTTTATTGAATTTTTTATTTTATACTTCAGAGCAGATTTTCGGTAAATGGTTTTCTGTTTTACAAAAAATTGCTTTTAACGAATACATATATTATGGGTTGAAATTTAATTTCTCGAATTTTCACTAAAATTAAATAGGAGTAACAGATGTAAAAAAATATTTTTACCAAGATTATATAACAAAGAATTTATAAAATTATTTCATTTATTTGTGAATATGTCCTGAAAGATTCATTAAAATCTGACATTTATTTGATTTTTGCAAGAATTTCCAAATCAATGTTTTTTTACCGCAAAAAGGACGCTAAAATTTTCTCTTGGTCTCTTCGCTGACGCAAACAAAACAAGATTTTTACCAAACTTTCGAAAGTGCTAGAACTAATTTTACATTTAATTAAATAATCAAAAATACTTTGGTCTTTCCTCTTAATAATAACATAAATAATTTTACTATAAATCTTTGTTTTTATTAATTCTGGGTCATTTTTCATCACATTATGCTCTTTTTACAAGGAATTATGGAGATACTTATAGTATTAATAGCAAAACTTTCATATATTGTCTACTCGACGGTGTATCTAGTGCAACATTTTGTATGTTTAATTAACATGTCTAGAATTCTAGTCCAATTCCTTCAGTTTAAGAAGAGTCCGGAATAAAAATTTTCAGTTATATATTCCTTCGTTCAAACTTTTCAGTTTAGCGTCTCATATTTTCTCGTCATTCTTTGATATTTTTGCAGACATCTTCATCTTTCCTTCTATTCAGCTTAAATGAATCTGTTTCCAGTAGTCCTTAATAATTGTTATTTACTACTACTACTGCAATTATTATTATTATCATTATTATTATTGTTATTATTATTATTATTATTATTATTGATATTGTTGTTGATTTTGTTAACTTTTGCCTTTGTTTTCTGTAGTATGACAGTTTCAAAAGTCATTTTTCTCTCAGAATATGTAGAATTATTAGAATATTAAGCAAAAAATTAAATTTGTGGCGATTTCTTAGAGAGAAAACTACACAAGACTGTTATTATTATTATTTTTATTTTATATTATTTGTTTTCTGGTGGGTAAACATTTCCTTCCCGGTCCAGCCCAGAGACCTAAGGTCAGAAATGGAGTCATGATATTTTCCACTGACCAATTAAAAAACAAAAAAACACACATATTTTATATAAATAAAGCCCTTCGTAAGGTGTGGGCTGGGTTAAAAACATTTTTTATTATTTTTTAAGGCATGTATTTCCAGCAATCCCTTCAATGAATCTAGTGGAATTTTTTCAATCAATCCGAGGGCTCCAATTACAACAGGGATTGTTGATGTTACCATGTGCCATATTTGTGAGATTGCGATTTCAAGGTCCTTGGATTTTGCAAGCTTTTTGAAGATCTTCAAAGATACATTGCAGTCTGCAGGGACTGCCATATCAATAAGGAGGCATTTTGTTTGTTTGCGGTTTCAAATAACAATGTCTAGGCGGTTAGCTTTGTTTGTTCTGTCTGTGTATATTGTGTAGTCCCATAAAATTGTAACAGGTCCTATCTCCGTAACCGGGACTGGGTGGTGTTGATACCAATTTCTTTCAGTTTCCTTCCCGTAGAATTTACAGATTTTCCAGTGCAGATATTGGCCTACTCTGTCATGTCGGGTTTTGTATTCAGTGGGTGCCAATATCATGCAACCTGATACAAGATGATCAATGGTTTCTGCATATTTATCACACTATTATTATTATTATTATTATTATTATTATTATTATTATTATTATTATTATTATTATTATTATTATTATTCACTCATTCAATATTCACACCATGGTGTAAATGGTGACCTACACAGTATCGTAATTAAGAGCATGTCTCTTAAATAGTTCATCCCTTCTTCGTCATTGAAACTGTTTTCAACGATTACTTCGTTTTGAAGGTTCCTCTAATTCCTATCACCGGTTGAAGGCTGACATTTTTCTCTCTTAACACTTCATGCCTGATCCCAGCACTGCAATAACGACTGGTACGTCTTCATCTACCACAACATTTTGAAAAATCCCTGAAAATGTCGAGATACTCATCAAACAGTACTCTTTGTTCTATATCTTGTTTCTGTTCAAAACAATTTTCATAATTCACTGCTATGCGTTCTTGTTGTTTTTTCTATAATTAATTCTTTGTAATTTGGGAGTTTGTTTTGAATCTCAAATCCCAGATGTGTTTCTAGTTAGTGGTTACAATACTGAACTGAATGATATTAGTGTAATCACTTGCAGAGTTACGTCTTGGCTCTCTTCCATTTAATGTATCTTTTATACTTTCGGGTCTAATTTACTTCATCCGATGCTAATTTGATGTACAATCTTTAGTTTGTTGCTTTGTTACATTTTTTCTATATTTGTTTTATATAAATGTTGTTGTATGACTGAGTTTTTCATCTAATCTTTCCTGAAAATAATCATCTTCATATGAAAATGTAAAACGTGCATTGGTCTTATTCCTATTTTTGCGTTCCTGACTTTGGAGTTTTTCTAGATTTCGAATCATTGTTGTGTTCGTTTTAGTTCAGTCACAGATTGATTTCGAAAGTCATTCTTGTCTTGTTTAATCATCGAATATTGAGTATAGAATTGATGCAATCCTCAAGCTTAATGCTCTTCTTCATCTTCTTTTATTTGCATATTAAAAGTTGTGTATTAGAAAAGCGAAAACTTTAAATGGAATTAATTTATATTTTGTATATCTATTTCCGCTGGTTTGTGTAGTACAAATTTAAAAAGAATAAAACCTGCGAAATACTACTAAATGGGAAGCAACTTCAAGATGAATGGCGCAAGCAAAAAGAAATAAATTGTAATGGTTAAATTGAGAATTTTTCATGTCAAGAATTTGTTGAAACGTTGTTTTTTTAGCGAAAAAGCTATCCAATTATATATATATATATACATATATATATATATAGGTAATGTGAATATCAGCGACACTAATCTGATATTTATTCCTCCCAGAGGAAAGTGGTGAAAAGACTGTTATTTGTTGCACGACTGGAGGTCCTGGCAAAAGTTTGATAGATGGGCAATATGTCTCCAATATCTAAAACAATATGACTGCTATGGGATATTATCGTTTTTTCAATTTTACTCCCTCCCCCTCTCTCTTTCTCTTTCTCTCTCTCTCTCTCTCTCTCTCTCTCTCACCGGGTTTTCTCTTTCTTCATTTATCTCCCTCTCTTTCTTTCTCTCTCTCTCTCTCTCTCTCTCTCTCTCTCTCTCTCTTGGTTTCCTTTTATTATCACACATTATTATAACTTTTATGTCGTTTTCCCATTTTCTAATAAATTCTTAATTATTTTTGCTGTTTTCTTCCCCATTCATTTATATTTTAAACTGAAATCGTAAAAAATGCCTAATCGCAGCTAACATGCATTCTAATATTCATGTCCCAAATATATGAAATAAATTGTCTTATATTTCTCCACGGATAGAATTGTCCATGCTTCTAGATGATTCTAGTCAGATTAACATCATGTGAGTGAAATTTGCTCACTTAAAGCAAATAATAAAAGATAAATAACTGTGAGAGTCATTTGAAATATTCTAGACCTGACTTACTTCCTGAAATCTGAGCAACCATTACATGTTTTTAGGAAGGCAGTTAGAAAAAGTGGTTTTGCAAGGTAATATATCAAAATGTTATAACGTTCATTAAAAGTTGGTCAACGTTTTCATTTTCATATTTTCTTTGTTGTGACGAGCATAGAAAAAGAAAAATGTAAAGGGCACTATTAAACAGAATGAGATAGATAGATAGATAGATAGATAGATAGATAGAAAGAAAGAAAGAAAGAAAGAAACGAATAAACGTGGATAGATAGATAGATAGGTATGAACGAAATGTGATAGATAGATAGATAGATAGATAGATAGATAGATAGATAGATAGATAGATAGAAACGAAGAAACTGAGGTACAGGCTTAGTTCGATAGATAGATAGATAGATAGATAGATAGATAGATAGATAGATAGATAGATAGAAAGAAAGAAAGAAAGAAACGAATAAACGAGGATGGATAGATAGATAGATAGGTAGAAATAAACGAATAAACGTGGATAGATAGATAGATAGATAGATAGATAGATAGATAGATAGATAGATAGATAGATAGATATGAACGAAATGTGATAGATAGATAGATAGATAGATAGATAGATAGATAGATAGATAGATAGATAGATAGATAGAAAGACAGAAACGAATAAACGTGGGTAGATAGATAGATAGATAGATAGATAGATAGATAGATAGATAGATAGATAGAAAGGAAGAAAGAAAGAAAGAAACGAATAAACGTGGATAGATAGATAGATAGATAGATAGATAGATAGATAGATAGAGATAAGATTAGTTTGATAGATAGATAGATAGATAGATAGATAGATAGATAGATAGATAGATAGATATAAGCTTAGTTAGATAGATAGATAGATAGATAGATAGATAGATAGATAGATAGATAGATAGATAGATAGATAGAAACGAATAAACTGAGGTACAGGGTTAGATAGATAGATAGATAGATAGATAGATAGATAGATAGATAGATAGATAGATAGAAAGTAAGAAAGAAAGAAAGAAAGAAACAAATAAACGTGGATAGATAGATATGAACGAAATGTGATAGATAGATAGATAGATAGATAGATAGATAGATAGATAGATAGATAGATAGAAACGAATAAATTGGGGTACAGGGATAGATAGATAGATAGATAGATAGATAGATAGATAGATAGATAGATAGATAGATAGAAACGAATAAACTGGGGTACAGGGATAGATAGATAGATAGATAGATAGATAGATAGATAGATAGATAGATAGATAGATAGATAGAAACGAATAAACTGGGTTACAGGGATAGATAGATAGATAGATAGATAGATAGATAGATAGATAGATAGATAGATAGATAGATAGATAGAAACGAATAAACTGGGGTACAGGGATAGATAGATAGATAGATAGATAGATAGATAGATAGATAGATAGATAGAAACGAATAAACTGGGTTACAGGGATAGATAGATAGATAGATAGATAGATAGATAGATAGATAGATAGATAGATAGAAACGAATAAACTGGGTTACAGGGTTAGATAGATAGATAGATAGATAGATAGATAGATAGATAGATAGATAGATAGATAGATAGATAGATAGATAGAAACGAATAAACTGGGGTACAGGGATAGATAGATAGATAGATAGATAGATAGATAGATAGATAGATAGATAGATAGATAGAAACGAATAAACTGGGTTACAGGGATAGATAGATAGATAGATAGATAGATAGATAGATAGATAGATAGATAGATAGATAGATAGAAACGAATAAACTGGGTTACAGGGTTAGATAGATAGATAGATAGATAGATAGATAGATAGATAGATAGATAGATAGATAGATAGATAGATAGACAGAAAGAAACGAAGAAACGAAGAAACGTGGATAGATAGATAGATTCACCTGTAAGCTAGTTATGGTAAATATAATAATATGTAAAACTTATCTTCCTGAAAAAGTGTATAGAAGAAACGAGTTAAGATTCAGAATGTAAAACATTACAAAATAATCTGCTATAATTTATAGAATATTTTGTTTTAATCAGTTTCCAAGCCACGACGGGTTTCCTGAGCGTGGAAGAATTAGGAATAGACATTCATAATGATCAGGAAGAGAAAAGAATAAAATCAAGAAGGCAGTAGATAACGATTGACACTGCATTTAAATTTTGCAGCTTAAACTTGGCTGGAAAGTATGGAGCCGGATGGAAGTTCCAGAATCGAGAATTGCGAGAAAAATCTGTTAGCATAGAACTTACGGTCACATCTAGCCAGCTCAGCTGTTTATTGGTGAGACCTCGTCGCGAATCTAGTACTACGCTGAAAGTCATAACCTGGATACCATAACAAAGAGGTCATACGAAAAATTACAGTGCAAGTGTTTTTAGAAAAGGCAGACGGAGGCGGTATTAACGTGGGTAGGTAACGTGACTGAAGCCGAGCGGCCAAACCAGGACCAAAAATATTGCTGATTCTTCTTTGGATTTTATCAAGGAACTCAAGGTAAATAGTAGGGACACCGGACCATATGTGGCATGAATATTGCATGCATGCACGAATGCTAGACTTATAGATATATATGTAGATTTTATTAAACGTATGAATCTAGT
This sequence comes from Acanthosepion esculentum, assembly GCA_964036315.1. Classification (NCBI taxonomy): domain Eukaryota; kingdom Metazoa; phylum Mollusca; class Cephalopoda; order Sepiida; family Sepiidae; genus Acanthosepion; species Acanthosepion esculentum. The sequence continues at coordinate 3,099,459 of OZ038484.1, read as the reverse complement.
TCTCATGAATCCTATCGCCAGTCATGTTGGCGAAATGATCGGCCACGATAATAACCAGAGATATCAGTGAAAATATTACTCTAAAGCTGGCGTAGAAAAAAATCTGGCAGTTTCAAATATTTGTCAATCTGCATAGAAACCTTGAAATATTCCTGAGATATTTTATTTAGTTTTCTGCTTTTATTATGATAATATACAATAAAGAAAATGTATGTGTTTTATTCAGATACATCTTCTTTAGAAGTGTTTTCCCGCTGACTGCTGACCGATTCATTTCTTTTTTCATTCAAGTGCAAAAGGTATGATTTGCTATCGTGATGACAGTCATCTCATTAGTAGCCAAAGGTCATAAGGTAATCTGTGCAGGTAATGGCCTAAAGTGACCAGTGGAAAGCGTCAACACCCATAGGGACTGTGTCCGAAGATTAAGATAAATCTAGGAAACGTGGGACATGCTAGACACGAGTGATGAATGGGTCTAAGCATTGAATATGCATTGCAACTGTTGACCATGATAATGGATTTAGGGTGGCAGGGTGGTAAGGAAATAAAAGAATAGGGGCAGAGGAGAAGACCGATAACAGAAAAGTGTGATGATCATGAAAAGGGGCAGAGATGCTGAGGTTTAAGGTAATAACGATGATAATAATCAGTATAATGAGTTTTGGAAGGGGACGTTAATGCCAACGACACACTCGCTAATGTAGGTGATTTCATTTTTTCGAAATCTTTGTTTTTACCCTTCGGGGATACAAAACTATCTTTTGTCCAAGGTTCATTTTATATCATTCTATTTGTTTCCTACTTTTCTCTTTCCAACCTTTGTCACTGCTTTAAATACATCACTTCTTTTTTTTCCTTCGGACATTTCTGTTGGTTTCCATGGAACTTCTTTTATTCCCCCCACCAAATACGACATCATAATACTTGGCAGAGAATATCTTTCATTTTCTCTAAAATATATAACTCTTTTTTGCTTTCTTCTTTATTATTTTAGAAACTTGTTATATTGTCCGTTTTGTGCGAAGGCCAAATTATAGGATTAATTGTAAGATTGTGTTGCGCCAATTTTATAGCAAGAGATGATGTCTATGTTAAAATGCATAATTCTGAGTTTTGTTTTGGAATTGGTAGCAAACTGAAAACACTGATGCAAATATGACAGGTGCAAACATGAGGGAAAATACCTATTTTAGCGGAAGCGCCTCTATTCTCTCCTTTTTCTTCACAATTATTTCTTTCAACTGCTTCTTACAGATTTTACAGTCATCATTGTTTTACATTTATCTGGATTTTTTAGATCATATTTTATTAAGAGTCTTTTGTTTAAGGGAGGTGGGGTTTTTGAAAAGTTTTCGGTCAAAAAAAGATTCGCAAAACAACTCTATTACTATTTAGTCAGATTTGGAGAAATAAATCAAGAATAATTCTCCATATTTTATTTATTCGCCTTCACGAACTATTTTACTTTATATCTTATATTCTTTCCTTTACTTCTTCCCTTATATATAGTCTCTCTCTATATTTAATTATTTTTTCCAATGTATAATGACCACAACTAAGTATGGAAGCTGGGTGTTCAAATAATAAAATATGTTCTACAATTTGGGGAAGGTTTCCACGTTCGATAAAGGGCATCAAATGGTTTTTAGGCCAAACTAATCATGTTTATATATATCAATCAATATATGGTGGGGAATATTTCACAGTATATTTTGTTTTATGATATATGATTTGATTTAGTTGTATTTCCCAATACTTGCAAAATTCCTGTTCACATGATTTTTCCATTGACGTCTTCATTTTGCTATTCTTTCTTTGATCCTTTTTAATTTCCTCTTTCCAACACTTAATGCTTGCGTTGTATCGAAACGTTCCCGGTTCGATTCTCGGTAGTGGATGCGCACTGCTAATGAATCGCAAATAGGACGAAACGGCCGTCCAGTGCTTTCTGCATTCTGGTGAGGATTCTTCTAGACTCGATAAATTACAATATGATTATTCTAATTGCTAATAATTCTTTCACTTGTATATCTTTGCTTGACCCAGCTAATCCTCTGCGATGGAGGGGAGAAGGGGAACGAAAGATGTTGCTCCTGGGGCACAATCCGTTGAATACTTGAATGGGAGTGTCGCCACAGAATTTGTGAGTAGCGACACTATATCGAGTCTATTTAGTTTCTCCTTCGACACAGAGGCCCGTTGGTACAGTTGGTATGACGCGTACATAGTATCGAAATGGTTCGGGTTCGAATGTCGATAGTGGATGCGCACTGCTGATGAGTTCCAAAAATAAGAAGAAATGACCATCCAATGCATTCTATTGACGATTTTTCTAGACTCGATGAATTACTATATGGTTTTTCTAATTCCTCAAAATTCTTTCACTTATATGCATATATACAGGGTGATCCAAAATTAGGTGGACAGTATGTGGAATATGTTTATGTATAGGTTATATTATTACAACTGAGTATCTTGATGAAACATTTCCTGAGTAATGGATTAGCCGAAGAGGTCCAATTGATTGGCCGGCACGTTCACCAGACTTGACCCCAATGGATTTCTTCTTTTGGGGAGTACTCAAGGACAAAGTTTATAGTCGAAAACCAAGAAGTGTCGGTGATTTGAAAAATTACATAAGAGATGCATTTCAAGAAATTAATACCCAAAAAGACTTGTGCAAAAAAGTTTGTCGAAGCGTTAGAGGTAGACTTCAAAGCCGTGTAAATTGTGAGGGAAAACAGTTAGAGCACCTGCGTTGATAACATTTAAGGGCTTTTGTATTATTGTTCACAATAAAATTTAAGGGTTTTTGTATTATTGTTCGCAATAAAATTTAAGGGCTTTTGTATTATTGCTCACAATAAAATTTAAGGGCTTTTGTATTATTGTTCACCATAAAATTTAAGGGCTTTTGTATTATTGTTCACCATAAAATTTAAGGGCTTTTGTATTATTGTTCGCAATAAAATTTAAGGGCTTTTGTATTATTGTTCGCAATAAAATTTAAGGGCTTTTGTATTATTGTTCGCAATAAAATTTAAGGGCTTTTGTATTATTGTTCACAATAAAATTTAAGGGCTTTTGTATTATTGTTCACCATAAAATTTAAGGGCTTTTATATTATTGTTCACAATAAAATTTAAGGGCTTTTGTATTATTGTTCACCATAAAATTTAAGGGATTTTGTATTATTGTTCACCATAAAATGTAAGGGCTTTTGTATTATTGTTCACAATAAAATTTAATTGTCAATGTAATAATTGTGTTAGTAAATATAATTGTATGTATATGGAATCTCAAAATAAATGTAATTAGTTACTGTTCACCGACTTTTGGACCACCCTGTATATATATTGTGCATTTAGACAGTAATCCCTCATTCATACATGTTTAATTAAAGACGACAAACAAGGTACTGCGATTAAGATTTTTATCTAATTAATTAGAAAAGCACAGGTCAATAGGATTACTTACACTGACAAGTTTAGTTTGGGAGTAGATGTCGCCATTATGGTCATAGAATGGGACATTGTTTCAGGACGTATGTCATAATGTTGGGGGGATATTTCGTTTGAGGATAGCGGTGGGATTATTTGTGTACACAGATTTCAGGATACTGTCAATAGTTTGATCGACGGGTACGTTGGTGAATAAATTTTCGATGTCAAATTTTAAACCCACGCACTAACATATCATACTCCATCTGAAACAT
>OZ038484.1:3085741-3090741 GCA_964036315.1 Acanthosepion esculentum | reverse complement strand
CATATATACACGCACTAACAGATTATATATATATATATATATATATATATATATATATATATATATATATATATATATATATATATATGGGGGTGCGTGTGTGTATTATATCGGTGTCTTGTTTGCATATAGCTATGTGTTTATGTGTGTTCGAATGCATTACTAAATCTTTAACAATGATTTATACTGCAATTGCACAAATATATCCACAAATAATGATTGCGCGATAGATTGTACATTTTCCAAGTGTATCTGTTTTTTTTTAATAATTTTTACCTTGTTGATTCACACGTCTCAGCATGTTAGCTTCCTCCGATATTGGTGACGTAAAGGAGAACCTGGTTGGCCAATTGAAAACAAAAATCATAAAAAGAAACATTCAATTATTTACTGTCTATTCATACATAGCTGCTTCTAAAACAGATCTGGAGCCGTTGGAAGCAAACTCACAAGCAGAAAACATCTATTTTCACTTTCCGAGCACGCATTTCGTAGACGCGTCCTCGATATCTCCTTCTGGGAAATGTATACTCGATCGTGACAGCTAATTCACCAGCCCTCCCCTATCATTCAGCGACTATCTTCAGGTTTCGACAAAATCGAAATCCTTGCTGACTCTATCCTGCAGTGTGCGCGCAGACAGTGTGAAACCGCGCGGGGAGCCGAGACTGGCGCCAAATTTTCCCGCCACTCAGCAATGCCATCAGCAACGTCGCAGAACCGCTTGATAGAAGAGATCAATGCGTGGCGCGTGGCGGGAAAGAGAATACAACTATCACTCCTTCCGTGCGCTTTCGCAGATTTTCTATTTACATATGCGTGTTTGTGGAGAACTTCAACTTACGTTAGACGTGATTTATTTCGAATTCAACTGAACAAAATCCTTATTTGCTGCATCGTTTTTAAAATTTTAAATGATTTGGTAAGATTATATTTCAGCTAAACTCTCTCACGTTAAATTACAAAAAAACAAATTATTGGTTAAATTTCATAGGGTACATAAAAAGCATACAGTTGGTAATACAGTTGGTAATATTTCTTATTCTCAAGACATTCGTAGATAGTTTAACATTTATTGCTCCTCTAAATAAGTTTCCGTGAATTTAATCAGGCGTCTTGTAAATAAAATGCAAATCTTTATCATAATACATGTTGGGCAATTATAGACATTGTAAATATAAATATCAAGAGAGGGGTATTTTAATTTCTCGAAATTTCATAAAATCATGTGGGGGTACGAGATATAAAAAATTATATTTTTACCAAGATTTTCTAAAATAGAAATTTCTAAATAATTCATTCATCTTTGAAGCCATGAAAATTTTATTAAAATCCGACAATTATTTGACTTTTGCAAGAATTTCAAAAACAATATGTCTTTAAACCCAGAAAAGACGCTTTAGCCCACCCGCTGACGCAAGAAAAAGAAGATTTTTAACCAAATTTTGGAAGTTGCTAGAATGGACTAAAAATTTATAAAACAATTAAAAAAATACGTTTATTTGAACGATAAAATTTTGTATATATATATATATATATATATATATATATATATATATATATATATATATATATATATATATATATATATATATATATATATATTATTTATGAAAGCAGTTAAACGTTTTTCTAATTAAATAATGTCATACTATTATTGCATTTTTTATTTTACGATTCAGAGCAGATTTTCGGTAAATGGTGTTTCAGTTTAATAAGAACAAATTGATAATTTAAATTCTAGTATTCTAATATATTTGATATTGGAATTATTCCTACCAGTCACAAACTGGTAATACTTATATTTATCTGCTTCTCTCTCTCTCTCTCTCTCTCTCTCTCTCTCTCTCTCTCCATATATATATATATATATATCTATATATATATATATATATATATATATATATATAGATATAGATATAGATATAGATATATATATATTTAAATATATATATATATATATACATATATATATATATATATATATATATATATATATAGAGAGAGAGAGAGAGAGAGAGAGAAATAGATAGATAGATAGATAGATAGATAGATAGATAGATAGATAGATAGATAGACTTAAATGTGGACATTGAATTCAACAGGCGGGGGCGACATATTGTTTTACTTATAAATGCAATCGTTAGGCCATATTTATATGCGCTCTATCTCTTATATTGTGTATTTTAACCCATACATATAATATAATTTAAAACTCTACATATATAAAAACTATCATATATGTATATATACTCGAAGAGAGACAGGTAAATAAAGCCATGTGTGTGTGTGCGCGTATGTAAATACTTGTATATAAAACGAAGTACTGAAAGTTTATCATCCCAACCAAGATCTCATTCCAGCAATTTTCATATTTTCGTACAATTTCCGTACAATTTTCATATTGTAGCCATAAATTTAATTTCAAAAATGCCATCCTAATGAAAAAAAATGACATAATTCTTTACGCGGTAAATACTTGAATTCTGATAAATATTTAACTTGTATAAACAAGCGTCAAACACGTTTTATTACATCACAAACAGTTATAAAATAATAAGACATGTCTACCTGCTACTACTTCTTCAACCAATTTTGAGTACTATTTCACCCTAACACAAAGCATCTTAAAGTCACTCTACGCACAACTACCAAAGATAAATAATAAATAATTCTAGCTTGTCTATTATGTAATTTTCTCGCATTTTTCTTCCTATATATTTTAATTTCTTCTAATTACTTTCAATAATTTTCTGTATGTTTAGCTTTCTTGTACTTCTTCATATTTCTCTGACTGCTTGATCTCCATTTTATTTTGTTCATTAATATTTCCGCTCAGTAATTTACTTCATTCTAATTTACTTCTCTCAACCACAATGGTGTCCTGGGTATGACGATAAACTACACCCGCGTCCTGGGTATGACGATAAACTACACCCGCGTCCTGGGTATGACGATAAACTACACCCGCGTCCTGGGTATGACGATAAACTACATCCGCGTCCTGGGTATGACGATAAACTACACCCGCGTCCTGGGTATGACGATAAACTACACCCGCGTCCTGGGTATGACGATAAACTACACCCGCGTCCTGGGTATGACGATAAACTACATCCGCGTCCTGGGTATGACGATAAACTACATCCGCGTCCTGGGTATGACGATAAACTACACCCGCGTCCTGGGTATGACGATAAACTACACCCGCGTCCTGGGTATGACGATAAACTACATCCGCGTCCTGGGTATGACGATAAACTACACCCGCGTCCTGGGTATGACGATAAACTACATCCGCGTCCTGGGTATGACGATAAACTACACCCGCGTCCTGGGTATGACGATAAACTACACCCGCGTCCTGGGTATGACGATAAACTACATCCGCGTCCTGGGTATGACGATAAACTACACCCGCGTCCTGGGTATGATGATAAACTACATCCGCGTCCTGGGTATGACGATAAACTACACCCGCGTCCTGGGTATGACGATAAACTACACCCGCGTCCTGGGTATGACGATAAACTACATCCGCGTCCTGGGTATGACGATAAACTACACCCGCGTCCTGGGTATGACGATAAACTACACCCGCGTCCTGGGTATGACGATAAACTACACCCGCGTCCTGGGTATGACGATAAACTACACCCGCGTCCTGGGTATGACGATAAACTACATCCGCGTCCTGGGTATGACGATAAACTACACCCGCGTCCTGGGTATGACGATAAACTACACCCGCATCCTGGGTATGACGATAAACTACATCCGCGTCCTGGGTATGACGATAAACTACACCCGCGTCCTGGGTATGACGATAAACTACACCCGCATCCTGGGTATGACGATAAACTACATCCGCGTCCTGGGTATGACGATAAACTACACCCGCGTCCTGGGTATGACGATAAACTACATCCGCGTCCTTAGTAAGACGATAAACTACGTCCAACAGCAACAAGGCTTCTGATAATACGTTTTTGAAAAAATAATGTTGACAGCTGTACGTTTTTGAAAAAAATAATATTACCATCTTTCCGTTTTTGAAAAAATAATATTACCAGCTATACGTTTTTGAAAAAATAATATTACCAGCAATACGTTTTTGAAAAAATAATATTTCCAGCTATACGTTTTTGAAAAAATAATATTACCAGCTATACGTTTTTAAAAAAATAATATTTCCAGCTATACGTTTTTGAAAAAAATATATTACCAGCAATACATTTTTGAAAAAAAAAATTAACAGAAATGGATTTTTGACAAAACAAAAATATTACCAGGAATAAAAAATGTCGGCATTAAATGATCCATTGAGGTTGACATGCCGTAAAACAAAACAAACCAAACCAAAATCAACCACAATGATTTCTCGTAATAGGAATTGTTTTTCTCATTTTAATATTCGATCTGTCGTCAATTTTCTACAATTTTTCTCTCTTTAACTTCATTTACTTAACCATTAATTAACTGCAATTATCATTTGGTCATTTCTATCTATTTTACCTCTGGACTCAAATTATTCAATTTCTTACGATCACGCTTTTCCTGTTTTTCTTTCATTTTGATGAATGTTTCTCCTTCCAACACATTTTCAGTTTTTTTTTTATATCCTTTATTCGTATTTAATGTTAAACAATTTTCTTGTCATTTTTCGAACTGCCTTCCTACTATGTTTGTCGAAAATCTCAACAAGAAATATTTGCAAATAAATGCACACGTTAAATTTACTTCACGCCATTCAAACTATCTCTGTGCACGACGCTGCTAATTTTTTTTTTATTCATATTTTGTTTCATTCAATTTACACCATTTCTAGTTTCCTTATTTTTCCCGAAATACAAAATGTGGAAGGAAGGAAGGAGGGAAGTAAATTTATTCCTGTTAATTTGGCGCGAGGCAGGTCACCTACGATAGGCCATTCTCTTCAATTCAAGAAATATGACTCATCATTTGAATGGCAGGAGATGTTGAATAAACAAAGAAACATG
>OZ038484.1:3025741-3083241 GCA_964036315.1 Acanthosepion esculentum | reverse complement strand
AATTGAAATATATTTTCAAGTGCTAAATTATCTCATTCGCCGACAGTACTGTTTCGTTGTATCACAGAGGTGCACGTAGTACGGCTATTTCACCAAAACCCATGCTACACACGTTCGAAACGAACACACGAATGAACACCCGTTGCATCAACTCAGAATCTGCTGTCCTCAATTAAAGCTAAATTGTTATCCTTTAGTCCAGCTGGACAACTGGTAAATTGTGTGTCTTTAATCAAATTCTGCCTCTAAAGTGTTGGTGCATCTTTGAGATGTCTTATATTTTTTGATAAAATTCTTCTATATACATAGGTTAGTCATTTAATTAGTTTTTCTTGTGTTCTCAATTCTTTCTTCTTTTTTGGATATAAATTATGCAGAATTTGTCAGAATGTTCTATATCTACGAGCTATTCCGTTAGCCATTCAAACTTACAGATCATTCGGACAATTTCTACATAATTTATGTCCCCAAAAGAAGTAAATCATAAGAACATAAGAAACATTCAATAAAAAAATGTAATGACAACTTCTCAGTCGCCTATAACGAAGCTTGTATAAATATAAATGAGTGATTTCTGCACAAATACGCAATTATATATATATATATATATATATATAATTACGCAATTATATATATATATATATATATATATAATTCCTAATTCGTTCTTTCTTCAATGATTTCACTCTAGGTTTTTAATATTTTGATAGTTGTTTAATCGATAAAACTATTTGTGCGAAACAGAAAAATAATTTTGTCTTAATTTAATAATAAATCTCTTAATAGAAAAATTAAAAAAAGAATTTAACTCTTCTTCGGCCAATGAAGAATCGATCAGTCTTTTATAATCAAGTTATAATCAGTTGTATTGCGATATGAAATGCGCTTAAAATAATTATAGGCATTGAAACTAAACATTTGTAGGAATTTCATGATCGTTCTATTGTCTATCAAAATGATCAGAGGCAGATTTTTTTCAAATGACGAGGATGAAAAATATGTACAGACTTAAATATTTACTTGTAAATATATGTAAATCAATCAGAATAATTTTTTTAGAGTTTCACGTTTTAAAATATGTTCCACTAGTGGGACAATGCACATTAAAAAACGTTAATTTAATTAGAAAGCAATGCCGACATTTGGTCTGGATACAAATTATACGTATTTATTTCTCACATTTATGTCTATATTATTTACGTCTTTATTTATTTTACCTTCTTTTATTGATTCTTCCGTCTACAAATAATGACATATTCATCTTTTTCATAGACATATCCTAACTGTCATCCGATCAGATAAAACAACTTGAGATTTCGCTGAGTGAAGTCAGACTCGTTTCTAATAGATGAAAACATAAGTAATTGGAAAACTGCTCTCAAAAATACTGCCAAAAACACCGTGATCATTGTGCGACTTCCTAAAAGCTAAATAAATATGTTTCGTGACGAAAAGTGATTTCGAACAATATCTCTCCTGATTAGAGTCAACGAATTATAACAACATTGAGTAAACAATGATCCATATCTTGTTCTGAAAACCGAAGTTGAAACAACTAACCAATAGATAAAAGATAACAGTCTATTCCAAAATACTAAAGGATAGATTCGACAAGCCGTTCCGATATTACATTTTTTTTTAAATGAACGCCTACCTATTTGTTCTTTTCTCACTTTCATGTTCTCATCTATCAAGCTCATGCCTTCTCTGAACATGTCTGCCGGTGTTTCGCTTGTATACACACTGCAGGTAATGGCGATGTTTTGAACAATGTCCGTCTATGAGAACATCCATCCCTCAAAAATACTGTCTTCGGCAATGATGGATAATGACGTTATATATGTAACGTTCCATACATATTAATTATATATAACTGTGAAATAACGTAAGTAAATTTCAAATCTATCTTTCATAGTGACATTCTGTTTAATTAAGCGGTACTTCATTACGAATACATTCTATCTTTGTCTCTCTCCCTCTCTCTAATAAGAAGTCTATTTTTGTATAGATTTTTTTAAAATGGTTTCATCCCATGCAAGGCAATAGAGTGACTAAAAAACAGGGGGTCACTGAGGTTGAAAGAAGCGGAGGATATAGGACAATATATTGACTTTGCATTTAAATTTTTAAAGGTCGTTAATCGACAGGAATGCCAGAACCCGGAAGAGTGACCAACAAACGAGAAATGCGAGAGAAGAATATATCAGAATTGAACTTAGGTTACCTCTAGAAAAGTCAACAATAAATTGATGAGACATAACTGCCAATCTAGTACTACGCTTAATGTACCAAAGAAGAAAGCTCATCAGAAAAACTTACCATGAAAATATTTTTAGAAATGATAAAGGGAAGCTTACGTCGGTGGGAAATTGATTGAAACCAAGATGCCGGGCCAGGATCAATAACATTGCAGATTCTTTATTTGATAGATAGAAATATATAAAATATGAAATCAAACCGGACATTCAAAATATCTAATATTCGAATTGTAGAAAGAGTAAGATTCTTTTTCTAATAAAGTTGATTAACTTCAAAAATAAAATTTGTATCTGGTTTGAAAAAATAACGGGAGGTATATTTTTAGCACACATCTAACTCAGAAGTGTTATTAAACATAACGGCTTAAAGCTTGGCATACTCTAAACATCAGGCCGAAAGCTTGATTCAGTTTTTTAAATACTTTCTCTCCTTATGATTTCATACTAGCAAATGTTTATTTCTTATATAGCAGTTGAAATGTTCGAATGCTTTCATGTGTCATTGTGTCTTTGATTGTCGTTGATGGATGTCAGCATTAGTTTGTAAGTCAAACACTAACTTATCTTCCTTTGTACTATTCTTTATTCAAACAAATCACTTAATCCAGACGATATGACGCCATTTTAAGAGAGGATTTGACATATTAAATGTTAGTTGCTCAAGTGGAGTTTAAAGTACTAAATTGAAACTTTATTGAAAAACGTCTGAATTTTACAGAAAAAAAAGTATCTATAAAATGTGAAGGTGACAGTCATAGTTGTCGTTATTTTGGAATTATTCAGACAATAATACTGAAGTGATTCCAACTGTACAGGGAAAAGGTTCCACTTGATCAAAAGTGAAAACATCCACTCATTCACATACTCAATAAATTCAAATCATAATACTATTATTGATAATAGTGTTTTGACACTTTTCTTATTTTCTTTGAACTTAATTTCCCTTTCTAAAAAATAAAACAAAATATATTGAGGGTGTACGAGAGACTGTGCAAGACCATCAAGCAAGGTGTAGCGGGCTCCATCATGGCGAACGACAGGTCAGCAATATCAATGTGAAGGATGACCAGTCAGATGTAACGGACTCCCCCACAATTATTTAACTTTGACTAGGAAAGACGTGGAAAAGAATATGCAAAGACGCTGGATGTCGCTATCCAATGTGGCGGTCACAATGCAATTTATATTTGACGTAAAATAGCACATGGTATAAAACACAAGACAGAACGTAATGTTTCAAAACATTACAATTGATTTTATTTGTTTTGATGTACATGCAAATAAGCTGAAGGTTTGATAGAGTTACGTTTCTTAGATTTGGGAAATATTTGTACCTGAGCTCATAAAGTTGAATTAATTATTAAACTCTAGTCTTAGAAGAATAAAGTTCCTGCTGCATGTTAGGAACTGTGTATTCGAAAAGTTGGTAAGAGTTCAGAAGAGTTAAGAGTCCGTACTTGCATGAATGTTGATAATGTTCTTTAACGACTGACCGCATGGTCAAGACGGGAGTTCTTGAAGGTTACATTTTGGCAGCAAGGAATAAGACGCAAGAGTGACGAAAAAGAGACGGAGGAAGAGAGAACAAAAAGAGAAAAGGGCCACTCGTGTTTTGTTTATATATGATGGTGTAACACGTGACAGGCTCAAAACTTACTGCGCGGAAAATTTAATTCCTCGCGTGCAGGCGATTTGATTGGTCAGAATTGACCAATCAGCGAGCTAGTTTTGAGGAGATTAGCGAATGAATGCTTGTCATACGATCTCTATGTATGTGATGGTGGTGATAATCACCACAAAGGTACCGTTGAAGTGGACGTCGGAGAAGACGCCAACGTAAAAACCGGTTGGCCAATGCAAACAATGGACAAGAATGACTATACAGTGTAACCCGGATATAAGAGACCCGGATATAAGAGAAACCCGAATATGAGAGAGATTTTCTCTGGTCCCAAATTAGAGCCATACTTACCTAAACAAAATAGACCAAACCCGGATATAAGAGAAAACCGGATATAAGATACTTCTCCTGTCCCGACAACTCTCTTACATCCGGGTTACACTGTATTAGAATTACTGATGGCTGCCGTTGATAGACAGTTGTCGAGGAGATGGCCTCTGCATTCGGATACTCACTACGATTACAAAAGTCAAAAGGATGATGATGATGTACACACGTAAAACAAATATTTCTTTCGTCATCGATGACGTCATGTATTTCACATATTCATAAAAGGTAAATGAAGTGACGTAATTTATTGAAAAAAGTTAGAACAAAGTCACTATAAACAAAATGTTTTTTCCTATCCTCTGCCAGCCGCAATGATGGCGAAAGCATTACCTGGAACCATCTCCGATGAGATAGCTGCAAGAGCCACTCCGTTTCGCGAGGCTCGTCCTTTAATCAAGAGGAAATCGCGCCAATCCTCCGAATGAACGCGATCGAATGAGGGCCAATAACCCCAGAAATTTCCACTGACACAGGATTAGAAAAATTCTATCAGCAAGAGAAGAAGATTTAAATATTTTTTATCTCTGCATCCCTGGCGACGAACCCAGGCTCAACCGCGGACCTGATCAAATTACCGGCCGAATATGTATCCGCACAAATCGCATCCCAAATCAACGATTTCCCCATTTTAAAAGCGAAAATGATAATGCCATCCGGACGCTTTCCATCACCATTGTCGAGGCCTACGGGTTCGATTTGGGAAGGGAACCCAGCTGCATCCAAACCTCTTCTGATGATGTGTATTGCTGCATGCCGTGGAAAGCGGCCGGCACTACGACGACAGGAGAGAGCATGCAAACCAAACTCATCAATGGAAGCTCCCTATCTGCATCTGTGACGCCCACATAATTTGAGTCCAAGAATGACCGCGAATCCGACCCGAGTGCACTCATCATCTAGAAGGGTACCGGTAGATGAAGAGGAGACTGCGTTGAGCCAGGCACCATTAGTCGGTTGTGAAGCAGATAGTAGACAGGCGAGGCGATGCTGATCCAGAGAGTTCCTCAAATTAGTAAAATTGGCCTCGCATTTTATTTTATACCAGCATTTTTGTATTGATGTGTCTAGTGGGATAGAAAGTAATTCTTGGTCCCAGACGCTACAAGCTTGTTCGAAAGAACTACCCGAGAATCATTGAGACGATCCACCGAGTATCTCATCAATTAATTCTCGACTGGAAGAAAGTGAAGAAAGATCCAAGTCTGCCGGTGATCGAATGCCCAGGCCTCCGAATCTGAAAGCCTGCTTTGCCTGCATCCAGCCTGTGGTGTCAAAATTAACGTTGCAAATTAATTCCGCGCCTCTCTTAATTGTGATATCTATCTCATTTAAGAAATCGAGGTTGCAAGGGGCACTTCAGAAAGTGTAGAGGAACCTCGGTAGCGAAAAACTGTTCTTCAAGAGGAAAAGGGCTGGGTGTGCATCAGATAATTGCAATTTCTCAATCATTCTTGTTAGAATGACATGCTTAGTATCCAAACAAACTCGAATGGCCTTTGGAAAGACTGGAGAACAAAGAATGTGTAATTCCTCCTTAGGTGTTATTCTTATATCCTCATGGATGGGTCTAATATCCCGGATAACACTCTCGAAATCATCTGCACTATAATTCAAGTTTATTATCTCTGACTTGGACGAGTTAATCTCGTCCAAGCAGAGATAAAGCAGGAATAACTCGTTGGAGGTCAGCAGCTACGGCCTCGACAGATCCTCCCAGGGTTGTATCGTCAAGATAGCATATATTGAAAGGAGAGGCGATGGAGCGAAGTACCCTGTCAACAGCCATCGCACATAGTAGTGGACCAAGTGGATCACTTTGCTGGATTCCGGTTGCATAAGAGATAACATTATCGGAGGCGATCAACATACTAGGATGACTATACAAAAGATGAGCCAGTTTAAATATGGAAGGAGTCCGTTGATGGCACACTTTCAGGGCATGATTCCTTCTGATGCTATTGAAAGCATTTTTCATATCCAAATTTAATAAGATACGGAGGGAAACGGGTAATGTATTCTCGAAAAATGATCTTGTGGCATGAACAGCGGCTTCACATCCGTCGTGTATGCCTACCCTGAGCTGGACAGGTCACAATACATGCCCTATCTCGATAACAACTCTACAAGCAATTTGTGCCACGAGTCGACTAAAAATGTTACCAACAGCGATAGGACGGAGACCTCCGTCTTTTTTCCTTAAAGCCGTTAAGTTGGCTGAAAATATTACGTCGCGACCAATTTGGGGTATCTCATCTCGGAGAAGGGTATTAATAAGAGCTGTTATGGATATTTTCAAATGTTCACCAGCTTCGGCCGTGTGGGCAGAATTTAAGACCTTAATGTGACCAGGTTGTAGGCCTCCACACCTCCACAGCTGACCAATGCAACTAAAAATACGGAGACACGTAACGAAATTGTAATAGAACCGAACACAAACTGTAAAGTAATTAATTCAGGAAAGTGACAATTAACACTACCGATTCCAATAATAATAATAATAATAATAATAATAATAATAATAATAATAATAATAATAATAATAATAATAATAAAGATTCTGTGATAAATATCCAGAAATAATTGACCATCTTGTATCAGGTTGCACAGTATTTTCACCCACTGAATATAAAAAATAAAGATAACAGAGTGGGCCAATATCTGCACTGGCAAATTTGCAACTTTTAACGAAAGAAAGCTGCAAGAATCTCTAACAATTGTAATGGACTTTACAATATACAAAGACATTACAATCAAAGATCATCGCCCAGACACCGTGATCAGAGACCACAAAGACAAAATGTGCTTTCCTATTGACATGGCAGACTCTGCAGACTAATGTATCTTTGAAGACTTTCAAAAAACTATCAAAAAACAAGGAGGTCGAAATCGAAATCTCAAAAATGTGGCATATGAGAACATCAACAATTCCATTTGTAGTTGGATCCCTCGGATTGTTGGGAAAAGATTACAATAGACTCGCTCAAAAGATTCCTGGTAACCCAAACCTTAAAGAAATACAAAAAATTGTACTCACAAGAGCAGCCAACACGTTACGAAGGTATTTATCCATGTAAAATATGTGTCTTTCCTCAAAACAGGCTCCTTGAAAAATGTCATGATCCATCTCTGACCTTATGTCTATGGTTGGACCCGGAAAAAAAGAGTATACCCCAGAAATAAAAGGAAATAATAATAATAATAATATAATAATAATAATAATAATAATAATAATAATAATAATAATAATAATAATTCATCAACATATGATTCAATAGAAAACATTTGTAAAAACATCTGGACTGAATCTGGATGTTTTAACACATATGGACATTGGATAGGTGACATCGAATCTATGACGAATAATGTTGAAACACAAGATTGGTCAGATATCACTGCAGAGGTAGCTAGATCAGCAAGTCACCAAAGTGGAAATCTCCTGGGATAGACAAAGTTTATCAAGTTTTGGCTGCATTCTCTACTGAGTATCCCTAATGTACTGGTATGTATCTACTCCGAAATTATGAATAACCTTTGGGACATCACCCTCATGCTTAAATGAAGGCTTAAATTACGTGATTGCCAAAACTATAGAAATAGAAATTCCCCCCAAATTACGTGCCTTTTGCCTGCCTAACCCTGACCCTAGAAAATCCTGCCATCAATAATGACCAACATAACCTACTTAGTTCTATTTCAAAATAAACTTTTTTTCCCTGGAGAACTAAAGGGATTCAAAAAGGGGGCATTTAGATGCAAGGATAAACTCCTTAGTAACAAAAGGATACTGGAAAAGTGGAAAAATTCATGCAGAAACCTAAGCAATGCTTGAATAGATTACAAAATAGCCATGACCGAATCATCAAAGTTATATAGATATATAAAAAATCGGTCCAAAACATTAAATTTATTAAGACCAGTCTGTATGCCTGGAAGACATGCGAACTGGTAATCATTAATTTAAGCCTTTGGTTAACGACAAAGGTGATGTCCCAAAGTTATTCGTAATCTCGGAGTAGGTACCTGCCAGTGCATTATGGATACTTAACCACACAAACAGCGATAGTAAAATAAATAATAAATCCATCGCGGATTTAAAAAGGAGATTCACTTTCATCGCTTCTTTTCTTTCTTGCGCTTTACCCTGTGTTCAAATTGCTCATCGATTCAAACAGAGATTACAAAATCTACAAACATACCATTAACCGCCTCTTCCACACGGATGACCTCAATCTATATGTGAGAAGTAACTACATTCTCAAATCCCTATTGGAGATCGTAAAGTATTTCAATGATGATATCGGAGTGGAATTTAGGCTGGACAAATGTGCCAAGGCAAAGTTCAAAGCAGGGAAATTTGTCCAATCTAGTAATATAGTTGCAGACACCAGCACTTTCATAAGGAACCTACAAGAGAAAGTTTACAACCGTAGATTAAGTTTGGAACTTCAGTCAGGTGGGAATTCACAGAAGAGAAGAGATTCAATACATTTGCTGGCAATAGCCGTTGTTAACTACAACGTTGGCGTTATAAAATGGAACTTTAAGGGTAAAGCACGCATTGATTCCTAAATACGAAATTACTTACTAAACATCGCATACGCCACAGTAAAGTTGATCTTGATAGAACATGCATCCCCAGGAAATCTGGTGGGCAAGGCTGATTCAGTTAGAAATACCAATATAAATATCAATCAGGGGTCTAGTAAAATACGCAGAAACACGCGAGATAAGTATCTGAAAGCTGCACGAAAACAGGAAAGTGCTAAGAATATAGTCCATCATTAAACAAAAGAAGAAATATGAAACTCCTGAGCTGTAATAGATACTCAAGATGAGATATATATGCTGAATTTCTCACTGCAGCAGCAAGAAAAATAAATTACTGTCTGATTATATGAAGACCCTTTAACAAAAACGAAGAACTAAACCCTATTCTTAAAAGTGCCGAAAGCGTCTAGATAAACCAGATATAGATGATTGCCAAACTCATCTATGGCTTAGCAGAAGTAGTGTTAAGGGGAAGACGAAAGGCCTTATTGTGGCAGCCAAAACCAACATCTGTCAACTATTCCTACATGGCTAATGGCTACATGGCTAAAATCAACAAAGTTGACTCAAATCCTGCCTGTCGCTTATGTTATAAATTTAATGAAACAGTTTTTCCCATAGTATCAGGATTCCCGGTCATTGCTGAGACAAAATACATTATTAGACATGACAAGCTAAGCCAATATACGCATTCGTCTGTTCGAACGATGGTATTGAAATCCCGGATACATCGTAGAAACTCCACACGAAGGATGTCACAAATAATGATCGAGGAACTGCATTATGGAATTTCCGAATCTTTACAGACAGGAAGATTTATACAGATAAAGCAGACAGTCATGAGAGATAAAAAGTTAACTGTTAAGTGATATAACTTGTCCACCGAGTTCCGAGGTCCCAGAAAAAGTGTTTTAAAAACAGGCAAATTATAATGAGCTGTAAATTGAAGAAACAAAAATGGGGAAACTTAAAATAAGATTATCCGTGTTGTGATAGGGGCATTGGCTATGATAAAGAAGAGGGGCTGAAAACCATGTGAATAAATTTCTTAGACACATTAGCATCTCAGATATTTGTACGTTGCTGCACATGGCATCTACATAACTCTCTATACGAAACGTGCATAGAAAACTAACCTACAGTGTCCTTTTAGCTCGTAGACAATGAAGGCCACTTGGTAATTACGCACTGGCAAGATATAACCATATTTAATAATAATAATGGCAAGATATAACCATATTTAATAATAATAATGATAAATAATAATATTTAGCTATTTTTTTATATAATAATAATAAAAATAATTATTATTATCATTATTATTATTATTATTATTATTATTATTATTATTATTATTTAGAAATAATTAATTCCTCTAGTATTTTCAGTTTTTGCTCGCCTCTAGGACAATTTTCTGTAGTGAACTTAGACTCTTATACCTAACCTGGCGGCTGATTGGGATGCAACTGCTGCTCCTGCTTTCTATTATGTTTTAACTGATGCTGCTGTTTATGTTTTGATTGCTGCTGCTGCTTTCTTTATTAACGTCTTCCATGTGGCTTTTAATTCTATGCTAAGTTCACTACGGAGGTCCTCATAGCATATAATATAAGCTGATTCCTTCAGACTTCTAACACTCTAGTGTTATTCCTTGTTCAGTATTATCATTTCATTCCACAGGGGATGATGACTAGCCCTTTCCCTACATACCTGATCAGCCATGTCCGATTTCATTGCCTCATCTCTTACTACGTCTTTTCGATGTCCGTCCAGCGTTACCTTTAAGGATCACCTTATTTCACCTTTATATTCTCTGCCACAATTTCAAGGAATCTAGTACACTCAATTCTTGGTCAGATTATCCCCCTTGTTAGGTTTTAACAAGGGGGAGATAACATCGAATTGATGTCTGTGTAGAGTGGAACAGATTCTGAATGCCTTAATGTTGTATGAACCATAGATCTTCTGAATCTTTCCCAATAAGCCGTTGATGTGAGACTGTGGCAATTTTCTGGTCACCTCCGCGTCCCTTCTGTTCCCACCTGTAGTCGCTGTTGCTATGTTTTCCCGAGTCGTTGTTATTCAGAAGGGTATGTTTGATGCTGACCATTTCTTGTTGGTATAAGTCTAGGTCAATATTTATGACTTTTTGCCTGGTGTTGTAGGCATCGAACTGTTATTATTATTGTTAATAATATTACATGGAAACGCAGAATTTGCCTTTGTAATAAAATTATGTTGCAGTTTGATTAGTTGTTATAGAAATGTTATTTTGTGTATATAAAAATTGCGGACAGAAATGATAATGAATAGGGTAAGAAAAATGGTGATGATGATAAGAACAAAATGAAGAGAAAGAAGGTGATAAGTCAATGAAATAGAAAAGCCGCTTTAAAGAAATATGGCTTAAATGTCTAAATACAAAAAAGTAGAAGAAATGAAATGAAGATGATGAAAATGGTGAATAGAAGTGGAAAACATTCAAATATAAATGAAAAAGACAAACATGAAAACCACAAAGAGAATATCATCAGTATCGACAACAATACTCAATAACCATTTCCAGAAATATATATAGAGTGTGAGTTCAATACCCGGCTAAGGCAGTGGAGAACTTTCAAAGGGAAATTATCAGGAGATAACTGATAACTGACATCCATTAAACATGGCACGTGAAACTAAACAGTCTACCCCAGTGAGTGAAATAAAGGGTCCAGTTAGATATTCCAACTAACTAAAGAAGGTCGGAGCGTACAACGGCCGAAACGTTGTAATAAATATGGGGACAAAGATGAGGACAATAGTCCGAAAAATGTAAATAATGTATATATATGTATGTATGTATTTATGTATGTATACAGAGTGCAATGGATAAATTGTCGTCTAAATTATGCAAAAATGAAAATAACACTGATATCGCATTTTAACAGATATACCTACCAAAATTACTCAAAAATATCTTGAAATACTAGAGAATAAATTTATTCAATAAAATCGCCATTGGCTACAGGTAAGGATTCCAGGCGACTTCGGAATCTCCTGAAATTCTTCTGGACGGTCTCCTTCGTTAAGTTGGTGAATGCTTCCATAATCCTTGCCTTCAGTTCATTTCTGGTGTTACAAGGAGTTTTGTTGGTTTCTAGCTCAACTGCGACCCACATATAATAATCAAGGGGTTGCAGTTTGGGGAATTAAGTGGCCAGATGTAAGAGGTGATGTGGTCGCCGAAAGCCATGATAGGGTTCTTCCGATGGTGTTGTGTTGCAGATATAGAGTCTTCCAACAGGCAACCTCCCGACCCGGGATGGCACAACCTCCTCAAGGCACTTGATATAGCACTCCATGTTGTGCTTGATGCCCTATGAGAAGATGAATGGAGGCACAACGTCGCAATCACTAGTGATCACTCCAAGCACCATAATGTTGACTGAATATATCATCCAACTTTTTCCGAATATTCTTCAATGTCCTCAGATTGACGCCCAAACATTAAAACAATAATCGAATTGGAGATTCCGATCCGAATGCCAAGCAGTATAGTATGGCATGTCCAAATTTCTGGTGGTGAGAATTGCATCATGGTGTTCTTTTTCTCACAGACGGTGCCCAACTGACCCTAGTATATTGTGGCATCGACAAAAGCCAAAACAAACAATGCGCATGAGTGAAATTGAAAATATAAAATGGCGACAATTTACCCATTGCAACACTGTGTCTGTATATATATGTGTGTGAGTGCGCGCGTGTGTGTTTGATTGATTATATACATATATATATATATATATATATATATATATATATATATATATATATATATATATATATATATATATATATGAAGAAATATAGTCTTAAAGTGTGCTATATTTATGGGATAAAGTGCTCAATATCAGAGATAGAGCGTGTGTAAATATAAAAGTGAACATAGAAGTCAACACTTAGAGGCGACAGTCTGTTTCATGCTAGATTCAATCGTCAGACGATTGCATCTAGCATGAAACAGACTGTCGGCTCTAAGTGTTGACTTCTATGTTCACTTTTATATTCACACACACACACACATATATATATATATATATATATATATATATATATATATATATATATATCAGAATATGACAAGAAAAAATGACAGTAGTCTGTTACATGTCTTGAACGCAGTGATTATTGCGTTCAAGCATGAAACTCGATGTTTACCTGAGTGTCCATTTCTCTTATATTTATAGACGATTTATTCTGTATATTTAACATTTTTACCTTATACATACAGCATGATCGAAAACTATATTTTATCACACACACGCACACACACACACACACACACACACACACACATGTGTGTGTGTGTGTGTGTGTGTTTGCGTGCGTGCGAGCGTGTGTGACAAAATATAGATTTAGATAGATAGATAGATAGATAGATAGAAATGTAAAAATCATATATGTATATCGATAAGGTATATATTCGGCATCGATATTCTTCCAAATAAATTTTATTAAATCCCATAGGCAAGGTATAATTTTTTAATATATTTTTTTCAATTTTCGAATACGTTTTTGTAGAGCATGATCGAAATCGTTGATAAATTGTCCAACTTTATGTTTATTTTTTTTCTAGTATTTGCTCCTGTCTCCTCATTTTTACAAATCATCTACTGCAAATATGATTGGCTAGATTCCATTTACTACATCCTGGTATTCGGTGGAGTACTGAAAGTTTGATTAAGTCTATAGTGCCGACAGTGTAACGCTTAAAGCGACCGAGATCGCACTGATAATGTTGCATCCAATATCATGCGTATTTATATTTTTATTACCCATAGTAAATATATTACACACAATGCAAGATACCGTATTCTGTCATGAAATATATTTTATGTATTGTAAGTTTTTTATTTCTTATATTTTTCTTTTATAATAATAATAACTTGAATTGGAGTTTTATTTAATAATTCTTATTCAATATTCGCAATTTCTTCCCATTTTTTATCCAAAGAAGGACACCCAAATGTCAGCTAGCAGGCTCAGGTTGCTACATTTTTACCAACGGTCTCACAGACTACAATTTGAACTTAGATTAAAGATTAAACTTCAAAAGCGACACAGGTTTCCAACCATTAT
Organism: Acanthosepion esculentum; assembly: GCA_964036315.1. NCBI lineage: Eukaryota > Metazoa > Mollusca > Cephalopoda > Sepiida > Sepiidae > Acanthosepion > Acanthosepion esculentum. The sequence continues at coordinate 3,069,306 of OZ038484.1, read as the reverse complement.
TTAACCCTATGTCAGTGTTAGCAGAAACCAAGAAGCTAATTAAACTAAACAAAATGGAAATGTATGTATAGGTCTCTTTACTCACAATTCATATCACAGACATATTTGTCAAAATCACATCATTTCTTTGAGAATTAGTACACGGAATATAAACCCACGTGTTCCTTAATGTGCGGATAGCAGACGAATACGTGACATTATGGTATATGTCAAAAGAATTTCATTGAATTCCACAAGTTAATATCGATTCATTTTCTAGCTTTTTTCTTTCTTGTCATTTCATGTGATTAATCATGTCTACTTGTTCTGCTTAAAGACTGGTAAATTCCTTCAAGAGATTTCTTTGTCAGTTAGATTTGGTTAATTCTATAGCTTTTCTCCGTAGGTGTTGTGCAATGTGGAATGACGTCAATTAATGTTAATCACATTTTCTCTATCAGTGAAGTTTCCTGTCTCATAAAATACTGACACTCACACAATGAATTTCAATTAAATATCTAGTTTACTAATTTGCTTTTTACTTTCACATCAAATATTCTGATTCCTTTACCTTCTTTATTCTTCAATTTGCTCTTTAATAGTCATAGTGATTTCTTTTAATAGGTTTTCCTTTCCATATGTGATATGTAATATGTAATACACTACATTATGATCTTTTGTGTACCTATTATAATACATACACATATATATATATATACATATATATATATTTATATGAAGAAATATAGTCTTAAAGTGTGCTATATTTATGGGATAAAGTGCTCAATATCAGAGATAGGGCGTGTGTAAATATAAAAGTGATAGAGCGTGTGTAAATATAAAAATATTTCATATATATATATATATATATATATATATATATATATATATATATATATATATATATATATATGAATCTGCATATAGAGCGTAAGCAGGAGAAAGACCATACCAAAATAAGTATAATTTGATTCCTGAATATTTGTCTGTTTCTATGAATATACCATTAGTATTTTGTCAAGGCCTGTTGCTACTAGTTGGGCATATAGTAAATAATTGGAATATATTTGGTCAAGTGCTTCTTCAGACATCAAGATGTGTTAGCGGTGAGGCCTTTATATCTAAAAACGGAACCAAACATATGTGGAATTTGGCCCATGACTTTCGGAAATTAAAATCATCATCTTTAGCCAGTATTCTCAATCCGTTTGACAACTCTCTTTTGATAACCATTCACTACATGGCTCCTGAAATGTCAACCATTTTCTCATAAATTTATCAGAATGTAATAAAAGGAATCAAGCCCCAAAATAATGCAATTAAAATTTGGATTCTCTAAAGTTCACGCGTCATTTAGCTAGCAGTTTCATTTCAGATAATACGAGGGCGGTAATGATTGCTCTTTAACCTAAACCCTACATACTAATTGCTTCAAGCAATAAAAGACTCATTTAAATTTACCGACCGTTGAGATCTTACAAAGCACCGGCCATTGTGATTCAACTACGACAGACATACAACCAGCCTAGCATCATTTTTACACAATTCGTAGCTGAATAAGAAGTTAGAGAATATGAAACCGTGACGTGTTGTCAAACCACCTATTTCGAAAATGTCGAAAATCAAAAAGCAATATTCTTTGCTCGGTAGCAGAGGGAAGACTTATTTAAGCATATACAGATGAGAGACCCGAATATTTTAGTGCACCCTAATATCTTGCTGACAGATGGATCTTTATGACCATCCTGTCTGCTCATCCAAACTGAGAGGCCAATACATTCCGTTTTTATATTTGCGAGAAATATTTCTGAAAGCGGTTACATTGAATCTGTGTTCGGATTTCTCACAGACAAAGCAGCAGGGCACTGAATCTAAATTGATACGCTGTAATATACTAATGGCCATATCGAAATAGGAATTGACAGAGAAAATACTCTCCGAAATTCTGTATTACGGAAAGACGTTATTACAGATTTTAACATTTATATTCAACTAAAAGGGAATATACTATTTGTCTAAAAAGTTAGAAATTACTGAATACTTTAATATCCTGTTTTTTTTCATTCACTATAAATTTATACATCTAAATTTTTTAAGTTATATAAATACAGTAATGCCTTGAGATACGAGTTTTATTTGTTCCAAGACCAATCTCTGTATAACTGAAAAGACTCGTATCTTAAATCAATTTTACCATTGAAATTAATGGGAATATTACCAATTCATTTAAGGCTCCTAAAACCCCGCTTATTTTTCTAAAACTCACCCGTGTTCTTTTCGTATTTGTGGGTTACTTACAACAAAGCCGTATGAATAAACAACAAATATAGTTTACAAACAATAAAATAAAGGAGAAAAGCAAATTGTAAAGAAATAAACTGTAGTAAACCATGAAATTCAAACGCGTCATAGGCCAACTGGCAGAAGAGAGAAAAAGAGGGGGGGGCAACAACATCTAACCTAGCGTAGCAACGGCTAGACTAGTCTACGATATCGAAAAGAAAATACACTATTTATATTGTTTGGACTATCATCCCCATCACAACGTTTCAGCCGTCGTACTCTCAGCCGTTCATCAGGTGTCCTGTCACTAGATCTAACCAACACCTTTATCCACAGAGCCATATGTCCTTAAGGACATCTGTGTATGAATTTCTGGGACTTAATGTCTCCAGCAACCATTTTTAACAGTGCTTATATTGCAATTTTTGCTGTTATCATTTCATTTTTTTATCAGAGCTCATACTGGAATTTTCGTGGTTATTATCGCTTTTCTCTGTCACTCCTTATTACTGGTTCCCATATTGTATTCATTTCTATGCTTGGTCGGCTCAGGAGATTTTGTGGCTTAGCATATGTGCTGATTCCTTAAGTTTACGAATTTTCCAATGATGTTCTTCGGCTATGATTTCAACCTGATCCTACAGAGGGCGGTGATCTCCCTTCTCTCTCCATATTTGATCAGCCAGGCCTGATTTTTCCACTTCCCCATGTGTTACAGTTATTAGTATTCTTGAAGCCTTACCATAAGGGGGCGGCCTTCTCCCTCTTATATTTCTTTCCGCAGCTGCACGGGATAGCGTACACACAGTCTTTAGTCATGTTCTCCTCTATGGGAGAGGACCTAAAGAGTTATGAATTCAATACCTGGTTAAGGCAGTGGAGAACTTGGAGTGGGAAAAATTAACAGGAGATAACTGACATCCATTAGACATGGCACGTGGAACTAGAACATTCTACCCCAGCGAGCGAAATAAAGGGTTCAGTTCGACATTCCAACCATCTGAAGAAGGACAGAGTGTACAACGGCCGAAACATTTTGATAAATATGGCAACAAAGATGAGGACAATAGTCAGAATATTGTAAATAGTGTACATAATACCTCATCTCAGATATATAGACAGATACTGAGCAAAAATATTCTTAGCCGACGCGTTTCCTCCTCTAAGGGACTTTATCAAGGCAATGTAGGATGGATTTTGTTAACATGTTTATATACAAAATAACTTTTTCTTTTGGCCAAAACTCTCTAGCATATGACATTTTAAGTTCCAGATGGCTTATTAAATTTTAGTATCTGTCTAATATTTCTGAGATTTTTAACGCCTTTATCCACTGTGCCATGTGTCCTCAAGTATACATAGCACAGTGGATAGAGGCATTAGATAGATCCAGTGGCAAGTCCCAAAAGAGGGTGAGTTCAATACCTGGTTAAAGCAGTAGGGATCTTGGAGAGGGGAATTAACAGGAGATAACTGATAACTGACATCCATTGGACATGGCATGTGGAAGTAGAACAGTCTACTCCAGTGAGCAAAATAAAAGGTTCAGTTCGACATTCCAACCACGTGGAGAAGGCCTGAGCGTACAACGGCCGAAGCGTTGTAATAAATATGGCGACAAAGATGAGGAGAATAGTCCCAATAATGTAAATAGTGAATTAAATTGTAATAGCCTTTTTCTCTAGGTAATTTTTTTATAAAAGTGAAAACAACCATTTAAAATGTTTATGTGAAAACCAAAATAAGTGAATTCGGATAATAACAAAAATATTTGAAAAAACCACAAATTTATTTAAGTATTTCCAATGCAAGTGAGCATAAAACTATTGTTTTATTTTGTCTGAATTGAATACGTCATTTCTATGCATATATGCTGCACTTATAACTTAGATTGTCTTCCACGCCACTGATATTTCACTAATAACCAATTTAATTATGGGCAAGATTAAGTAAGTGATTGGATTTTGACGGCTTATCAACCTTTAGCAGTTTATTTAAATCCAGAAAATATATTTAGATTGTAAGAACATTTAAGAGATAATACTGACTTAATGATACCTTTCCTACTAATAACACCATAGCTTGGGGGGGATTCATACCTTTCCCAACGGTATTTGCAGAATCATCTGGGATTCATCTGGAATTCATCTGGAAATTGAACTCAATACTCCTATCTTCTTCTGAGCCAATGCTGCACTCGTACATCCAATCTTAAAGCACATTGTATTCCAAAACGGTCACCCATCTAGCTAAAGTTGCTTAACTTCGCTGATCGTATGAATGCCGGTGTTTCAACACAATATGGTCGTAAGCATCATAGCAAGAATATAACCAAAATTATTATTATTTATTATTTTTACTTTTTCTAAACAATACGATTAAAAACGAATATTTCTGAAATGTTAGAATTTAAAATATACTACGAAGAATTCTTTAGCGATTACTTTCCCGATTTTAATATGATTTACAAACGTTGGGTTCAATTTCGCATGTGCCAAGATATTCTTTATAAATGCCATAAACAAAAAATAACAAATAATGTTATAAAAGTCAAAACTGGAGAAAGATTAAAAATAAATATTCTGTATTTTATTTAAAAATCTTAAAAGGCAAATTAGCGATCCCCCATTAACTAATAATCGCTAAGCTGGCCAATGTATAAGACGCATTCTAGTCGTAAATAATGTACCCACAAGGACAGATAATTAATCTTATAAAGACATATAATGTTTACATCGAATTAATAACCCCATAAATTTTCATCCATTAATTTCCTTTTTGACATTTTCTTTATAAATTCAAGTTCAATTAGCCGTTCGACATTCTTACCTAGAAAAATAATCACAGATTTGCGCGAAGCAGGATTTGAAAATTATATTTTCTTTTTTCAATTTGTCGTAATTATCGCTTATATTCGATTAATTTCCAATCCCCTCTAATGATAATTCTATGTTTTCTTCTAAATGCACAATTTAGATTGTAACTGTCTTAAAGAAAAATGAAATTGTTATTTGATTTTTTTCTTAATACAAAATAAGGCGGATAAATAAAAGGAATGTCGATGTGTCGTTCGAGAAATTATTCGGTCGCTTCTGAAAATTATTTATTTGCAATAACGAAAAAGTCCAAAAAAGAAATAGCGACTTCTGATTTCTTTTGATTATGATTTGTTTTATTTGTTTTTTACAAAAAGAGAGACTTGAATGGTTTAGAACACAAAAATAACAGACAGGCATTTGAAAATTAAAGTTTTTTTTCCCACAGACATTTTGAATAAAATATGAAATAATGTCTAGAGAGACGGCAGACCGATTGCTAAGGAAATTTTAATGCGCATCTTACACTTTCCGACCGGGTTCTGTGTCGTCAACTGGAAAAAAAAGTTTTGTGCAAGAGAATTATTGTTTTTTTTGTCTGTGCATTTGACTAAATAAGAAAACGTTAGCATCTTCGAAGCTTTTTTATTGCTTTTAAAATATTTCTTGGATAAATAAATTCAGCCATTTTTATGAATGTCTTATGAAAGTGGTTGATGATAATGTGTGCTTATGCGTTGGTTACATAAATAAAAGAATGGCGTCTATGAATATATATATATATATATATATATATATATATATATATATATATATATATGTGTGTGTGTATGTGTGTGTGTGTGTGTGTGTGTTTGTGTGTGTGTGTGTGTACGTGATTGTGGATATGAACCTACATAACACATTCAGTCACATATGAAGCTGATTTAGATGTTATTACCTGTATACAAATAACTACCTGTATACAAATATAATTTATTTAGGGATAATAAACACTACGTCTTATTTTTGTGTATACAAGTTAATGTTTTCACAATAATTTTTTTTATTATCCAACCTACACTGGAAGAATTTTAGAGATTCTCTTATATTTAAAGGAGCAATATAAAATTAAAAATTCTACTTCTAAAATCTATCGTTATTTAAAAAGTATTGATAATATCATTTTGGGGCGTGACAAGAGAAATCCAAATGATAGAATCCAGATTGTCGTATCCGTAATTAAGACAATATCTCGTATAGATTAATTAAGGTTTATTACTTGACGTGTTTATATAAACTACGAAATATTCTATAGATTTTCTTAGTCTTTCGGCAATTGATTTTTGTTTACTTTTATTATTGAGCATTTTGAATGCTTGACTGAGATCTTTTTTACATATTGTTTATCATATAAAATGCTTTAATGAACAACCAGACGTTTTACTTGTATTAATAGATTAAAAGTCTATATTACATTAATATTGTTACTTAAACAATAGAAAATCTGTGAAGGAACATTGCATTATATGAATAAAGTCCCAAGCTGAAAACTCCTGGTTGTATCTTCTTCTCTTAAAACATCTTGTCTAAGAAAGTACAATAGTTTTCTGTATTTATGTCTAAAACCAAAACCGTCATGAAACTTAAAGTATTTAACGTGCCTCAACGGATGTTTTATTATTTTGGTCATTTACTGCAATGGAACATTAACACATTTTGAACCAACCTATATTTTTACTTGCTTAGATTACTTTTCCAAAATAACACTCCACATGACCCAATTGTCTTCTTAGTCATGTTGCTGGATTAGTTTTTATAAAATACTAAATCACTAGCACGTATATTAGAACCTTCCAAGGTATCGTTACGAATTAATCTCGAAAAATCTGTTTTCATGTACCTCTTCGGTAAAATCAAAGTTTACTCTTTGTGACATCAACATAAACAGGTAGTTTTTGTTGCTTCTGATACAGTCGTTTATTTATTTGGTAGTTTTCACTATTTTCTTTTCCTGATCATTGTTTTATTTTTGTACTTGTGAATGTATGCATATATATTACGCATAACTGTGCTATCAAATACATGCCTTTTTATTATACATGTGTCTTACCAGCTAATTGCTTTTAATGCAGCTTTATAAATAAATTAAAATGATTATGTCAGTCATTTCGAATATGTTCATTTTATATGAGAATTAACAATAAACTTTATAAAGATATTGCTTGAATCCGTTTTCGAAATGTTATCACAAATACTATTAAAAATAATTTATCTAAACAAAGCATAAAACTGGTTGCAGCGACTTCTAAAACAATTACACAATATAAAACAAAATAATGCTAAAACTTGAAGAAAGGATTTTCGATATCTGTATAAATATATTGTTTAAAAGAGGGAACTGTCTTAGCATTTAGAACACAGCTAGGTATTAAAGGAAAGTTAACAATGATGATATTTGTAAGTGGATGATTATTTTGAAAATCTCACAGTGCTATTTTTATTTCTGAAATATTTATTTTTCAAGATCCATTAATTTAAACGTTACTACAATGATATTACTTTATGTCTGATAAGGTAAAACTGAATAAATATGTACAATAGTGACATTACATATCTCCATATTTTCCACAGGTGTCAGAAATGTGTGATCAGAATTTTCTATTTTAAGATACGCCTGACTTTGCCAATGAAAAATAAACCATTAAATTTGGTTACTGAGGAAAGAAAAGTATGAACAATAATGTAAAGATGAAATCGTATTGAAGAAAAATGGAGGGATAATGTCATTGACAATCATAGTCTCAAAATACAAAGCATGTTGTCTCAAGATACAAAGCATGTTGTCTCAAGATACAAAGCATAGTGTCTCAAGATACAAAGCAGATTGTCTCAAGATACAAATCATATTGTCTCAAGATACAAAGCATATTGTCTCAAGATACAAAGCATATTGACTTAAGATACAAAACATTGTCTCAATATACAAAGCCTATTGTCTCAAGATACAAAGCATATTGTCTCAAGTTAAAAAGCATATTGTCTCAAGATACAAAGCATATTGTCTCAATTTAAAAAGCATATTGTCTCAAGATACAAAGCTTATTGTCTCAAGTTACAAAGCATATTGTCTCAAGTTACAAAGCATATTGTCTCAAGATACAAAACATATTGTCTCAAGATATAAAGCATTCCAAAGACTTGAAAATGTATTTCGTTATTTTCATCTAATTAAACGAAAAACAATATCCGAGAAATAAGACTAAAATAGGATGTCTTTTAACGCAAATAACGCCAAAAGAAGTAAATAATAAACAGGAAACCAAGACATGCAGGAATAACCTACAACACATATACACGCAGTCATTAAAGACCACTGACAAGGTACTCTGATTCAATTTTTATTCAATTTTTCTCGTGTTCGTATTAGTGATTTCTTTTCTGGATATAGTGTGTAAAAATTGTCCAAATGTGCAAATATATCCGAAAGGTTTCGGCTATTCTATTAGCCATCATAATCTCTTATTTACAAATGCTTCTATTTTTTTTAGCTTTTTTCAATCGATGAGACTATTATAGTCATATTTTTTATGAGAATGTTGGACAGGTAGTTTGGTTGATTTGGGGGTGTATTTAAATAGGAGTGGAGGTAATTTCGGTATGATTAAAAATATGTAACGTTCGTTTTCTTGAGAGGCAAGTAGTAGTGCGTCTAATGATTCAAGAATTTGGTTTAGTCAGGGACGTAGCTTCTTAAGGTACATATACATTCATAAATAATATCAGTCCTCTGCAATTTGTATATTGCAAGTGAGTTTTTGCAAGATCCAATTTACATAGGCGAAATATACATATTATAATATTTATTTTACGCATCGGATATATATTATTTTACTCATTGGAACCTATAAATATATATATATATATATATATATATATATATATATATATATATATATATATATATATTCCGATGCGTAAAATAATATTTTTGCTTTCGCGTATGCACGTTGTTTGTTTTTGATTTTGTCCTCTGCACATTATAGTAAGCTAAGATGGTCAGCGTCTGCGAGAAAAACAAAAAGACCACAATAACGTAATTCACACCATCAGAAATTTGTAAACGGTACGTTGTACTGACTGGGATTCGCGCTGGAAGCTCCAATATGAACATTTCTAAGGGTAAATCTGAGGGGAGTCCATGGGATTCGTTGGACGAGTCGAATGGTGATTACGAAGGGACGGCAGCTCGCAAAACTAATTTTGATCTCTCGGATCAGAAAAGAACTCTGGAATTTCTTGGTGAGTATCTCAGACTCAACACAGAGGCCTGCATAAAGCGCCTTAAGAAAGTAGTGCTGCTCTTGATCAAGAGGGTGGCTGCTTGAAGAAACAATGCCTGGCAACAGGAATCTGCCCCATGCTAGAGGAGCAGAAGAACCCAGTCATGGCTGTCAGTGAATTTCTCTGACAGCATCAACGCTTCATCTGGCTGCCTAACTCCCCAGACTGCAACCCCTTTGATTATTATGTGTGTGGGGGGGTGCAGTTGAGCGAAAGACCAGCAAAACTCCTTTTAACACCAAAGATGAAAGGAAGTGACGAGTTATGGCAGCATTCACCAACTTAACCAAGGAGACTGTCCAGAAGCGACGCAGGAGATTCCGAAGTCGTCGGGAGGTCGTAGTTGAAGCTAATTGCAATTTTATTGAATAAATTTACTTTTATATTTCAAGATATTTTTGTGTAATTTTGGTAAATATATCTGTTAAAATGAGATCTCAGTGTTATCTCATTTCTACGAAATGTAGACAAACACGTTATCTATAGCTCCCTATATATATATATATATATATATATATATATATATATATATATATATATATATATATATATAAATATACACTCCTAAAGAAAACTATTTAGCTACCCTCAGAAATGTTTATTTCTCATCCTGAAAGTGCTATTTTCTAATGAAACAAGTTTAGCACCACAATGGTTTTATTTATTATACTATCAGGTCATCCCATAAGTTATGTCCGAATTTTGAATTTTGAAACAAGTGACTAAATGTTACATTTAATTACAGATTCAATCAACAATGTATTTTCCCTGATTATCTATGACTTCCTTCCATCTATTAACAAGCTTACTAATTCCATTACTGTAAAAATTATTTTGGCTTTGATTCGAAGAACTCACAAATGTCAGTTTTAACTTCTTCCTGTGTTACAAAAGCTGTTTCTTCCAAATGATTATGTAAGCTACGAAACAAATGGTAGTCTGAAGGAGAAAGGTCGGGAGAATAAGGTGGATGAGGAATTTTCTCCCAACCAAGTTCTTCGATCTTTTGTGACGTGATTCTTGCTGTGTGTGGTCGCGCATTCTCCTGATGAAACATCACCCGTTTTCGATTCACTAGAGCATGTCTTTTTTTTCCTCAAAGCTTAGTTCAAATGCTCTAATTGCTGACAGTATATTTGAGCATTAATTGTTGCATGAGGTGGTAAGAATTCAAAGTGGATTATTCCTTGGCAATCCCTCAAGATTGAAAGAAGAACCTTTTGCCCATGAAGTTCCCTTCTCGGCTGTGGCCGAGGTCCTTCCCCTTTATCAAGCCACTGTCTACGACGCTTAACATTTCGATAAAAGATCCATTTTTCGTCGCCAGTCACAAGTCTATCCAAAAAAGGTGAAACAAGTTGGCGAGAGTGGAGAGAAGAGCAGATGTCAACTCGGGATTTGAGGTTGTTTTCAGACAATTCATGAGGCACCCATTTTCCAAGTTTAGGAACTTTTCCAAGTTGTTGAAGATAACGATGAACAGTTGTATGGTTTGAACTGAGAACCACTGCCAATTTCTCAACTGATAAAGCAGGATTTTCTTCACGGGCTGCTTCAAGAAGCTTTTCATCAAACTCAACTGGACGTCCGGTTCAATCTTCATTTTGAAGGGTGAAATCTCCACCTCTGAATTTTGCAAACCATCTTCTGCAAGTTCTTTCATTCACACATTCCTCTCCATAAACTAAGTGAATGTTTCTAGCCGCTTCGGTTGCTGAGTTTCCTTTCTTGAACTCATAAAGCATTATGTGCCTCAAATGATTCTTGGGTACTTCCATGTTAGCAGGGTTTTAATCAAACAAAATTTAATTTTATTGTTCTCTGAAATAAAATTTGATCAGTTTAAATGCATCTAAACATAAAAATAATGTTCAGCTCCATTAGACATTATAAAATACTCTTTATATTTCGTTCATTTTAACAAAAAGTTAAAATTCGAACAGAACTTATGGGATGACCTAATAAATATAAGTCTTCCTCGTTAACTTTGACGTTAGTATAACCAGATCTCAATAAAAATGTTCCACTATATGTGTTCCACTTACATATGATGCTTCGTTGCGAATAGAGTAAAACACAAACAAATCGAATTTTAAGAAAACATTGATACGCTAAATTTCCGTCTTGTTTGTTAAACGCTTGTCCTAAAATCAATATTTTAAATTCAGTTTGTTTTTTGTTGTTTTTTTTTTTGCTTTTTGTTTTTTGTTTTGTTTTGTTTTGCTTTTATTTTTTTTCGTTTTTTTATTTCTGAAATCGATGCGTCTCTCACAAGTATTTCAAATTTGGACGAATTTTTTAAAAAAGAACTGATTCAATGTTTCAATAAATATTTAAGTGTTCTTTAATACATCGAAATATCCGTGCATATCATATAAAAAGAGATTAGAAGGTGAAACACGTTTGAAAAAAAGTAGTCTTTCAGTAAGTGTCAGATTTGCTCTTTGCTTTTGCTAGGAGATAGCGAAGATATCATCTCGGTTTAATACTTTGTACATCAGCCTGAATCCAGAAATGGATACCGGAAGATGATATAAAAGTGAAAACGACGTTGATGGTCCATTTTGACGTCTGTGTTGAGTGGATGTAGCTAGGAAGTTAGGTAAAAGATTGAGGCTATGGAAGACGTGCAAACGCGCGAAAGGTGAAAAGAAAGAGTTTTTATAATATATAAACTTTATGAAGCACTGCTTTGATGACAGCTTTATATTTAGAAGCGAGAAAATATAATACACGAACAGTAATGTCCTCTTTCCTGTTGGTGGTCATCTTTCTCTGCACCAGTCTCATTTCTTCCCTATTCTACCCTTGCCTTGATTCTTTACCCCTCTTCCTCTACACACGCGCACACACACACACACAGACACACACACACACACACACACAAAACCGCCATTATTGAGCACTCTACCACAAAACCTGCTTCCCTTAAATGCGTTTCTATCGTCAAACCACTGAAAAATTAGCAATTTGGTCTTCAAAAATATTCTCATATGCTTTGGCACGTTCGACTATTCACAATACCATCTACATAAACATCACATGTATTTTTTAGGCCAAAATACGATTTAAAATAAAAAATCATATTCACTTTATTTACATTATTCGGACTATTGTCCTCATCTGGTAAAAACATGCAATGATAAAAGAAAAAAATTGCAATATGAGCACTGGTAAAAATGTTTTATTTTTTTTAATGGTTGCTGAAGACTTTAGGTTCTTTTTTAAAATTGTTGATGAAGACTTTAGGTTTTTTTAAAAATGGTTGCTGAAGACATTAGGTTTATAATACCCAGAAATTCATACACAGATGTCCTCAAGGACACATGGCACAGTGGATAAAGGTGTTTACTGGTTAGATCCAGTGATAGGACCCAAAGTGTGAATTCAATACCCGGTTAAGGCAGAGGAGAACTTTTAGATAACTGATAACTGACATCCATTAAACATGGTACTAGTAGAGTCTACCCCAGTTCCACATTCCAACCACCTGGAGAAGACCGGAGCGTACAACGGCCGAAATATGTAATAAATATGGCGACAAAGATGAGGACAATAGTCCGAATAATGTAAATAATGTACCTCATCTCATATATATAGACAGATTCTCTTTATTTGTTTCTCCATCTTTAATACTAGAATGAAATAAAATCCCGCTAATTTTGACATTTTGTAAAATGAACACGTGTATACGCATATGCTATTTGTAAATAAAAACTATCCTTAACCTAAAAAATAACAACACACCAGCAAAATTACAACAACCGAACTTTATGAGTTCAAATGCCCCTTAAGTAAATGTGTTCCTGAGCAAATGAAATTCATAAATGATTACATCGGTCACACTACTACATGCCTATCCAGACGCCTAACAATCCGACCAAAACTCAATTAGAATCCATTTAAACACACACACAGACCTACCAAATTCCATGCGAAGCACATTAGTAGAAAATACAAACATAGTAACCTCATCCGAATGTAAAAAAGGATTAAAAATAAGGGAAGTCTTAATAATAAAAAAGAAAAAACAATACTCAATAATATTAACTACGAACACAGCCACAATGTCCTGACGGTGTTCGGAAAATAAAACATTCCTATAACTCTAGACACATACACACAACCCATACAACCAGTTAAAAAGCAAAAATAAAATCATCTTTAATAATGGATAAAAGTATAACCGAAAGTGCGCGGAATTACAGACCATTTGGACGCTTTCTACACATTCTGTGTCCAGAAAAGAAAAGACTTTTTAGAGCGCAAGAAAAATTAAATAAAAAGATAAATCGCATTTTCTTGTCTTTTGTCTTTAATGAAACATAGACATACACACACACATAGACGCACACACACGCACACACATATATATATTACGCATGTGTGTGTATGTTTGTGCGTGTGTTTGTGTATACATGTATAGCTTATTGGTGTATGCCAGTTTGTAGCTGAGTGCGTTATTGAAAGGTTTCTTGCCTTTACCCTCTCAAAGAGTGCAACGTAACTCATGGGATATCAACATTCTGTCCACATGACATTTGTGGCTTCTTTCACGCGTATTAAAAATTTCTCCCGAATAGAAAAGTGAGATTTTATGACTGAAGTCCTTCTCTATCACAGATTCATATTCGAAATACCCTTTGTGTTTATCGCGAAGAATATCTGGCTCCAGTCCAAAATATATCAGTTCCAGATATAAATACATAACACCACACACGCAGGCACACGCAGGCACACGCAAGCACACACACACACACACACACACACACACACACACACACACACACACACACACACATATATATATATATATCAATTATATATATGTACATATATATGTATATATATCAATTATATATATGTACATATATATGTATATATCAATTATATATATATATCAATTATATGTATATACATATATATATCAATATATATATACACACACATGCACACACACATACACACACACACACACATATATATATATATATATATATACACGCGCTCACACACATGTATGTGTCTGTGTGTATGCGTGTGCGTTTATGTACAGAATTTCACAGCTCGTGCTTAGCACCATCACTCTGTCATTTCTAAATCTGCGTACACTTTGGACCATATAAATCCCGATTGATTTTTATCGTTGCTGGCCATTTCCACATACATACATTCACACACACACACACAAACACTCACACACACACACACACACACACACACACACACACATACATATATATATATATATATATATATATATATATATATATATATATATATTGTATCAAATGTCGATAGTCTAACACATAGTTTTAAACTGAATATACATTTGCAATTCTCTTTCATTTTTATGCATGTGATTATTATTCAGTCCCGAAATAAATTCACGGATAAGAAAGATGAGTTTCCTAATAAATGTTGAGTGTGAAAAATATTGGCTTTCTTTTTTGATAATTAGTGTATAAATGGCTATAAACTGATGGAAAATCAAATTGCAAAAGTCTGAAGTAATTTGCCGGTCTTCACATCATTGATCTCTGTGCCCCTGTATAGTAAATATTCTTTTAATATCTTCAGGGTTGTCGGCCATCTTGTGATGCCATTGAACACATACTATTGAATTGTCTCTGTTTGTGCTATAAGTGGGAAATCCTGCTCTGTTAAGATTGAATCCGCTGCAAAAATACCACATGTCACGGAGAGACGCAGTTGCTACTTTGATTTGTTTTCTAATTTAGAACAGTTTGAAAGGGGGTCGTATTCAAGAAGGTGGACGGCCTTTCGGATAACTGATGTGCATACTGGATCTAATGATGGTATTTCGATGACGTCAATAGTGGTCAAATTAACATTCCCACAAATTTGGACTAATTTGTGGACATGTTATTAGGGTAGCAGAAGCAGACTGCACGGCATACAAAAGCAGTGAATAGAACAAACGTAGCTCCAGTAATGTCAGCACTGACCATTGGCAATTTATTATTTGAAACGGGAGTCTGGAATACGAGTAAAAATTACTACTTACACCGCAGCACCGTCTTGACACCCGCAGTTATGTTGTGACAAGGTCACTTATCGGGATCAAATTTTTGAATGGTAATAGAAGATTATGTCTTCGTGCAATTGAGCGGTTACGGTTTACATATGGAGCATGAAATCCTCTAGAGTGAACTCGCCTCTTCCCTTGCTATCATGGATTACAGTAGTACAAATCACAACTCATATTTTTCGTCAGTATTTCTGAAGGAAACATTGAAAAACCCATGTACATCTTGATTATTATTCAACCAGTTCTGATACAATTCCTGCCATATGAAGGCGATGTGCTGCTTCAGCTGGATGATTCCTCAGTAGGTACCACAAGATTTTCAGCAATTTCCCTCATCCCAAATGATCAGACTTGCAGTGAACAGTCATATGTGGCATGTCAGGATCCATAAATCTGTCTGTTAGTCCTTCTATAACATTTATTATATTGTCGAAGAAAATTCGTGGAATAATCTTTTGCTGGATGATGTTTGCTATCTGTTACGCTATATGCACGTAAGAATGCATCCCCTTTTTAATCCACAAGAAATATATACGGTGAATTAATATGTGGGCTAATATGTTTTATACATTGTTTTTCTGTTTACATGGTTTATGTTGGAACTTGCGTACATTTGATTATTTACAGTAACTAGAAATATCAATTAAGTAGGTCGTTTTTTGGTGATATTTCGAATAAAAAGAAAAAGTAGCATTTTACTCTTCATTATCGGCACGCTTAAAATAGTTAAGAAAATTCACGCCAAAAGATTTCAAAACTTGAAATTTGTGGAAGAATAAAAAAAAGAATCTGGTGATAACATGATTCCAGTTAAACAGGTTAGTGATGAAATATTAATTAGATTTGCTGTTACATTATCTAGTGTGAATGTCATGTCACTAGATCTCAATTTACATCATATTAAAGCTGTAACTCCAAGACCGAAGAAAAACTTGGTAGCTGCTCCCTGACAGACATTGTGATATAATTCACATTGATTTTTTTAGAAAGAGGGTTATCATTTGCAAATCTGATATAACACTTTCTTCTCACTATGTATTTCCTATAACAGTCTATTCTAAATTGGAGTAAGACTCTCCATATACTACATATACTAATACCAATTATTCATTCTATCATAAATTAAAATGTTTTAGGTTTTGGTTAATG
This sequence comes from Acanthosepion esculentum, assembly GCA_964036315.1. Lineage (NCBI taxonomy): Eukaryota > Metazoa > Mollusca > Cephalopoda > Sepiida > Sepiidae > Acanthosepion > Acanthosepion esculentum. The sequence goes on along the minus strand of OZ038484.1, from coordinate 3,052,704 downwards.
AAAATACACTGATTGAGTGCTATATCTATTGACAATTTTTCCGCATATACATAATTCAAAATGGTTCCCTTTGCTTTCACAACAGCCTTTAAACTCTTCTCAACTGAAGTGCATGACATGTTCACCACCACGACGTAATACGAGCTGCTTTCAGGCCTGAAACACTTGAGTATGTGGTACGTGAAATACCACTCCCCAGTATTGATTATATCGCAAATTCCATTGGATTAATATCAGTGCATCATGGAGTCCAAAATGACTTATCAAAAAATCCACGGAATTGTCTCCTACACTTGTTCTGTGTCAAATTAGCCGTCTTTGCGGCAGCTCCGTCTTGAATGGACACATAGCGTTTTCGAAATGTGATTGACAACCCGTGAAATACTCTTCAGCATTTGTAGCTAAACTCTGCTATTCACTTTCGCTCCTTCAAGTAACACTAGAGTTGATTTCGAAGCATCAGATGCAAAAGCCGCCCAAACCATGACACCAGATTTGGTTTATATCGCTTGAAATATGCTCGGGTACCTTCTGAAATTTTTCCTGTGGAAATGGCGTAATCCAGCTATATATGTTTATAAAGCCCAGTCACTTTTAGCGATGTAATTGCTATCAAGTTGATCTTTAGTCACGCTATTACTTAGCCGATCCTCATGCTTGTGTCAAACTAGATAATTCTGCCTAATTAATATAGTGCTTGGACTTGGATAGATGGTTAGCGATGTAGCCCTTTTGACCATTACGGCTGAGCAGTAAGTTCAATCCTCACTGATGCATGATGATGATTTGTACTAAATAATGCAAATATATTGATAAATGGCAAAGCATTCACTAGTAACTCGTAATATTCAACGCTAAACATTGCCACACACCTCACGCATAATTATTTTAATATTGCGTGTATGTGTAACTGAGAAGAGAATCTGTTCAGCATAAAAAGAAATGTGTTTTCAAATGACAATCTCAATTCACGTAAAAACGGGAAGAGAAGCGGGATGTGACTGTGACTTTTCATTGGATCGTCAACTGACAAACCAGGGACTAGCAAGAAGTTTGAGTCACCCGGTAAAAAAGAAGTTCCTCTCTCCAAGTATCTACAGTGAGAATTTTTGCTTGGTAGTGTGTAGGTGCCCCCACCACCACCAGCACCACAAAAAATATAGAAATATGGGTTAGGGAAGTTCAGTCATTCACTGTACCATCTTCGTCACTGAAAAGTAGCCAGCAACATTTACCTGCTGGGGAAATAAACTTGGCCAATACAGACCCCCCAACTGCTTTGTATTTTCTTATTACAAGAACAACATTCGCCTAGTAAAAAACGGCTTTTAACATTCAGTGAAGAATCGAGACAGCGAATTCGGTGTATTGGCCTGAAATCAGTCGATAAAGCACTCTATGGAACTACGTCCATAAATCCGAAAACGCGATATCGAGAAAATGTAACTTGAATCATTTTTGTGCGAGGAACAACTTTTTATCAAGAAATCTCGAATTCTCCCTAGTTACTGATTCATCAATTCATAGTCCAATGTCACAGTCACATCTTGCGTCTTTTTTCCTTTGACCATCAACTGAAACTATCAAATATAGCATATTGCATAAGTGCGATACATTTCCAACAAACTTTGTGCCTGTTGGGTGTGCTTTGTTTGTTTGTTGGGAGATCTTTTTATTCTAATCATTAAATTCGTCACCTCGTTTTTACACACAAAATACTGCATTACATGATAAATCAAAGCGTAATAAATTACCGAAATGTATATATGCGTGTGTGTCTGTGTGTGCGCGTACGCACATGCGTGCTTTCGTGTGAGTAGGTGTGTACCTGTTTTCCTTTCGCTTTGGGAAATAAACGGAAATAATAAACAAAAGAAAAATACGACAAAATGTAGATTTTAAAATATAAATACCAAGACGGAAAAAGAAAAATGAACGACTAATAAAAAAGCAATTCATGTGAATATTGTCAAATATTGAAAGAAGAAATTGGCTCATGAAAATTATCATCTGCTAAGATACGTCATTTTCACGTTTCCAAGTTTGTCTTAAAGTTTCTTAGATGCGAGAAACAAAAGATATTTCTCATAATGTTTAGTTCCTGCAATAATGCAAATACAATAGCTGAGATGATGTTCACATTCGACGTTTTCTCAGTTAAAGACAAGAAAAAATCTAAACATTGTCTAGTCAGGAAAATATTATTTCTGCCCGAATGAAAGCGTACGTTTATATTGCTGACATAATAACCTATCTAAGTGTATAAAGAAAAAGTGATGAAAAGCAAATACGCGGCAAAAAGACTGAATAGTGAGCTAAAATCTAAACAATATGTTCAATTGCTCGACTCTCCACTGGGCCACTTGGCCCAAAGTGTTTTGAGTTCAGCAAAGGTGAACAAAACCCTGGAGAGTTGAGTTAAAGGGAAACAACTGTTACTGAAACATCCGGAAGTGGCATGTCACGTGGAATAGAAAAATCTACTCCAGTGGAGAAGATAAAAGGTTCAGTTCGAAATTCCTGTCACCTGAAGATGGCCGGATCGTACAACGGCTAAAAATTCGTGAATATTGAAACGAAGATATCTAGATATCTCAATCTGATCCTATCTATCTATCTATCTATCTATCTATCTATCTATCTATCTATCTATCACTCTGATCCTATCTATCTATCTATCACTCTGATCCTATATATCTATCTATCTATCTGTCTATTTATCACTCTGATCCTATCTATCTATCTATCTATCTATCTATCTATCACTCTGATCCTATCTATCTATCTATCTATCTATCTATCTATCTATCTATCTATCTATCTATCTATTGTTCTGGGTATGCCGATAAACTACATCCGCGTCCTGGGTAAGACGATAAAATAAATCCAACAGCAAGACTTCTGTCGGGAAATTTTTCTGGAGTGTGGAACCACCTCTTAATTGCTGGTGTTCCCAGGGTTCACCCTGACCCAGAGTGGTAGCATATGTTAGGCCCACAGCTATGGGTAAATAGTTACGCCCCCACCAATGGAGCTAAGATACTATGAAAGTGTAAAAATAGGTTTAATACCAGAAATACTTTGAAAAAATATTAGCAGCAATAAAAATCTTGTTGGTATTAAATAACCCATTGAGGCTGATATGCCGTTAAACAAAACAAATCAAACCAAATAAAACCTATCTATATAATCATGGTTTGATCCCGTCTATCTATCTATCTACATATCTATCTATTTCATTTTTTTTACTACCTTTTCATTTCTCGAAATCCTATTTGATCTTTGATCACATACAAAAGATAAAACTTCGCAACTGACAGGGATTTGACTCTGTAGAAAGTTGCTTTTAAGTGGAGTTTTTTTTTAATTAAAGGGTGAATCTGTAAAATATAGAATATCTTTATGTTCCATATAAAGAATAAAAAAAACATCATTTGACGTTAAAGCTGAACTTTCTAAACTTTTTAAATTTGCTTACATTCTCCTCGAATTCAATAACTGGAATGAGAAACGCATCTCCAAATGTGGAGCATTTCTTCCCTTATGCGAACAAAAAAAGTTAGTCCAGCGAAACCACACTCACAAGTTAGTAATCATATGTCGGATCCATTATTGTGAAAGTACTAATCAACATTGTATTTACTAGCGTCTCACCATTCTATGAAAGTCAATTAGTAACGACCCAAAGCTAATAAAAAAGCGAGCCCTCTGTAATGATGATGAGGAGACGATATTGACGACATTGGTATTCATAGTTTTGGTAAGAATTATCTTGAACAAAGAGTCAAAATCCTCTGCCAAATTGGACTAAAGATAAACCCTTCCAAAACAGGAACATTTATCTGAAAATGAAATGAAAGCAAAGATGATACGTATCCTGAATCCATTATAAGATTTCATATGGTATTAGTAAATAATAAAGTTGTCAAATTCTTCGGTGTACAGTTTAGTTATAAGTAAGTTCGTATAAGAGATATAAAGACGGTACGAAGCGTAGGTTCTTACCACACCGCAAATTGCTACAAACGAAAAACATTTACCTAAAAGCTAGAGACATGTTCTTAAATCGAAGCATTCATATGAACGCCATGATAACTAAACTGTCTTCTGTATACAATCGCTTTCTCAGGTCAATGTTTCAAAATGGCTTCCGGCAAATGAGTCATGTATGTCTTAGCGAGGACTATCAGTCTTTCAACCTCGTGGAAATGCGTTACAGAATGCGAAACCAAAGAATTGTACCAAATAACAGAAACAGCAACTTCACTGATGGTTTTCAACAGCAGCAACAACTAAAATGGATAGCACATGTAACTAGACACTAGAATGTTAACATTCCACACTACTTCAAGTGAAAGTTTAGAAGAAATCCACCAGCAATACTCGAAAGACTAATAAGAGTTACTGGCCTTGAGAAACATATTTTCCTAACTTTTTTTTGAAACAACGATTTTATAAATTTCAACCAAAGTTAGCTTTAGCTGCTGTGTCAGTGAATGCATTATTATTTCTAAATGATTCCTTTTAATGGAATGGATAATATTACCATTCCCATATATATATATATATATATATATATATATATATATATATATATATATATATATATATATATATATATATATATATATATATATATATATATAAACGAATGCTTGGAGGTACAAAATCTATATATTGTTTTAAAAACAAGGAATTTATCAATGGTAATAGTCCCTAAGGCCCTTTCGTCCAACATCTCCTCAGGAGAAAATCGTTGGAAAAATTGATAAATTAAACGAAAAGAACAGCAACAAAAATGAAGAGCAAAAAAAAAAATGGGGGGGAACACGCTCAAATCAATAACGTATAAGTATATATACTTATAACGAGGAGAGGGGAAATTGCGTGTAAATAATTAGCGAGGGACAGTTAAAATAAAATATCCCCCAACAAATTAAGGGACTTCACAAAATCCTTCTGCTGGCAAAGAGAAGGTTTCCATAATCCTATACAGATTGATTCCAAAATCTTCAAATGATTGTTGGAACCAGCTATGTGAATAATTTTGAACAACTCTTTCGTATACGACTTGGCACAGGCTATATTCTCTACTAGGTGTAGAGGGCTTTAGGGACTATTACCATTAATACATTCCTTATTTTTAAAACATTATATATATATATATATATATATATATATATATATATATATATATATATATATATATATATATATATATATATATATATATTGATCATCGATCGATCTTTCGGTAGATAGATAATGTATTACATATTCATGAAGGCAAAATAAAATATAAAGTGAAATCAACTTGTGATGCTATATAACTGAATTTTATTGAAGAATAGCATGTTACTACTTATTTTACCCGTATCCTTCAATGTAATTCTTATTCGCATTTACATGTACTCACAATTTATAACTGACGACACAAAAACCGATTCTCGCTTCTCAAAGTCACGCAGCATCTAATTATATTAAAAATTTACTTTTTATGCTTACCTAATTGCCTTCATACAAAAGATATACTTAACATTTTAATTGATTCTGTTGTTTTATTTGATCATGTTCATTTTTACAACTTTTTACCCAGCATTTGAAGCATGTATATAAATATGTTTCAATTTATATTTATTTCTGTCTAAATAATTTCATTCTAAATAATTAATTTTATTTATCACTTAAATATATTTATTTATTTTTGCAAAATTATTTTTTCTCACAGGGTTCATGGAAAAGACATAGCTGCATTTCCTAGTGTTATTTTCTGTAAATTTTCGACTCTTCTATCCACCAGATGTAGTCAAGAGAATCCATCTACTCTAGTCACCATTAAATGCTATAAATGACCCTGTATTGAAAATTAAATAAGCAGAAATCAATTTATATATTAAGAAATTGAAATCAATAAAATGTGAAAATTTTTTAAAAGTTTTATTATACTGACTGCTGCTTAAGGTTTCACGCTGCTTCGGGAATAAATTCAAAACGTAATTAATGAGGCATTGAAATAGCCTCCAATATAACGAGACGGTAAATCTCAGTTAAAACTAAATAATACAACATGGGAAATAAAGCACTTTTACTGGAACTTTGTCTTTAAAAAAATTATATTTTCAAGTTGTCGTTCTTTGCATATCTGTCTATATCTCTGACATGAGGTATTATGCATTATTTACATTATTCAGACTTGTATCTTCATTGCCGTATTCACAACGTTTTGGCTTTTGTGCACTCCGGCCTTCTTCAGGAGATTGGAATTTCGAATCGAACCCTTTATTTCGTGTCTCAATGACACATGGCCCAGTGGATAAAGACGTTGGTTAGATCCAGTCACTAAACCCAAAGAGTTGTGAGTTCAATACCAAGCTACAGCCACAGTCGCGGTGAAGCAAAAACGTGTAGAGTTGAGAGTTCAATACCAAGCTACAGCCACAGTAGCGGTGAAGCAAAAACGTGTAGAGTTGAGTTAAAGGGAAATAACTGAGACATCCGAAAGAGGCATGAAAGATGGAACTAGAACAATCTACCCCGTAAGTTATCTTTTATTTATTTTTCAATGATTTTTGGAAATCTCAATGAAGCTTAGGATGTTTTCAGCGTTTTGAGAATAAATATTTCAAAAGCGATTAAAACGTCGACATTTTTCGAGCTTAAATTCTTCGCTACATTAGATATTTTGTATATGAAGAAATCTTGAAAATTCAGAAAGTCATCCGTGGAAAAATTAGGGACAAAACATTAGTAACGAGGGGAAGAGAAAAGTGTAATCAGGGAGACAGTACATAGCGATTTAAATTTTTGCAGACTAAAGTTAGCTGGAAATTATGGAACCAGAAGGGAGCTTTCCCAATCGCGAAGTGCGAGAAAAGCAACTATTAGCATAGAATTTGCGGCTAAACCAAAGCCAGTTCAACTATAAATTGATTAAACCTCGACGCCAGTCTCGTACTGCACTTAATTTAGTGATCGTATTGTTGTCACAAACAAAATACAGAGGATACATTTTTTTCAATATTGATGAAACATCTTCTATCTAGTATTTTCAGAGTCAACCCATATCAGCATGAATGTTTAGGGGTTTCATTAAGTGTCGGGGGTTGGCGAAATCTGACGTTATTTTCTACTTGGCGACAGCTACTCTTCAAAGCCTGTTGAATTTCAAATTTCGCCTCCATATCACCGGCCGGACCCTTTGATCCTACTCGCCAGTTTCCACTTTCCACCTACAAAAGTCTTACTTAATAAATCACCTGAAATTCAGTTAATTATAGAACCAGATTTACATTAACTGCAATACTGAGTGTTGGAGTAGATGCGCTATATTTCATTTCATTTTTGACATTTTTTTTCTATTAATATTTCGCTGTGTACTACCATTACGGTGACCACCCACTGTAAAGTGTGCTTTTACGTTTTAATAAAACTTAAAATTGGCTTCATATTTTTGTTTAATCAGTTTAACCCGATCAAGATGATAACGCCACTAAGACTCAAAGCTTAACAAAAATAGACAACCATAATAATAATAATAATAATAATACTCATCATTTTATTAAAAATATTGCACACTTTCAGCGGAATTTTCTGTACCCGACTTCCGCTTCAAATTAATGCTGAAGGTTTAGAATAGTTGGAAAAGTGTGATCTTAGTCGCTTACAAGTCTACAATAAAACTAGTTCAAAGCACATTGAACCGAATAATTCTTTGGAAAACAAGAAGCCAAGGAAGAAATCACTAGGCATATAAATCAGACACAAGAACGAGAACAACTCCCTAAATTAAACCAACAAAGCAGTATCTTAAAACTATTAAACGCTACAATGCAGCACTTAAATTAATTATGGATGAAATCGATCCATCTATAAGTTTTAACGAAGCAATGTATTCATCATCAATAGCGGCAATTAAAAAATTAAGCATAAAAGTAAAAGAAAAAATGCTTTATCACAGATATGAAGATCCACCTTGGAAAAGAAAATTAGAAAAAGAAATTGAATGCACTGGAAGTGAATAATCAGTAGTCGATGAAGTGGCAAGAGGAACAATTGTCAGGACTAGAAAGGCAAAAGGTCAAAAGAAAATAGAAAATTATGAATGAAAATGAAATCCTATCAACTAAAGAAAAAATAAAACAAAAAATACGATTCTTGGCTCAAAGAATCAGACGCTATGAAAAAAGATCAAGATTCTATCAATCTTTCAAAGCGATGCGAAGAAATTTTACAATGAAATAGGCAAACAAAAAATTGAAGTGACAACCACCACCAACACCACCCAACAATGGAAGAGGTTATGGAGTTGAAAAAATGTGGTCTTACCCTAAAGAACATAACAATGAATGAGATTGGATTACGCAAGAGGGAGAGCGGATGAAAAATAAAGCAGACCAAACACGGGCGGGAATCACGGAAACGGATGTTGGATGTGCACTGGAAAATGCACACAGCTGGAAATCTCCAGGAAGACGAGATAAAATTCCTAACTTTTGACATCTACAGCACACAAACTATCCAAAGATCTTCAAGAAATGGTCAATGATCCTAATAAAATTCCGATATTATAACCAAAGGAATTATTTCATTCTACCCATGAAAGGTGACAGAAATGTCCCAACAAACTACAGACCAATTACATGTTTTCCACTACTTACAAATTGTTGGCATCTATTCTGACAAAACAGATATATTCCTTTCTAGAAAAAACATGGCACACTACCTATGAACAAAAACGATACAAACGCTGCTTTTACGGATGTAAAGATCAATTATTTATTAATCGGATGATCTTGGAAAATGCTTCAATACAAAGAAAAATCTGAGTACAGCCTGGATAGAGTACCGTAAGGAATTCGATAGAGTGCACCATTCCTGGAACTTAAATTTTTAAAATATATACAAGGTATTACCCGTCGTTACCAAGTTCATGAAAGTATGTCGATAGGGAAAACAACACTTCATCTCAATTATATAAATGGAGTCAACAAGTCGGGTGAAATAAACATCAACAGAGGTATATTTCAAAGTGACTCTTTGTCTTCGCTAACTATTTTGTATATCCATAATAGCATTAACCAGCGAAATTAACAGGCCGGAATATCTCAAAAGAAAATAAGCCATCTATTTTACATGGATGGCTTAAAGTTGCTAGGAATGAGTGAGCTATAAGGCCTAGTGAATATAGTAAAATGTTTCAGTCGTGACATTGGAATGGAATACGGTTTGGATAAATGTACTACAACCAAAGTTTTACGAGGTTCACTACAGCAAACCACACCCATTATCTTTGTCTCCATTGTAACAATCAAATATTTACAGCAAGAAGAAACTTATAAGTAACTCAGTGTAAATGAGAATGAATGAAGCCACAATAAAAAATGAAAGAAACATTGCGAAAAGAGTAGTGTAGAAGGGCGCGGATTCTCAAAATTGAATTATGACCATTAATAGCCTTGCCATCCCCGTGGTTCAATAGAGTTTCAACATTTTGAACTCTGAACTCTAAATTATATCAATTTTTGGCTCTATTATCTGTCATCAATCCATAACACACCCTTGCACAAAATTTATCAATGCTAAATAATATCCCCAATGAAATTCCAAAATGGATCACTGATAATATAACATATCTCTTAGCGAAAACGGCGGAGACAGATGATCCAAAAGTTTATAGGCCAATAACATGTAGGCGCACCAAATATAAATTGATCGCTTCGGTCCCTAACGAAAACTACTTACGCTTTTCTCGATAAAAACAACATTCGTCACTTGAAACACTAGGGAGGTCGGTGAGGTTCATACGGTAGCAATGATCAATTTTTGATCCTATTAAATGACAAAAAATAAAAGGTAAAAATGAGCATGGAAATCCGTTGATAGTGTGTCACATTCGTAGATCGCTTTGGAAATGTAAAAAGTCTCCTCGGTGATAGTAAATTTCGTTAAATATATCATGGGACTGTTAAAAACTACCTAAATGGCACCAAAGGCAATGCCACTTCCAGTTACCTGAATATCCAACGAGGATTCCCTGTTAGCCCAGCAGTTTTACCTGTTCTTAATCACCTTTTTCATGAACTAAACAGTAATAGCTATGGATGAAAGTAGACAAGAACATATTTAGTCACCTATCCATGGATGATCTCAAACTCTTTGCCTAAGAAGACAATATAAAATGTTTCAGTGGCGACATCTGCATGGATTTCGAATTTGATAAATGTGTATAAGTAACACCCAAGAAAGGGAGAATCAGAGAAACACATTCAATAGATGTAAATTTTGTCACAAAGATTAGGCAACTAAGAGAAGAAAAAGTAACCTATAAATATCTAGGAGGCAACAAAGCAGATGGAATACAGTATAGCCAAATGAAGGAGAAAGTAAGAACAAAATACTACAGACCTCTACGTCTGGTGATAAATACGAAGTTGAATTCACAGAACAAAATATCAGCCATAAATGCCTTGGATTTTAGCTGTGGTACAATACAATGCAATATCCTTAACTTTACCATAGCTGACATTAAGCGACTGTTGCCGAAAAAGAAAGCTTCTCAATTGTCATGGCATGCATCATCCGAAAGCTAATGTTGATCGTGTGTATGTACACAGATCAATTAAAACTGTCATCCCAAACTAAAACAATCGGTCTTCAAAGATATCTGGAATCTACAGAAGAATGGGTGAGGATCTGCGTCAAGGAACATGAAAGAAACTATATTCGGTAATAAAGGAAGCCAACAAATTCAAAGGCGAATTTCAAGTGGGTGAAGAAGTGCAATAAAACAGCGACAAAGAGTTTGAAAAACAAAGCAAAACCAAATCCAATCGACCAGATAGAGAAACGATGACAAGAGAAGGTTCTTCATGTTCAATATTCTGCCCGTACCAAACAAGAAGAGAAACCATGAAACCATCAGTTGATACGGGGTGCAGGGTTAAAGCTGAAAGCAAAGGATTTATTCTTGTTGCAAAGGATCAATGCAGCCTAACTAGAAATTACCAAAAATCCATACTGAAAAATTGACTTAGTCCAAAATGCAGATTCTGTAACAAATATCCAAAAACAATTGACCATCATGTTTCAGGTTGCACGATATTTGAATCCACTGAATATAAAACTCTGAATGACAGAGTGGGCCAATGTCTGCACTGGAAAGTAAGCTTTAAGAAAATGGCATGAACACGATACAGACCCGTTTAGAGACATAAGACCTGTAACAAATTTTATGAGACTTTACAATACACTCTGGGAGAACAATCAAAGTTAATCATCCAGACATCGTGATCCAAGACCACAAAAACAGAATGTGCCTTCTTATTCTCCCGGAAGACTAATTTATCTTTGACGATTTTCAAAAATAAGAAAATACAAGTATCTTTTTGTCCGTTTATTTTTTTATTAGTCTTAAGTATTTCAGCAGCTGCTAAAGCAAAATACATATTATATTGTTTACTTCTGTGATGTTTACAGTTAACAATGTTTGCAATCCTGCAATTATTTCAATTGGACATTGTCATGAGGTTTTGGAAACTGGTGTCTTTTTGACATTTGTGTTGCTGTTACTTTTCTGATTATTTTATGATGAAGTTTTTCGCTACTGTCATTTCAATTCTCTTGTTTTCAAGACTTCTGCTTTAATGTTGTTTGATTCATCCTCATCATTGACGGAATGTGAATCAGTGCAACTTTTTATGTCGCATCTAGATTCTTATTTCCTGAAAAATCATTATTTCGTATCTCATTTATTTTAGTTTGTATCTCAGCTTCTGTCATATGCATTTCCACCCTTGTCCCATTTTCGTTTTGATTACATCTGATTGTATATTGACTTATATTTCGTTTTATCTGATCTATTTCTGCGTTTGAGAGTCATTTCTTTCGTGGACATTGTGCGTATTTGGGTCAAGATAGAGTCTTCTTTTAGTTCCTACCATATCTCGCCATATTTGGCATTTCTGGTCCATAATGTTTTTTGTTGATTTTCGAGTGTAGTGAAAAAAGATGACATGACTTGTTTATTCTCTTCACGATTCCATTTCGTTCATTTTCTTTTTATTGATTTTGACAATCTTGGATTTATCGATTTTAGTGACTAGGTGTCTCAATGTTGGTGGAAGAATTTATTCGAATGACAAATTTTCGACCCCAGACCGATTTCTCTCTGAAGGAAGTGGCCCTTGATTGCCCGCGTGAGTACAGATCCGTTATGAATTTGTGTTTTTTACAGCCAGAGCCACAAGGTTGAGATCATAGACAGGGAACACCATTGGAAAATTCGTAAACTTAAGGAATCAGCACATATGCTAGGCCACAAAAATCTCCTGAGTCGGCCAAGCATAGAAATAAATACAATATGGGAAACAGTAATAAGGAGTGTCAGAGAACAGCAATGATAACAAAAAAAGTTGCAATATGACATCTGGTAAAAACATGCAATGATAACAGAAAAATTGCAATATGTGTACTGGTAAAAAAATGGTTGCTGAAAAATTAGGTTTATAATACTCAGAAATTCATACCCAGATGTCCTCAAGGACACATGGTACAGTGGATAAAGTCGTTGGTTAGATCCAGTGACAGACCCAAAGAGTGTGAGTTCAATACCCGGTTCAGGCAGTGGAGAACTTTCAGAGGGAAAATTACCAGGAGATAACTGATAACTGACATCCATCAAACATGGCTCGTGGAACTAGAACAGTCTACCCCAGTGATCGAAATAAAGGGTTCGGTTCGAAATTCCAACCACCTGAAGAAGGTCGGAGCGTACAACGGCCGAAACGTTGTGACAAATATAGCGACAAAGACGAGGACAATAGTCCGACTAATGTAAATACTGTATTATTATTATTATTATTATTATTATTATTATTTGTGTATTTTATGTTCCTTGCTCCTGTATCCTGCAGAGCCATGTACAGTCTATGTTACTTGGGCGCTATGAGAGAATTATCATTTAATTGATCGCACTTTCTTAGTATATGGGATGTTACTGGTAGGAAGATTATCTAGACAACTTGGATGTTGATGTTACCTGGGACACTGTTAGTAAAAATGTCAATTACTTTTGTTAATCTCGATCTCCATGTCCTCGTATTTGGAATATTTCTCGATAATTTTCATGGAGGTGTTTCTCTCAGATGGTGGAGCTATGTCAATAAGCATACACTTCCTGAGTTTCACTTTTTTTGATAATATCAGGTCTGTTGGCAGTTATTTCCCTTTAAATTATTATTATTATTATTATTATTATGTTTTTGTTGTTGTTGTTGTTGTTGGTGGTGGTGGTGGTGGTGGTGGTGGTGAGGGTGGAGGTTTTGTTATTGTTGCTATTTATTGAAATTTCACACCAGTCGCATATGGTGACTTTGCCAGATAATTGTATATGAAACTATTGGCAATGTCCCTCACAGTTCTTGCAATAACATAAAATTGGCACATAGAATTGGTCTTTGACTTGGCGTATTCAGCTTCATAATTCTTCATAACCTTAAGTTCCTTGCGATGTTGTTTGATTTTCGTTTTTTTTTTCTTCAGTAGTAGAAGATTTCTGTAAAACTTTTATCGTCGATATATATATATATATATATATATATATATATATATATATATATATATATGTATATATATATATATAAACAAATAAACGACTTCCGGCAAAAATAACCGCCAAAATAGACTACACACAATTCACTACTGGCCCGTATATATAAATAGCCAAGAAAAATAACAGCACTAGTTGCCTGACGATTGCATCTAGCATTAAACAGACTGCCGCCTCTAAGTTTTGACTTCTATGTTCACTTTTATATTTAAACAAGCTCTGTCTCTGATATTGAGCACTTTATCCAGTGAATATAGCACACTTTAAGACTATATTTCTTCATATATATATATATATATATATATATATATATATATATATATATATATATATGATGTGTACACTAAATACGCTTGTGAAATAAACGTTTCAGGCCTTTTTCATCAGTTAAATAGAAAGTCATACTCTCTCGCCTTGTTTAGCAACTAACCTGAGAGATCGAACTCTTAATTCAGCCGCTAGTATAATTTGTTTGTTTGTTTTGTTTTACGGCATATCATTCTCAATGGGTCATTTAATGCCGACAGTTTTTCTTTCCTGGTAATATTTTTGTTTCATCAAAAATCTGTTTCTGGGAATATTTTTTTCCTCAAAATTGTATAGCTGGTAATATTATTTTCAAAAATTAATAGCTGGCAATAGATTTTTTCTTCAAAAATTTATTTCTGGGTTAACTGTTTGCCCATAGCTGGGACTCTAACAGGTGCTACCACCCCGGGTCAGGGTGGACCTGGGAACACCAGCAATTAAGAGGTGGTTCCACGCTCCTTAAAACCTCCTGATCAGAGGCCTTGCTGCTGGATGTGGTTTATCGTCATACCCAGGACGCGGATGCAGTTTATTGTCATACTCAGGACGGCGCTAGTATAGATTGTTTGGAGATATCGTCTTACACAGTAAGCCTTTTCTCTCTTATATATTCCTTCGAAAACTGTAACTGATTCTACCCAAATCTTCATTAATATAATCAAATCATGCCCAGGTAGTGTGGGTAGTTACGACTCTATACTTCAAAATCGAGAGGAGAGTCGAATATATATATATATATTTCATAGAAGATTTAACGAATGCGTATTCATTAGCAAACGCTTAACACTGACAAAGGCATTGATACAGAATGTATTTTCCGTTTTTGTTTAAAATAAAAGCGCATTTGTTTCTGTGAAAGAATTTCAATAACGAGAAATAAACGAGCTTTTAATGATAGGGAAAGCCGTAGAGAGATTCCGAGAAAAATTACCTTTTTTTTCTTTTTTCTTTTTGTTGGTTATTATTTTACTGGATCTGACATTTTGCGATTAGTACATTTAAGACAGAATTTCAAAAAATGTTCATCTGCAAAAATGTCATTCTCACCAAAATATGTTCCATTCATCAATCGGATTTTCTCGCCTTTGTGTCAGCGTGAAAAAATGATATATGTTTACCCAAAATGGATTATATTTCAATCTGGACAGATCTGTCTCTCTATTACAGTATCAAACACATACTAGGGTTATAGTAACATTTATACCCTCAGGAATAGATAACACTAAGTATTTCCAGTAGTATCGAACTTGCATATATATATATATATATATATATATATATATATATATATATATATATATATATATATATATATATATGTATGCATGTATGTATATATATATGTATATATATATATATATATATATATATATATATGTATATATATGTATTTATATGTATATGTGTATTTATATGTATATGTGTGTGTTTATATATATATATAGAGAGAGAGAGAGAGAGCGAGAGAGAGCGAGAGAGAGATGAAATTATGTTTGGAGACCAACGTGAGTTTTGTTACTTCAATATCATCATCAGCAGTTGGATGATCGTAGTAATATTCTTGAGTTAGAGAATCTGGCCAGTTGTCTCCACCTATCAAAATTGAAAATGATTCTAATTTATTCGTAGAATAGTTGGGGAAATTGTACTTATTGGAGTTCATATCACTCTAAGTAAAACTACAGCCCATTTCCTCTAACTTGGTAGTTCGCCTTGGTCACGGGCACAAGGCTGTTTATTTCCTCAGCGGAGCACTCCATCTCGGTCGTTGACTTCAGCCTATGAAGCCGTCCGCTCATTGATGCCATACCGTCACCGAGTTGGCTGCATACATTCCTATGGATCCTAGTCCGCCCCATTATCCTAGGTGCCTGTTCATTCTGCAAGAATTGTTCAGCGGCCCTTTGATAGATCTTGGTTTTTCATCTTGCTTGATGTCTAATCAGACTCTTCACGAATAAAGCTTGTTGGAAATGTTTTTTTCACATTCCTATGGAGAATGTCAAATATCAAAAAGTTATTTCATTGTAAACACACACACATAGACAGACAAACATATATACGTGTGTGTGCGTGTGTGACATTTCGAAATTTAAGACAATCTTAATCTTGACTTAATTTAAGTTACTGATAATAATAAAATCTAATTGAACATTTAAACGTCCTAAGTTTTCAAATGTAATCCAATGTGCTTCTTGTTCAGTCTGGCAAATGATGATACATTCGCGTTGACCCCGTTTGTCTTTCTAGGGCAACAGAAACAAAAACCATTATGATTATTTTTCGTTCGCTCTCGGTGTGCAAAATGGCACCGTACATTGAAAACAAGAATTTTAAATCATGAATATGTATTTTGTATTGTTAAATGTTTATTCAAACTTTTCTTTCACCCGCGATGCCAATATATAAATCCTTTGACAGATAAATCTAATTTTTTAAAAATAAAACAACATATTGTTGGTCGATAGATTTCTTATCCTTCAGCAGTAATTTCCCTTTGATGTAATTTGAAATTAAATATATTAAAAACCCTAACAAACATGTTAGTCTACACTAGTCTTTAAAGTAAACTATAGAAAATACAGACGTAAATAAGTACAATTAAGATATGAATAAGTACTTTTTATATACGGAATGAATCTTAGCCAGATGTACAAGAAGAACTATAAATAACTGAAAATATTGTCCTTGTGTCAGACTAAGCTAAGCCAATGTCTACAATTGGTTATAATAATTTACACATAATAACTTCTTTTATTTTAATTGTAAGAGATAACGAGAAACACCAATGTTGTCCATTGTTTGTTTGTTTTTTAATGTGTGTTGTTTTTAAAAGATTTTTTCTATTATATTTTGAATAAGAACAAACAATTCACATCGGTTTTGCTTATGCAATACTGTAGAATATGTTCAAGCTGATTATCCTTCAATATTTTAGAATTTCCTCGAATATAACGGATTGGTTTTGAGCAAGAATGAATCAAGTTGTTGCGTTCCTGCAGCAGAATCTGAGAAGCGCTTTAATTAAATTGGAACACTGGAGAATAGATTTGGTCGGCACCACCTGTAATTAGAAAAAATACAGGAACTCCTATTCTCTTCCTAGAGAGGGAGAGAAGAGAGGGAGAGAGGGAGAGAAAAAAAAGAGAGATATACTTGCGGGCATTTTTCGTTTCCTTTTTTTTATTTCTTTTTTCCGGGTTTTCCCTCAATGGACAACGAAAGGATTTGACAAAAAAGAAATATACAATTATTTTATCACAACGAGAATTCAAATGCGGTTATTGCACTCTTTTTGTCTATTCATCCTGTAACCATTTCACAATGCTTCCAATCTCAGATGTTTTAATTACCAGAATGGAGGAAAACATTTCCGTGAAACTTATAACACCATCCAGAGAAACTATCCAGAAATAATAATAATAATAATAATAATAATAATAATAATAATAATAATAATAATAAATATCATTATTATTATTATTATTATTATTATTATTATTATTATTAATGTATTTGCTTGTTCAAAACGTACAAGTGCATGTTGCTACTGGAGGTAAAGTTAAAGTATGTTTTCTCAAATGACCAGGACCTTCCTCAGTATCGTCATAAACAGTCGTGTTCAGGAGTTTCTATTCTCTGTCGAATATTTCATTTCGTCTCTCTCGATTCCAGAGTGATATATACGGTTTCAATACTCTAAGAAGTGACTTTCATTCATATGGTTCGTATTTTTGTTACTTTTCCCCTCGAAGTCATGTAAACACGCAGAGGACCCATTTTTTCCACTTGTGGCACATTTAGCTTTCGCCTGAGAACTTTCGTTTAAATGACAATATAAAAAATATTTAGTGCAATATTTATTTTTTCATTGTCCATAAATAGCCGAGCTTCATTTAAATCCAGATTGCTTATTTTTTGTGAAGTAGTTCTGCCTTTAAAGGTGGTATTTACTGTTTTAAAATAATTGTTCTTATTCTTTATTATAATAATTATCCTATGTCTTGATAATAATTGTCCTATTTCTTGATAATAATAATTTTCCTTATTCATTATAATAATAATCGTTGTATTTCGTTATAATAATTGCCCTTATTCTTTATAATAATTGTCATTAGTCTTTATTATAATATTCGTCCTATTTCTTTTTAATAATTGCCTTATTTCGTTATAATAATTGTCATTATTCTTTATAATAATTGTCCTTATTCTTTTTTGACTAATTTGGTTGCTGCGGTGATATTAAAGACTTTTGTTTCTCTTTACAGCTATCTACTGTGTCCCCCTCTGTGTGACTGTTAATCTTTAATATATTTTATTTGCTTTCTAAATGTTCCTATGGAGGGAGCATTCATCTCTCGCTGATGTGTTCGTTAATAATCTTGTGTTTGTCGTCATTTCTATCTCTTGCCAGGATCAGCGTTACAATAATCACCGTATTATTATGGCATGCATTTTGCTATTTATCAATATTTTCAGCTCTGATGAATCCCATAATGATTTCTGTGTCAAATGATTTAACAAATAGTAATTTGCTATTTCTGGTGTACAGAAACTTATCGATAATTAGAACTCTGTTGTTTTATTCATCGCCCTAAATCTGAATTTATAGTTTTACTAACCTAACAAGCGCCCTGACTACTTCAGGATCTCTACATCACTTCGTTATCTGATATCAGAAATATCTAGTGTTTAGATATTTTTCACGTAGATCCTGATGGATCAATGGGGCCGCAACGATATCACAGAGGGATTGCTCTCATCGATAAAAAAGATAATTTTCTGTTGTTATTAGCAAGATGAATTCGGATGAAGCGAAGTTCTTATTTGTAACGTATTGCACACAAAGAATATTTGCAGGGTAAGCGATTTAAAGGTAGCGAACCGCACTTAATAAAAGATTCAACAGACAAGAAATAGCTGACAAAAGGTGAAACTTCTCTAATAAAATAACTTCTCGTCAGGTACAAGAAGATGTCTTTCTTTAACGAAACATTCATTTACAGTCCTTAGTCTTTCAATATATTCTGGTGGACATTCAATTTAATAAAATAATCAGAAAAGTAACAGGAACACAAATGTCACAAAGACACCAGTTTCCAAAGCCTCATGACAATGTCCAATAGAAATAATGTGCAAATTTGTAAAAGGCTGGATCGCAAACATTGTTAACTGTAAAACATCACAGAAGTAAACAATATAATATGTATTTACTTTAATAGCTGCTGAAATACTTAAGAATAATAAAAAATTAAACGGACAAAAAGATACTTGCCTTAGTCTTTCAATATATTCTGGTGGACATTCAATTTACTCCAGCGTCTTCAAATTGAGTGTAGCTTTTGAAACCATGATATTCCTTGAGTTTTGGGCTTTTATTATATTATTATGAAATTTTGCTTTTCTCCACATTTCCACATATAATCTATGTCCTCCTGTTTAATTGATTTCCTTTCCAACTTAAAAGAATATTTGATTCACGGACGATTAAACTTTTGTGTTATGTTCTTAGATGTTTTCCTCCTATCGGTATCCACATTCCATAAAAAGATCTTTTTCTAGCTTTATGGTTTAGGAATGGTCTCCTATGCTACGACTTAGGAAGTTACATTATCTGGTTCGTCGATGTTAATTTGACAAGATTTTGGGGCATTTGATTGAGTTATAAATTACTTTTATTATATCCTTTTTAAAGTGCTGAAAGGTTTCACTTAGGGTTATTTGTTGCTTTATGCCTGTGCAAGCAAGCTATTTCGTCTGTTGGTATTTTCGTTTGGTTCGCAGAATTTCGTAATTTAAATCAAGTTGTGAATTATATATTCGAACATCAGTCAAAAATTGA
Organism: Acanthosepion esculentum; assembly: GCA_964036315.1. Lineage (NCBI taxonomy): Eukaryota > Metazoa > Mollusca > Cephalopoda > Sepiida > Sepiidae > Acanthosepion > Acanthosepion esculentum. Next base: position 3,032,947 of record OZ038484.1, on the reverse strand, counting down.
CTGATTCAGAAAGACTGATTTTTTCCGTAGTTTTTTATTTGTTTTCATTAATCTTGGAATTATATTTTCTTGCCATCTGCGTTATCTTTATTCATTTTCCTTCTTTCTTGTGTTTTCCATTTTTGTTCTTTTCTGGATAAGAACTTAACGGCCTCAGCAAAACGCACAAAAATAAAGCAAGAACAGTCCTACCTTACAAAAAAACCTGCTCGATTGTGAAGTTTTATATGTTGTAGTTCCTACATTGACCAAGAATACAAACAATTCTAACCACTGAATATGCCGACAATTTAGAATCTGCGAAATCCAAATACACGTAAAATGATTACCTGATTTATATTGTTGGTCAAAGATTCAAGTTATATTTATATGAAGATATTGTAATATCAATTCTGATGATTTTATTATGCAAACAAACTAAATGAAGCATCGTATTATTTAAAATAAATATGAAATATATAAGAAAAAAAACATCAGAAACAGAATAAATTATTCCAACAGAAACAGGCCAGAAAATCATACATTTAATTAACACAAAACTTTTTTTTTTTCCTTTATCAGTTTTTGAAACATTGATATTTGAAACTGTTTTACTGTGACGATTTAAACATTACCGAGAGAAGTATTTATTTTTACCATATAGATTCTATCTCTTAAATATTGTAACACTATAAAATCTCTTGTCCGAGAGGTTATAATGAATAATTCTCTGCATCACCAACTTTGAAGAATTCTATAAATTTCCTGTATACATTATGAGAAATAATGTTGAAGTCTTAACACCTTTTGTTGTCGAAATCGTGTTGGTTTTCAATTTCAATGAAGTATCCCGTTTTCAGTGCAGACTTCAGATATATCCGGTTTAGCTCTAAAATTCATTGATAAAATCACTACTAAAAATGTTTTCAACGCCCAACATTCACGTGTCATTGAATCCGTTATTTAAAGGTAATATTTGCTTCCTTTCATACCTTTAACGAATGTTCATTATATTCTGCATTATTTCTCATTATTCATTTCGAAAAAAGCATTTGTTATATCGTTTTTTACTGTTCTATTCAACTTTCTTGTTTAGTATCATTTTTGTGTTACAGTGATATACTTAAGCAACTATATTCTTCTTTCTTCTTTTACTGCTGTTTTTAATTTCTGTTTTATTGTACCATAATCCCATTACAAATGTTGAGGAATTTTTCAAAGTTGTCTTTTATCATTCAATAAATTAACATCTTATTTATAATAGTAACATTCGGATTAAAGTCCTCAACTCAAAGGTCGACAGTTGTAGCTGCCTTTTTTATGTCAGTCGATCTGTTTAATATTAGAGATTGTCGAAATTAACATTATACTCTTGACGAAAAACTGTTCTTGTTCCGTCCTTCAAATCTTGGGATACACTGTCTTGTTCCAATGTTATAGTGCTGCTCATTTATTACTTGTCTTCTTTTCAATCAGCCTGGATGACACGATTTAAGGAATTAACTCACAATTACTATACTACCAATAATCAGTCGGGTATTTCTTATTATTATTTCTTACGTAATTCACTGGACTATTATTCAATGGGCAATACCGTACCTAGAATTCAGAGCGTTCAATCTAATGAGCACATCACCTACAGACTGATAACAATTCCGCTGCTATTAAGATTAATATCCTTCAACGTTGCGTCACTTTTCTTACTGTAGCTGAATTAATGTCTTTTATAAAACAAGCTCAAATTCACAATTTTATTCACAATATGCTGAATCTTTTACTTGTATCATTTGTAAAGAAACGATTTCATAAGGAAAATTTAAAGGAAGATATTATTATTCCTAGCAATTTTAAATGTGTTTATATCATTACTCAGCTTTATGTTATCGGATACACCCAGACGATTGTATGACTATTCCATACAAAACTTTTTGAGTGTCTATTATCCATTGCCCACATTTTCACAACATTCGCTTCTTCTTTGACTCTCAGTGACTTCACATTATTACGTTTTTTCTTTATTTATTTCTTTCCAACTTTTCTGTTTAATATACGATTATATTTTTCTTCATCCCCCATCTTGATTGTCATTTTCCGGTGTTTCATTCGATATCTACATATCAATATTCTGTCTCTCGTTCGCTTTCAATCTGCGTTTCTCCTTTTCTAGTGATTGTTGTCGTCCCAACCAGGAAAAGGTATCAAATAGGTTTTGAACGTGGACATTTGGTCAGACTTCGAAAAGTGGATTCAACCGAGGATGTTGCAATACACCCTCAGAAACAATTCTGCTTGTATTTAGGAAGCAAAAAACAAAAACGAAACACTATATCTTTATTACAATCCTTCTAACCTTGAGCAAGTGATCAACAACACTCCTCGGATATTCCATGTTGCACATATCACGATACGCCACAAAATGTTCACGATAATGGAACAATCATTTTTTTTCTATGAACAAGAATAAATTTTCGATTTTCCTATATCGATCAGAATCAGAGATAATTTATTTTCATGCGTGCAACAATACAGACCATTTGCAAACGTAAAGTATATTCCGAAAACCTACTCTGTTGTGATGACTCAATTTAATGACACAAAATAAAATATAGTCATAGATATACATAAGAAAAGTGAGGGAAAGGACATAGAATTCAAAACTTCATGATGTGCCAGTTTCCCACCTCATATTCTGAAGTACAGTTGAGGATGGAACAAATAGCCATCTTGCAGTGTCAATTTCTATGTCTACACTCTCTATATCTGCAAACGCTCTACCTCCGACATTGAGCTCATTTAGAGGAAATCTTAAGCAACACACACACGCGCACACGCAAACACACACAAACACACACACACACACACACACACACACACACACACACATATATATATATATATATATATATATATATATATATATATATATATATATATATATATATATAAAGGCAGTAAATTCGACCTTGCTAATCGAACACTCCTCTGTGGCCAAATCGGTTAAAGGCACGTCAGGCTATATGACAGTTCCGTATAGGATACAGGTACGATTCCTGTCGGAGGACGAATATTTTCTATGAATATTTCTCGGACATTCAGGCCGGTAAATGTTGTTTAATACTATTTATTATAAACAGAGAATTTACCTAAATATTTGTATCTATAAAAAGAATGTATAAACATAAAAATGTCTTAATATATTCATAACCGAAGAAAAATATAAAAATTAAATAAAGTAAATGTCAAATTGAAGAAAAGGAATTCCTAATACGCTACCTAAAACCATAATATGACGAAAAAATATAAAAGAAATCCTTTAAACTAAATATAGCTTTGTTGTCAAGAGCAAAATTTAAATTCAAAGAGAATATATAGAAATAAATAAATGACATGTCATGACTATCTATCAACAAATCAATCCCTAAACAAAATAAAGCTGAACAATTGGTTTTCTCTTCGCCAACTTCTCATAAATCGCCGGTGTCTTTGATATAGAGCCGACGAAATCGATGTGACAGTTGGTCTGAAGATCATTTTCGCGTGAAAATGATGATTTCTATGTCAACACAGTCTGTATCTTTGTATTCCTGATATTGAGCGATTTTACACCATAAATCAAAATATCATAATACATATGCTCATGAAAAATGTATTACAGTTGAGCTCTCTGGGGAGGAAGTGTGGGTTTGTAAACAGTGACTATTACGGCTAATAATGCAAGACTCTTCGGTAAATCAAATCGAGTTCTCTCAGTCACTGTGTGTTTATCTAAAAATAAATACTCTTAAATTCATCTTCAATCGAGACGTGCGCCAACGGCTTAGTGGTAGTATCCCCGACTGACGCAAAATTCAGTCGGGTTTCGATCCTAGCTAGAGTCAACCGGACGTCTAGTCACACTGATACAGCGAAATAGTCTATCTGTGGATGACAATGTATATATATATATATATATATATATATATGTGTGTGTGTGTGTGTGTGTGTGTGTGTGTATATATATATGTATGTATGAGTTCGTGTCTGTGTGTGTCTGCGTGTCCTTGTACGAGATGCTTATTCTCTTATTTTTTTATTGTCGCGCTGCTGAATAGTCTTAAGAATATTGTAAATAAGTAAGATGTAGAATCATGTGTGCTACGCCATGGAGCAATGTTCTGCAATCTGCTTGCTTTTTGATATTTTATTCTTTTCTGAATTCAACTCATGTTTGTAAAATATCTTTACGAATTCTGTCCATGTCTACAGATAAATATTATTTTCTGCAATTACCAATTAAAGTAAATATTTAATACTTTTCAATGTAATCGAATTATATTTCTCAAAATTGATAAATCCACTTCCTGACACATTATTTTTTTTAATTTGATAATCAAGTAGTAATCAAGAAATATGTCAGAAATATATATAGTTTTCTGTTTGCAATATTTGATGTTTTTAAAATGCAATTTAATGGTTTGATAATCTAATGGAAATATTAAAGCAATGAGTAAACTTCGAAATTATTTAAATTATTATGTTGTCACATCCGAATATTTCAATAAAGAAATAATGAACTTTCCAAAGATATTTGCTGAAGATGTCCGGCATGTTAAGTATAGAAGAATTGTTTTCTTCTACGTTTATATGTTTCCATAGTTTTCCTATTAAGATTGATGAATAAAAACATCTTTTTTTAAAACAAATACAAGGACGGAAGATAGTGAATCAAAATCGGAAAGCATTCGACCATAAGGGAAATTGATTTGTCATGAATCGATTAACAGTTCACTTTTCGTCTATTAAATATATTATTGATTCTTGAAGTGAATGTCTTAAACGTACAGGTGCTCAGTTTAACAGGAAATAAACGGCTTTGATATAAAAGGTCTTATCAGCTTCAGTATTAATAAAAAAAAATTATGAATCAACAGTCAATACTGTAGAGGCAGATACTCAAAAAGAATAGTGCTGGATAAGAAAATACCCTACTGTGGTTTCAATTGATTTTGCAAATGTTTTTTTCAAAAGATAAGAATTTTAGAATCTTCTCATAAAATAGCGTTCAAGATTAAATGTATGGTGATTAAATGTGCATATATGTATGTTATTTACATTATTTACACTATTCGGACTATTGTCCTCATCTTTGTCGCTATATTTATTACAACGTTTTGGCCGTTGTACGCTTCGGCCTTCTTCAGGTGGTTGGAATGTCGAACTAAACCCTTTATTTCGCTCACTGGGGTAGACTGTTCTACATGGAATACTCTGAGGAAATGGCATTAGAATCTTTATCTCTAAAGCCAACTCTATGGTCATGGTACCCAAATGGTACCTTCATAGTCAGTCCACACCAGGATGATGTTCAGGTTCTACTGCACCATGTGAACTCAATAAGATCTTCGATACAGTTGACAATCGAGAAAGAGAGTAACAACACACTCCCATTCCAAGATGTTCTAATATCTCGAACCGAGCATGGGTTCAAGATATCCGTCCGTATAACGTAAACCGACATTCACCGGACAGTATCTCAATTTCAACTCCCACCATCCATACAGTGTAAAGAAATGGATCGTCCGCTGCTTACCACACCGAGCAAAAGTCATAAATGGCGACCCAGAGACATTAGATAAAGAATTGGTCAGTATAAGTAGTATCCTACAACATAACAACAACCCTGGATACATGGCAGTAGCCCCAGAAAACTGGGATAGGCGGATAAAAGAGGACAACAACACTCAGAAGTCAGTCTGCCTGCCTTATGTGAAGGAGTTATCAGAGAAAATACAAAGGATCTGCGGCCCATATAACATCAGGACAACCTTCAAAAGTTGGACGACACTTCGCAGATATCTCTCCCGAGGAATGACCCCCTATAGAGGAGAACATGACTAAAGACTGCGTGTACGCCATCCCGTGCAGCTGCGGAAAAAAATCTAAAGGGGAGACAGGCCTCCCCCCTTAAGGTAAGGCTTCAAGAACACCAGAAAGCTGTAACACGAGGGGAAGTGGAAAAATCAGGCGTGGCTTACCACATATGGGGAGAGAAGGGAGATTGTCACCCTCTGTGGAATCAGGCTGAAATCATAGACAAGGAACATCATTGGAAAATTCGTAAACGTAAGGAATCAGCACATATGCTAGGCCACAAAAAACTCCAGAGCCGACCAAGCATAGAAATGAATACAATATGGGAACCAGTAATAAGGAGTGCCAGAGAAAAGCGATAATAACAACAAAAGTTGCAATATGAGCTCTGGTAAAAACATGAGTGATAACAGCAAAAATTGCAATATGAGCACTGGTAAAAAAAGAATTCTGAAGACATTAGGTTTATAATACACAGAAATTTATACACAGATGTCTTCAAGGACACCTGGGACACTGGATAAAGGCGTTGGTTAGATCCAGTGGCAGGACCCGATTAAGGCTGTAGAGAACTTTCAGAGGGAAATTAACAGGTTATCAGAGATAACTGACATCCATTAAACATGGCATGTGGAACTAGAACAGTCTACCCCAGTGACCGAAATAAAGTGTTCAGTTCGACAGGAAGAAGGCCGGAGCGTACAACGGCCGAAACGTTGTAATAAATATGGCGACAAAGATGAGGACAATAGTCCGAATAATGTAAATAATGTACATAATACCTCATCTCAGAAATATAGACAGATGTATGTTATTATAGCGGATACTTCGTACTTGAAATAGACGTCCCATTTTTATTTATTAATCTGTGTTTATAAGATATGTCGGCCTGTGCAATTGAGATATCTTAAGTCTACAGTAGGGAAGAAACCTACGTCCCCCTTTGCAGAAAAAATAATACTTTGTTTTTCCGCGCAGTCAAGGAGAAGATTGCATCTAAGGCTCATTTTCAGTTTTTCAGGAAATCGCATCCATTCCAGCCAGATTATACTCGTGAAAGATTCAGATCTCCTCAGTTTCGTTTCCGAAAGCTTAACACAACAATTTCCAAATTCTTTAATCTGACAATGGTTCGTCTATTTCAATTAAGAACCATCCACTCTAATAACGTTTAAAGTTTTGAATAATGTCGGATTAAAAAAAAATCCATTAAGTCTTAGTGTAGGTACCTCCTAATATTTTCTAAAACAGAGCATATCATTATACACATAGTTTTATCATCAAAATGTTTATGTTATTATTAAGAGGTATGACCGGTGTATTTCCGATATATTTATTAAATTTTTAATCTTTTTTAGCAAGTTTGAAATTTTAGTT
>OZ038484.1:3005741-3015741 GCA_964036315.1 Acanthosepion esculentum | reverse complement strand
TGGACTGGGGAGAGAAATGGATGGTCAACTTTAACGTCTCTAAAACAAAACTGCTCTCCATTAACCACCACAAGGACTCATCCCTGCATCCCATTAGAATGTCTGAGGACCAACTTCTCGAGAGCTCCTCTCTGCGGCTGCTCGGTCTGACGCTGTCCGCTGATCTGAGATGGAACAAATACATCGAGTCAGTTGCATCATCCACCGCAAGAAAAATTGGTTTCCTGTGCCGAGCCAGGAAATTATTCCCGGAATCGATCCTCCAAGTCTATAAATCTACCATTCGCCCTTGCATGGAGTATTGCTGCCATTTATGGTCTGGGGCCCCTGCTGGTTGCCTCAGGGTTCTTGATAAGGTCCAGAGACGGATATGCAATGTGATTGGCCCTGATCTGTCATCTCGTCTGCAGTCGCCCTCTCACAGACGCGATGTTGCATCGTTCTGCCTTTTCTACAAGTACTTTCAAGGTAATTGCTCCGAGGAGTTGCTTTCGCTTGTCCCTGGGCCTCATGAATTTAAACGTCCTACGAGGCTGGCATCCCGTTCCCACCTCTTCACCGTTGAAACTGTTAGATGTAGACGTCTCTTCTACTTCAATAGCTTAATGTCTCGCACATCTCGCCTATGGAACTCCCTTCCCTATTACTGTTTCCCTGACAAATACAATCTCCAACGGTTTAAGTGTAGCGTCAATCGTCATCTCCAGTTGCCTTGATCTATCCACTTCCCTTCTCCACTTCCTTTCATCTTTCATTCCTATCTGCTCTCGCTCTAAATTTTCTGTAACCCCCTTGCCTTGATCGACCCTCCGTCCTTCTCTTTCTCCACATCCTCTCCTTTACCACTCCTATCTGCTCTTCCTCCAACCCTTCTGTAACCCCATGCGTGATAGTGGCCACCAGCCTTGCTTGGGGTGATACGCTTAAAAAAAACAAAAAAACATACACAATGAAAGGTGCATCCAATTTAGCTTTGAATTGGATGAAAACTTACGAGCAAAGCATCAACCTTATCAGCTGAGGAGGTCAGAACCTCAAATTGGTTGAATAAAGTGGGTATTGTGGGTTTGCTGTTGTTCAGTACGCTTTTGCAGAGCCACCAATAATCTTTTGAACCAAACTTGCGAGACGCAATACGTTGATTTATTCTTTCAGCAAAGACTAACTTTGCTTCTTTGAGGACATGCTTGCACTCGTTACGAGCAGTGACAAAGAGACGTCTGTTGTAATCAGACATGTCTTTATGGTATAGACAGAAGTAGTGATTCCTGTTGGTAATAGCTGCGCACAAGCAACTGAGAACCAAGGGGATGATTGAGATTTAACTTTATATTCTCTTGTAGAGATGAAAGACTTGATTCCAGCTTTTACCATAATGAGACTTTAGACGCACATTTTTGGACAGGGAGGTTACAGACATTATCCCAGGGGGCATCACGAAAAAATGTCGGAATGACGTTCTGTTGGTGGGATGTTCTTTACTGGTGGGGAGAGAGTAGAAAAAGATGAATAAAGATACGACGGCATGATCAGAGTTGCCAAGAGGGCAGAGCTACGCGACACAAAAAAACTCAGGGATGGAGGTAAAACAGAGATCAAGAAGGGAATCCTTACCATCATGGATGCTGGAAAAACGCGTAGGAAAGTCAACCACTTGTGAAAGAGATTAAGAGATTAAAAAGTTTAGAGTTTTTATGCCAGGAAGGTCAGTTACAGTGTGTTTAAGCCATTTGGTATGGTGAAAATTGAAGTCACCAAACACAAATATGTTCGCAGATGAATGCAGAGAGATATTCTTGTCTATATTATCAGTAATGCAATCGAGTACCTCACAGTCATGGGAGGATTGAGAAGGATAGAGAAAGAAGAGATAGCTTATACATTTGAGGGGGGATAAACGGAGACACATGTATGAAAGGTCTGGGAATGCGAGAGAGTGTTCCCTAACCAGTGGCAGATATTCTCGTGCGTAAACCTCCCAGATTCCTTTCTTGGGAGGGTAAAGCTAACCGGGAATAGAGAATTCAGAGAAGGGGATTGACGGATTAAGGCTTCTAGTATATATATGTATATATATATATATATATATATATATATATATATATATATATATATGTACATATATAAATATATGTACATATATATATGTACATATATATATATATATATGTATATATATATATGTACATATATATATATATATATACATACATATGTACATATATATATATATAATATATATATATAGATACATACACACATATATATATATATATATATATATATATATATATATATATATATATATATATATATATATATATATATATGTATATATATATATATAATTAAGTAATTCTTTGAGTCTGAAATAAACCTCAACAGAATGCAGAAAGCACTGGACGGCCGTTTCGTCCTATATTTGGGACTCATCAGCAGTGCGCATCCACTACCGAGAATTGAAGCCCTGACAGCTGAGTCTCTCTCTCTATCTCTCTATCTCTCTTTTATATATATATATATATATATATATATATATATATATATATATATATATATATATATATACGTATAAATATAGGAATGGTATATACGGAATAATTTCCAATAATCAACAATTACTATCCTTAAAAGAGTGCTCAATACAGAGTAGAGCAAATATAATTATTTATTCGAAAATTACAACATAAATATGTTATAGAATCATTACAAAAATAGCTATTTTGTTTCAACACCTCTGGTGTCTTATCAAGTGATGATGTTGAATGTAGAATAAAGTGTTTTAAAAGGTCCAAATCAATTAGCCACCCTTCGCAAGGGGAAACATGACCAATCAAAATACAAGTATACGGGAATTTAAAAAACTTGACAACGAACTAAGGTTATAATAATTATTTAATGCCTTAATGTTGGGGTTAGACTAAAATAGAATTTATTCTAACTAATAAGTATTAAATTATACGATAAAATTTGAAATTAAAAATTACCCATTTTAAAATTTAAATTTAATCTCTATTAAGTTTAAAATAATAAAATTACTGAGGAAAAAGAAAAAATACATATGTTATTCTATTTTTTTTAAAATTACGTTGGAATAAACGTTAATATCAACTGTTGCTCTGAACTTCATGACAACATGGATACATTTGAATTCTAAATGTAGGTAGGGGAGGATGACATCTTGCAAAAGACAATACATACACAATCAGATTATAATACATAATCACGTAGACGTATTTAGAAATATACACAGACAAAAAGGTAACGAGAAAGGAAATATGTCCACGACCCTTTACAACAATTAAAAACATACATACACAATGAAAGGTGCATCCAATTTACCATACACTCAGACACAGATTGACATAAACACTCTAACCAAGAAATATTTAAGATTAAATGTGTTATTAAACGAATTCTAACAACTTATTAAAATATAAATTATACGGGCAAATATACATAGATAAAAATGGTCTAATAGGACAGAGAAACAAACAATAGGGAAAGAAAGGACATTAAAACAGATATATACGTATAAAATAACACCATCTAATATATAAAAACGAAAATTCCAAACACACATATATATATAAAAATATATATTTCATTTATATCTATATATGCACTACTGCACAGTAGGTGAAATAAAATAAAAACTACCTACAGATATATGTGTACATTGTACACACATTCTTCACTAAAGTCAGAAACACAGAAAAGCCTACCTACAGACAAACATATACACACATATATACATATACACACATATACATATATCTACACATACATATACGCATACGTGTATGTATATATACACATAGAGAAGCAAGCATAAATATATCAAGCCTCACAGCAACGTAAAAAAGTAAACAAACCAAATATAAATATATATATGCACATACATACACATACACATATATACACATATAAATATACATATATATATACATATATATATATACATACATATATATATATATATATATATATATATATATATATATATATATATATATATATATAGGTAACTATACTCGTGTTGAAAAAACTTCGAATTCTTGATTTAACAATAGCTATTAACTGAAACATAATACAAAATAAATAGAATAACATGTAATTTTCCTCAGTAATTTTATAATTTTGAACTTAATAGAGTTGAAATTTAAATTTTAATATGGGTAATTTTAAATTTTTATTCAAATTTCGTCTTATGATTTAATACTTATTGGTTAGAATAAATTCTATTTTAGTCTAACCCCAACATTAAGGCATTAAATAGTTATTATAACCTTACTTCGTTGTCAAGATTTTTTAATTCACGTATACTTGTATTTCATTCCAGCTTATGTAACAGCGTTTCCACTGTTGAGGAGTGGTTAATTTATTTGAACCTACTAAAACCCTTAATTCTACATTCAACACCATTACTTCAAAAGACACCAGAGGTGTTGAAACAAAATGGCTATTTTTTTAGTGATTTTATATCATATTTATTTTATAATTTTCGAATACATAATCATATATATATATATATATATACATATATATATATATATATATATATATATATATATATATATATATATATATATATATATATATATAATATATATATATATATATATATATAAGTGAACATATACTTGCACACCCTCTATCTCTGATATTGAGCACTTTATCCCATAAATATAGCACAGCTTATGTGTATATTTGTTCATATATATATATATATATATATATATATATTCGTGAAATAATGATTTTCTTGTGAACAAATAACATCTTTTCCTTCTTTCAATTATTCGTTCATTCATTCCTCCTCTTCATCATCCACTTCCCCTCCTCCTCCTCCTTCTTCCTCCTCTTCTTCCACCTATTACTACTCTTTCTTCTGTTTCTTCCTCCTACTCTTATCCTTCTTCTTCTGCTGCTTCTTCTCCCCTACCACGCCTTAATTTTTTCACTACCTGTGTCTTTCTTCGATAAATTATTTCTACACTCCCCTATTATTCTTTATTTTACAAATTTTTTTTTGTTTTCTACTTTTTCTTACTGTTTTAATTTTTTCACTCATTTTTTTTAATTCTAGATTTCTTCGTTATTTTTCGCTATTTGTTTCTTTTCTTTTCAAATCAATTTCATTAATTCTTCTTTTTCTTATCCATCTATGTCTCTCGCTTCTCTTTCTTTTCATTCTTCCTCTAATTATTTCTTTTTTCTACTTCATTTATTCGTTTACATTTTTATTAGATCGATTGAACATTTTCGTTATTCAACACTTATTTTCATCCTAATAATGTATTGCTAGTGTTTTTTGTTTTTGTTTTAGTTTTTTTTTATTTCTGCAGTTGTTTTTCTTTTCATTGCCTTCATTTTATCCCGTTTTTTTTCTCTCCTCTAGTTTTTATTTTCTTAATGTTTTCATTCTTCATTATTTTTTTTCTTTTTCTACAAATACAACTTTTTCCTTCATCTTTCTTGTTGTTTGTACTTCCTTTTTTCATGCCATTTTTTCTTTTAAATTTCTTCTTTTTTTTTCAGTCTACAACAGACTTCCGTCCTCTCTATTTTTTACCCTTTCTATTTTTCTTCATTTTATCGGATCACTTCCCATTTTCTCTTCCCCTTCTGCTTTACACATTTTTAAACGGTGCTTTTGATGCTTGCCAAAACTAGCATCATTTTCAGATACTTTTTACTTATTATCTCACTTATTATTATTAATATTATCATTATTATTATTATCATTATTATTATTATTATTATTATTATTATTATTATTATTATTATTACGTATAAATTCAGTTGTTATTGAAGTAGCCGTAATTGTATAATTTACTCCGCCTCTATTTTGCCTCGTCGCCAATTTTAACAGTTTTTATCCTGTTTTCTTTATTATCGATTCTTTTTTTCTTATTACCTCTTCTAATTTTCACGTTACTTTACTTATTTCTTATTCTCTTTTTTTCTTTACTTTCATCTCTACATTTTTTCGTCCTCTTTTTTCTTTTTTCCTTATTTCCTTTTTTTATTCACATTGTTGTTGCCGTTGCTATGAAGATCATTATGAGCTGCCATTTTTGACGCCCAAAGGTCGTTTCTCGTTATTGTCGCTGTCATATTTCCCTTTATTTTATACATACCGCAAATACTGATGTAACATTTATTTACTTATTTAAATAATAATAATAATAATAATAATAGCCGAAGGTTTCAGTGGAAAATATTATTATAGACTCACTTAAAAATACAAAATAAATGTCCCGCACAAGTAGAGTTTACACCTTAAGACGCGCTTTATCAATATAAAATGTGTGTGTACAATGAAAATGTACAGAGAAAATGTCATGATGCCATTTCTGACCTTAGGTCTCTGTTTGAAACACGGAAGGAAATGAGAATACAATAGAAATCAAATAATAATAATGATAATAAAATCTTCAAAATGCTATCAAAATACTTGAAATCGAAATCTCAAAAGGGTGGCTCATGAGAGCATCAACAATCCTTGCTGTAGCTGGAGCCATCGGTTTGGTTGGAAAAGATTCCAGTAGACTAATTGAAAGGATTCCTGGAAGTCCATGCCTTAATGAAATACAAAAAATTGTTCTCACAAGTACAGCCTACACCCTTACGAAGTGCTTTATCTATGTAAAATATGTTGTTGTTTTTTGTTTTTTATTGTTTAGTGGAAAATGTCATGACGCCATTTCTATCCTTATTTCTCTGGGCGGAACTCAGAAAGAAATGAGTACACACCAAAAATCAAAGCGAAAATAATAAAAATACACTACAGCTAATCGAATGAAGAATAAAGAGAGAACATTCTCCTAAAACCAAACTCCAAAATAGGAAAAAAAACTCTAAATATCAGTAAATAAATTTAAGTCATTATGAAGTTGAAACAAGATGGCTGTCGCAAGAAAAAATTTAGATATAGAGAGAAACTAAAATTCAATTAATATCGACGCAGAAGAAGTTAGAAAAAAGAAAATAGCCAATACCTAATATGACAAGATGGTTCAAAAAATATAAAAACTTAAAAAGACTATTTTGAAAACAGTATACACTCGGTAATGTGAAAACGACTAACATTTGACCATACAAATTAAAATAAACAAAAATTAGAATCCCCTTAAGAGATTAAAACGGATAATATTGGAGGAATTTGAACTACAAATGCATCAGTCAATTCAGACCACTAAACTAGCTCCAGTTCTTGTAACAAAGGAGAAAAAAGATTTATTCGGCTATAGAATAAACAGGCATTTCCTGCAGAGAAGATAATAGAAGTAAAATTTAGACGATTACAGAATCTATTATGTCTGCATTTGTACAATGAAACTTTATAAATATTTCCATGATTTAGAATCAGGCTGATATCCTCATATTTGTTGTTTTCGTTATTACAAAGTTTCTGTCGATGTGCTTTTCTGAAGAATTCTGGTAGTCAAAACGACTGAAGCGTTGTCATAAGAGCAGCAAAGATGAGGATATGAGTCCCTCTGTAAATAATGTTAATATGGATCTAGATCTGACAGGATAATTGGAAACAATTATGGACATTGCAGATGCCACCTGTTCCTCCTGAGCTGCAAAAGATTTGAAACGGTTTCAAAGAGCTTTACCAAAATAATGGAAGAACTGTTGATCTAAGGTTGATCTAAGTTAGTATTGAGATCATCCAAACGTTAAAAGTGCTAAGACAGCAATGATAGCGCAAAGATGCAATATGCAGGAAACATACTTAAATTCGAACTGCAGTGGTAAGAAAATGATAAATATAACGCTTGCAAATTTAAAGTAAAGATAAATTAGAATCGATGCTGAGATCAGGAAATAAACCAAAAACTACTGAGATTATGGATATTTTTGTTTTATCAAATCCCAAAATAAAACTGCAGAAAAATAAAATCTCAAGGTGTGATTGAAGAGAAGTCAGCCTTATAATAATCAAAATATGTAGAATTCCAGCGACAAAATTAAACTATTTCTGTCTAAGAATTTACACTTTATTTATTCACGATGAATAAGAGTGGCTTTCCAGTCCCATATTATTTGATTATATATTTCAAGATCATTTTACTTTGAAATGTTTTTCAAATATGTTGATGATTATATTATATTTTGCTGGCAATGCCTATCATGATGGACAGTTTGTGGTTTTTATGTTTTATGACAATTTCTTTTCGGTTAGATTTTATTGCCCTTATCTGTGCATATTATAGTCTAACATAATTTTTATTATTACACTCCTTGTTTGACTTAACGCGTTCGGATGGTGCTCCTGCGACTTTTTAATTGTTTCTTTTCCATAAAACATACAAATTATCCAGTGAATTTACTTCCATTGCCTGTCATGCATATTTTTGTATGTAAAGGGCGCCAGAGTAAGGCTTAAAACATCAACGCTAAGATGTTGTCACAGAAATTGCATTTGAGATCAGTGTTATTACTCTGAGCATTTCAGGAATTAAATATGTGTATGATGAAGTTTTAGCAAAAATAAAAACGAAAAGAACAATTATACTTATAAAATACAAAAAAAATACTTACATTTCCTTTCAGGTGCCAACAAGAGACCTAAGGTCATAAATGCCTTCATGTCATCTTCTGTTCATTAATTTAAAGCAAAAACCTAAGATCACACACATTTTACATAGATAAAGGTCTTAGTGATGCGTGAACTGCACTTGTGAGTACATTTTTTCGAATTTCTTTAAGGCAAGGGCTACCAGGAATCCATTCAATCACAACTTTTTCCAACCAACTCGACGACTCCAGCTACAACTGAAATGTTTGATGTCGTCATGTGCCTCATTTCTGAGATTTCCATTTAAAGATAAATGTATTTTAATACTTTTTAAGATCTCCAACGATACATTGCCATGTCATTATTATTATTATTATTATTATTATTATTATTATTATTATTATTATTATTATTATTATTATTATTAACTCGTAACCTGTTAAATTATTACCATTGAAGGCTGTAGCTCATGACAACATAAATTTGTTGCACTTTTGCAACACGCAATTTGTACACATGTCCATGTTTACCTGACACATATCCCGATGCCTTTATTCTCCCAGCAACGCTTTCACCTTCATCCCACTTAACGTATTTTCTCATTATTATGCCTACGTATTCTCCCTCATATCCGCCCATTTCATACGACATTGCATAGAAAATGGAACTAAAAATATTTTTATTTATTTGCTTCCATTCCTGACTGAATAAACAGACGTACGCTATTATTCACGGTTTACATCTGTTGAAATATACATGGACATTTGTTTACTTAACTTTATGAGCAGCTAAACGGATACGTGTGTTGATGTGCAATAAGGTAAAATATCAGCGTGACTTAACGGAAACAGTGGCGGGGTTTTCTTCTTTAATATCGCTTCTTAGTTGCTGGTTACATGCCGTGCTCTGCGTACAAAATATCGTCTTTTGGATAAGTGGTGCCTTGAAATATTCTCAAATATCTACAAGTCTCTGCAAGCGCAAATATATCGTAAAATCCTACAGGTAGACATGTATTTCCATCATCTGGGCGTGCATATGTGACACGCAGTAATTAACATCCCGAAAACTTCTTGTTTTAGTCGTTCTGAATATTTGCTGAGAGAAGATAAATTTTGTTTGATAAATATATTTTTTTAAATGATTTTCTCTATTTTTCAGAAGGGGATTATTATTTTGCATTGATTTACATGCATGAATATTTTAACTTTGCAAGACTATGTTTCGATCGCGGTACCATCTGACCTTCTTCAGATGTCTATCGTACCTGGCTCCATGACTCAAATATTTTACCAGCTTATTAGATGACAGTTTAAAACTCATAAGCTGAAAGTCAATTGAAGAAACAGACAAACAATATTAGCTTTAATGTATCAAGTCTCTTGCATTATGTAACCGTACAGGACACATTACCTGTTGGTTAAGTAGATTTAGTTACATGGCGTTCATAAGTTCAATCCGAGTATG
>OZ038484.1:2975741-3000741 GCA_964036315.1 Acanthosepion esculentum | reverse complement strand
CACACGTTTAAATCGACGGAAAAGTCACTACTAACCCACCACCCACTAAAAAAAAGTAAAGGGCAAAATGATCACGACGCAACATCGTGCAAACAGGTGAACGCACAAACTCAGAAACGGGTGCATGACCGCACGTGGACAAGCGCGCGCACAAGCACAGAGACTACTGTGGGAAATTTACACCAGTGTTAAATGTGCATAATAAGAAAAATTAGGAAAAAAAACAGTAACTGATACCCTCTGAAAAGTGGACGGACAGATCCGTCTACAAAAATATGGAGTCGGGATGCTGAAGGTAACATCAATCAGCTAAGTGACAACTTTTACTCACATTAATCCTATTAATACTTTATCTTCGATAACGTGCAAAAAATGTTTGCCTTAAATGTCTTTTCTCTCAATACTCCTTTGAATGTCAGCATTTTGGCATTCTACTATCTATGGCGTGACTATTGTCTTAGCTCCTGAAAAATTATTCTTAGTTGGCACTTTTACAGATTTTTTTTTTATGTATTATATTTTATCAAAAAAATCCCTATCTTACCTCAATATGAAACCCGCACATTTTAACTACTCATTAAAAATATACCAACATCAAACCTACATGACCAGAAAGTCAAACTAACAAAAAAATAGAACACTTCATAAAACGCACAAGATGGAAAGTATTTTATTTCAACAACAAAGGCAATGAGAATTGTGACAAGCAACACCAATAACACCAATAATACCAATAATATTAACAAGTTTGGATTGACACCAATGAAATACCCACCACAACAAAACGATCTCAACGTTTTGAAAATCCTTTAACCAATATATTCAATAATTTGCAAATAAAAAATTCAACAATAGTTTCCAAAAAAGACGTGTAAAAAGATGAAAAATTATAAATACAATTTAAAAAATCAGGTAAGTCCAGGGTAATCTATAAAACGCAAACCAACAATTACAATAAACTATTCGACAAATAAGTCTCTAAATTTTACAAAACCACTAATATCGAAACAGAAAGTGATATAAACAAAGAAACTAAAAACATAGCCACTAAACTAAAAATAGACAATAGAATAGAACAAGTAGCAAAAGCAGAACCATTTATTAAATTAAAAGACCATGAGGACAATTTCACGACCAAACAAACATACAGATTACGAAACACCACAAAAAGCAAAATTGAGAAAATAAGCAAACAAATATGTTTAAAACTAAGTAGAATATTAAACATAAATTAATGAAAAAGTACAAAAGCAACAATCAGTTGGTTCAATAACATTAGTAACAAAGAAAACAGCTCCTTCACACAGACATAAAAGATTCTAGCAATCTAGCAATGAACATACACCAAACAACGTATTATAAAACAATACCTCAGGAACCACAATGAGGACAAATATAATTAAACACTGCCGAAAATCAATATTATAGAACAGTAGAATTAATACGAACAAAAAGGGCCAAAATAATTACAATAATGATAATAACAAAATAATAGCTTTGACGTAACAGTGGGTAGTTATAATGGCGCTAGGAGAGACGATCGTAGTCATATATATATATGAACGGTAATAATTCTTATTCCTGATTATTATTACCGTTCATTTTTACTTTTTATTACTGCTGATGCTTTCGAAACGCTATACATATATGCATTTTTTTAATTTCTGTTCTCTTGAATTTATTTTCACAGCTCGCGTAAACAAAAGCGTAATTTAAAAACAATGTATATTAAAACAACAAAGTAAATATAAAGAAATAATATTAAATACAATTATTTGACAAAAGTTTAATATTCATTTATTCAAATATTCGAGTATGTGTGTCCGGCTAAGATAAAAAAAAACTACAATAATTACGACAAAATCAATATATATACAGACTAAGTATCACCGTAATGGGCAGTTGACTGCATGACTGTGTGTATGTGTGTGTGTGCGTGTGGGTGTGTATATTATTGACTTATTAATATGTTTCCACCTTCTTATGGAAAATAATTTTTTTTTTTTAAAATGTTTAAATTGAATATGCTTAAATATATCTTAATTTAATTTGATTTATTTATTTGGATATTTTTATGTAAATAAAATTTTACTTTTAAATATTACATTAAAGAAGCCAACATTTCTCCGTAAATGAATTTAATTACCAACTCTCTTTAAAGATAGTTGGTAATTAAATTCATTTACGGAGAAATGTTGGCTTCTTTAATGTAATATTTAAAAGTAAAATTTTATTTACATAAAAATATCCAAATAAATAAATCAAATTAAATTAAGATATATTTAAGCATATTCAATTTAAACATTTTTTTAAAAAAACTACAGTGAGACTTCCTTCGAAAAATAATTATGTACTATTTCTTTTTGAAGGGATTATTATTAGTAAAAAATAAATAAACTTAAATTAAGATATATTTAAACATATTTAATTTAATCAATTTTAAAGCAAAAACTATAGCGATACTTACTTTTTCGAAAAATAATTATTTTATTTATTTTTGAAAGGAATTAAATTTTTTTTAAGTACAAAAAATAACTCTCAGACTTTCTCCATTTCATAAAATATCTATGTATCTATGTATGTATCTATCTATCTATCTATTTATCTATCTATCTATCTATCTATCTATATATATATATATATATATATATATATATATATATATATATATATATATATATATGAACTGGACATATAAAAAGAACGTTAAACATATTATAAATATATATATATATATATATGTGTGTGTGTGTGTGTGTGTGTGTGTGTGTGTGTGTGTGTGTGCTTGTATTTATGTATAAAGTATTTATTATTGAAGCATTAATATCAGTTATTTATATAAAAAAACGTAAATAAATGAAATAAAACAGACTTACCATTAAAACTAAAATATCCATCAATAAAAAATATAATTAATTCGCTAAAAATAGGTCACATATCTAGATCCGGAACAAACAAAAACGAAGTCAGCAACAAATGGATAAAAAGGATAAAAAAAGGAAAAAAAATAAATGAGAAAGTGTAGGGAATAAAAACGAAGAAATGACCAAAATGATCACGACGCACATCCGTACAGAAACGAGCGCATGACCGCACGCGGACAAGCGCACTCGCAAACACAATGAATACAGAAGAAAAATTACGCTAGTGTTAAAATGTGCACCAAAAGAAAAAATAGAAAAATATAAACAGTAATTTTGCTTAATGTAACATCAATCAGCTGAGTGACAAAATTTACTCGGGTTGAATTGCTAAGATAAAATTAATATAGTTGAGAGTAGTGATTTTTTTGTAAATGTGCATGAATCGCGCATTATGGATTGAAAAATTAACGTTATCCAATGAAATAACTTAATTTTTATTTGTAAAATATTTTTTATGAATATATTTATAAAATTTAAGTATTTTAAAACATTGCTGTTATAACTCATTCTTTTTTTAAATTACAATATTGGTATTTTAATATCTTGTTGTTATAGACATTTTAAAACATGTTTGCTATACTTCTAATTAATCCTGTTTAGTGTTGATTGTATTTATCTTATATAGAGGCCTGCATGAATTTGATGTTTTTTTTTTCGTGGTGAAGTACACTAATTGGCAATACAAGGATACAAAACACAGAAAACATGAAATAGATTAAAAGCATTTAGGAATGTGTAAGTTTCTCATTGATTAAAATAGGGATAGTCACATTTCCACAACCTTTCTGTAACAACCTAAGACATAATGATAGATATTTTATATATCCAGATCAGTGTTGGAAAAACAATGTATGACAAATTGGAAAAGTATACTTGAGTCGCATTCAATCCTTCAGGGTTACATCGAACTAAATTTTTTCTTATAGTGGTAGGACTACACATGCGCAAGAAAGCTGGAAGCTGGGAAGTTTAGAATATTTTTTTTATCGTGCCGAATTAATTTAGAGTTTTTTTTTCTTCTTAGGGATTATAAGAATTTGCGATCAGGGCTTTTCCAACCACTGTTCGCAAATTCTTTAGGCATTTTTGTGCGGTTACTATAAGTAACAACTTACAATATTTTATTGTTCGGCACATTCAATAAAAAATCTACACACACACACACACACACACACACACACACACACACACACACACACACACACACACACACACACACGTGTGTTTGCGTGTGTGTATATATTGAATATAGTTCCTGTTTATATGTTATTTTTTATTGTACGTTATTTTGTATGAATATACTTAGTTATTTAAGTAAATGGTCTGTTCTTTAATTAAACATTATAAATTATATTTACCATTCTGAATGTTCGAGAAATGTTGTAGGAAATATGCGTTCTCCGACAAGAATCGGGTCTGCATCTTGAGGCAAAACCATTAAGAGTTGTGTGCTATAACCGTACTGGCACAGAGAACTTCCGGTTAAGCAAAGTTCGACTTAATACTTTTAAACACAGATTTTCTCGAGCTATTCTCACAGGATGCAGGTTCGATTCCTGCCGGAAAACGCATATTTTCTACAAGATTTCTGGGACGTTCAGGGCGGTAAATCTAATTTATACTGTTTAATTAAAGAAGAGTGCATTTACTTAAATAAGTGAATCCATAAAAATAACATAAACAGAAAATATATTAAATATTTGTCGGATTTAATCGATTTCCTATGATATATATATATATATATATATATATATATATATATATATATATATATATATATATATATATATGTGTGTGTGTGTTAGACATTTATTTCTTAATTTACTTAAAATATTCCAGTAGACGCTACGTTTATTTTAAACAGTATTTTATTTCGTTATTCGGTTGGCAGTTAAACGAATTAAAATACTGTTAAAATTAAACTGACCACCTACTGAAATATGAACATCCACTAAAATGTCTTTAAGTGTAAAATATATTTGTGTCTGTGTTATTACAGTTGCAGTTGGAAAATGTTCCTGTACCATAGATTCGTAAATTTCCATTGGTCTAAGTCCATTTCCGTGGTTGTTCACCTGTAATTTCATTGCTGTCGATCTCTCTGCTTCGTTTACTGGACGTGACTTGGTGAATGGAACATCCCCGTTGAACTGGTGAATGAAGACCTGCTGTTCCCTCGCCAGAAGGCTGGAAATATTTAGTTCTATCAGACGAGAGGCGATATAGTTTGTCAGGGACACTGTATGAGCCTACACATAAACATCTTGTCAGTGTGCTTTTTAATTGTGAATGGTGTATCTTGGTGGTGCTTATAATACCCACTAATGAAAGGGGATAATCTCTTGAAATGTCTAACATACACAACTCTTGTGACAAATAATTTGCGCCTCTTTAAGTTTTCTAAGGCAGCAAGATAATGCAACCCCCTTTTACTGCGTGGTAATACGAAACTGGTTATCGACAGCCTCAGTTGAATTTGACGTCCTCTCATGACATTGCTGGTCACTAGATTTAATCGACATTAAATATATATGGAGCAACTTGCAAAATTCATTAAATTCCATGCAATCTTACCCAACATACACAATTTCATTATAGACTCTTCTAGAGAGATATAACCATACACATATTTCATAGACTCTATACCACGTAGCTTAACTATCGTTATTCAGTTCATGAAAGTCGCTATATTTTATTAGTCAGATCTCTATAATTTTTTGTAACTTCATTTTTATATGGTATCATTTTTGTATCTTTTTTAATCAAAACAAAGTGTAGAATGCAATTAAAAAAATAAAATCCCATTTTACAAAAAAGGAAGTTATTGTGGGGTAGGGACACACTATTATTTCTATTTTTTAATTTATTTTTGTTAAAATACGGGTCTCATGGTTGCGTTCTACTGAAGTAACTCACGGAATTGTTTTTGTTTGTTTTTTATTGAAATATCAAAAAGTAACAAAGACCAAATTTCCCGCTCTGGACTGTCGTATACGCTTTGTTTCATAAAGTGAAACTCGAGTATGGAATACAGTATAAATCGTTGCTATTTATAAACTCCCCACATTCGCTTTCTTTTCTTTTTTTCTATTTCTCCCTTTGAAGTGACACAGTGAAGGGAAACTCCCTGATCCAGGCAGACGGGCCACAAAGAAAATGTAGAAATAATAAACAAATTTTGTATTGTTATCGCGTAAAAGCCAGCCTTAAAGTTGAGTGTCGCAATGAATATCTTCTTTTTTTTTATTTTGACAAATGAACTGAAAATGTCAATTCGTCTAATAGGAATGTTTGTTCTTCACTTATAGGTCGAAGGTGCGGATTAATCGATAGATGATTGTTCAGATAACAACATATTGCAGCAAGCAATTAAGTTCAAAGAGAACGTTTTTCTTTCACATTTTATATTCTTCGTCTGCGTCGACCAAGTTAGTTTGATTAGACTTGTCACAAATATCGGATGATACCAACTTTGAATTTTTTCGATTTGCCTTTGACATGTAATTCAAAATGCAGTTTTGATAAATGACATATTCAGATTTCTTTTCAATGTTTAGTGAGCATGCATTTTATATTTGTGAATTTGTGTTTGTTCATAATTTTGCAAGAATTCTTTTAATTGTTTAATTTTTATTGTAGTCGAAAATGGAGAATAGAGTTTGAATTTGAAATAAATATACATTAAAAGCTGTCCAACATTGGAAACAAAGTTACGGAATGAACTCAAAATTAATAATGTGGTTAATTTTATTATTAACATTATTTAACCAAATGATGATTTCTTATGTAGCTCAATATATATATATATATATATATATATATATATATATATATATATATATATATATATATATATATATATATTGTGTTATAAGGCATGCCTCTTCAGGATGTCTCAGTGGTTTCCCTTTAATTCAACTCGCCAAGTTTTTGGTTCACCACTGCTGTGGCCGTGTATTGAACTCACAAATCGTTGGGTCTAGTAACTGGATCTAAACAACGTCTTTATCCTCTGGCCATGTGACCTTGAAGAAGGCCGCAGCGTCCAACGGTCGAAACGTTGTGAATATGGCA
The DNA here is from genome assembly GCA_964036315.1 of Acanthosepion esculentum. NCBI lineage: Eukaryota > Metazoa > Mollusca > Cephalopoda > Sepiida > Sepiidae > Acanthosepion > Acanthosepion esculentum. The sequence continues at coordinate 2,993,743 of OZ038484.1, read as the reverse complement.
ATGAAGATGAGGATAACAGTCCGAATAATGTAAATAATATAAACGACGATTGACGTTACATATAAACGTTTGAATATTGTAGGGGGCAGGGAAGCTATAAACCGGGGGAAAAAGACTTCTACTGCAAGAAAAGAAATTATTCAAATAGAACTGCCGGTTATATCTGACTATTTTACACATAAAACGATAAGACCTAGAAGTCAATCTCATAATACGCCCAACGTTCTTTTAAGAATAAGATATATTATAAACATTATTAACTTAAAAAAAAATTATTCGATGAATAATGTATTTTAGAAGAATTAAAATTGTTTTAAATGCAATCTTTAACACAGAAGGAATTGTTTATTTATGGTGCTGACTGCATGACAGCTTGACTGGCAGGCGAAACTTTATTTCTATTTCTTTCTACGGTGGACATATATGTAAAAATTAATTGAGGATTATAATGTTAGTGCTATTTAATATAATTTTTAACTACCCAGTAATATCAGCGAAAGATTCTCCGTAATCTAATGTTTTACTGAATTTTGCGTAATCTGGTTTTAAATTTATTATAGTTATCTCTCTTAATTTTTGATAATGTCAACTGTGAACATCCGTATTCATAAAAATTAGAACGGTGATACGCACAAAAAATCTTTAAAATTATTTAAAAAAATATTGTATTAGGGGTCGATGAATCATAGTAATCTTATCCATTTATGATTAATGAATATGGTTTGTACTTAATAAAAAAAAATCACCTAATCGGTACAAATTAATACAGAAATTTAAGAGGTAACACTTTATCAATCATTCTAAATAAAAATATTAATAAAATTTAAACAGGATCCTCGGTTACTGAAAATCTGTTGTGAATTGTTTGATAAAAATGCAATAAATCTAATAGCAAGGAGGTGAGATGTTTAGAATAACTACCATGAAAATATTTATAGAAAAGACATAAGGGAGTGGGAATATATGACTGAAGTTGAGATGTCAGCTCAAGAACTATAACATTACAAAGCCGTGTTTGGTTGGCGAGAATCAAAAGAAATATTGTCGGAGCCCCAGGTCAGATGCGCAGACAAACGATAGATTTATGTATGTGCAAGATGGATTATGACGAGAACTTGTCAGGCATGACACAGTGAATCAAGTTTTTTAGCAGAAATCCTATTAATTGCTACAATATATTCGTTGCACTTTATGTTAGTAAATAACATGAGATCAAAAATCGAAATAGACTTTGCTCTCCTGGAGGTTAGCATCAGCCATGCTGGTGGTGGAGGGCAAAAATTGTTCTCTAAGATGATTAAAGTATAAGGGTTTCGTTTTGGAGGCGTTAAAATTTCCAAGCAATTTCTTGCTCAATTTAATATCTTATTGGAAGTCATTATCGGGAGCAGCTGCTAGTTTTACTTTGACGAACCTATCAGATTTACTGTTAAGAAAGGAATAAATATTTGTATAAATAACATGAGGAAGTTCGATGATGAAGATGTCTAATTGCTAATATTTATAGGTAAAGAGTATTCAATATAGGAGAGGGACAATTAATATATACATATATACAGTGTGGAAAAAGAGTGATCATCGCATTAGGACTGTCACTTTCAATCTTTGTCTGAAGATCCCATTGCTGCGTGATTTTCATCTTTCTCTTTGCACATGCACGCACACATGCGCACACGCACAAACACATAGAGATACACACACACACACACACACACACACACACACACACACACACATAGCAGTTTGCCCATGACTAGCCAAAATTGGTATCATGAATTAAGTATGTAATTAACAAAATCTGTCACAAATTAGATTGAAAACGATACGTTAATGTGATTGCTCTCTTAGAGCAAATGGAGTAAAGCTTACTTATTGGATGGAAGTAATACTTCCTGTTACACCAAAATATATCATTATTACGACGGGGATATTCGACTGCATGTCCGATACATTCTCGTGATCGTTTCTGGAAAATAAAAAAAAGCATCATTCCCATCCCTATAGATACATATTTATAAAGATCTACATATTCAGTTAAAAAAAGATCCTTGATAATGGCTAATAGAATAAGCGAAAGTGATCGGATATATAGAACATTTGAATTGTTTTACACACTTCTACTCCCAGAAAAGAAAACATTTTAACGAATAAAAAATTGAATAAAAATCTTAATCGAAGTAATTTGTGAGTTACATTCAATAGAAATTGATTAAAAGAAAGATTGCTTCCCAAAAACACAATATATATATATATATATATATATATATATATATATATATATATATATATATATATATATGTATATATATATATATATATATATATATATATATATATATATATATATATATATATATATATATCGGCCTGACGATTGCGTTGCTGCATAAATATATATATTTATTATGAAAAGAAAGAAAGAATAAGAAATATAACGATCCAACAATAACATTTTTAAATGATTATTCTGGAGTGGATGATTATCGACACAGATTTTTATAAACTGAAAATAAAATAATATTTTTATTAAAAAAATGTAAACAAAACAGCAATTTTTTTAACAAATGACTCGCCTACAAAAACGCCTGATTATTATGCACCAACCCAATATCTATCTATCTATCTATATATATATATATATATATATATATATATATATATATATATATATATATATATATATATATACGAGGGTCATTCAATAAATAAGGTGAATTTTTCGGTATAAGGACTTCTAATACATATAGAAGCTTACTTTGTTTTATTTTTCAACGTAGTCTCCCAGCACTGTCACACACATTTCCCATCTGTGCACAAGCTTCCGTATTCCCTCAGCGTAAAAATCTTTGGACTGATGTCTCATCCAGTCGCTCACAACACTTTTGACTTCATCGTCACTTTTAAACTTCGTGCCTCTCGTGAACGCTTTCAAGGGACCAAACAGGTGAAAGTCTGAAGGGACAAGGTCTGGGCTGTAAAGGGAATGAGGGAGCAATTCGCAGCCCAGCTCGTTGATGGTCTGCACCGTTTGGGCTGCTGTGAGGCCTTGCAAGGTGCAAGATGACTCCTTCTGACTGATGACTCCTGCGTTTGTCCCAACAGATAAGCTCAAAGTTCTTGCAATGTCATCCACTGTCACCCTTCTGTCAGACTGAATGATGTCATTGACTGATTCGATCACCTCAGGAGACCTCACTTCTGTAGGCCTGTCTTCATCCTCAACACTACTCCGTCCTTCTTTAAACAATTTAGCCCACTTGTAGACATTTTTTGGCTGAAACATGTGGCACCATACACAGTTGACATTCTCCTATAAATTTCAACTGGTTTGCACCCTTCAGCAACCAAAAACCTGATAACTAACCGCTGTTCAATCCTGGAGCATGCTTCTTGGTCGGCCATCTTTGTTAATCGCCAATACTCTCAAAGTTTTTTTTAATCTGCAAAAGAAATTAAATCCATGTGAAAAAGAAGTAAAGCCCCCAAAAAATAAAAAAGAGTAAGCTTCTATATGTACATGTATTAGAAGTCCTTATACCGAAAAATTCAACTTATTTATTGAATGACCCTCGTATATATATATATATATATATATATATATATATATATATATATATATTATAATTATTTAAAAAAAATATGATTCGTTCGCTACATAAGAGATTTCATGTTTCAAAAGCAGGAGCCAAAAATGTAGCGAAGGATTCATATTTTTTAAAAATAAATCTAATTTAGGCTCTACTTTTTGTATTGAGCGCGCGTGTGTGTGTGTGTCTGTGTGTGTGTGTGTGTGTGTATGTGAATTTGACCTTGTGCTATCGATGATAATTTTCAATAAGTGCAAACATGCGGGACATTACCAGAGCAAAAAGAGAAAAAAGAAAACGAATAATCTTACTATTAACTTTGCTTACCACGACGCTGTAAATATAGAATATCTCATGACGATCAAAATTATTTTACTATGGAATGATCAGCTTGAATTGCTTGCTAAATGTTAATGAACGTCCTGAGGATATAGCAAAGAAATTTCACTATAAAAATAACTGAATATCAAAATTGGTGGTGTCGTCCATAACATTTCAACGTTCTGAAAGAAAATTATAAAAGCAAATTATGTTTCTCATAATTTTCTAAGTGGGACTAGAGCATATTTGCCAAACTTTCTGACAAAGAAGGATGAATACCAATACCACAGAGTTGCAGGAGTCTGTCTTTATCAATTTTTCAATCGAGTTTCTGTCATGCCTTCATGTTAGAAAATCTGCAAATATTGTAATGATGGAAAGCAACTTTATGAAATGCCCGAAAGGCATCGAAGAAAGTGTTATTTGCATAACATTTTTAATCTGCTTTAAGTTCATAAAAACTGCTTTTAAATTTTATTACCATTATGTGACGGAACGATCACCAATTGAAGTCCTTGGAAATAGATATCAAATTCTTCAAAATGCATTTTGCTGTTTGGAGAAACTCACTTCTAAGGCGTGAAGAAAAAAACTTTTATTCATATGCTAGTGTTTTCCTCCACTTTCTCTCTCTTTCATTCCTTCTTTCTCTCTCTCTCTCTCTCACTCATTCTGCCTGTCTGTCTGTCTGTCTCTCTCTCTATCTCTTTCTCTCTCTCTCTCTCTATTTCCCTTCATAGCATTTAATACCTAATGTATTTCCCAGTCCGTGATTTATTCATAAAAACTACCAACTCGTATTGCAATGAAGATAATCCGATGAGAGTGACGTTATGTTTTTTCGATGAAATTTGAGACTGCAATTTTATTTAAGTTAGCTTCTTTCTTTTTCAAGGGATTATATCATTTGCCGGATTTCTTGGGCAGGTACATTTTAACAAGAAAATGACAGCTGTCAGATTTTGATGAAGAAGGCGTGCTGTGAATTTGAAACATTAACGTAAATCTCGACCTACTGCTGTTTTAAATGTTGAATTTATTTTCTGGAAGTCTGAATAAATTTCAAAAAATGAGAGGGAGCGTTGCAAATAAGACGTGATTGAAATATGAAATATTTTAATATATATCTTATCGAGAACTTTGGAACAAGTAACATAAAATTCAACAATATTTCTATCAGCTTATCGATGATTTAGTGTTATTATTGTTAAATTTTGATATGTATAAATATTCTTATTGTATCTATACTTTAAGGTGAGAGGAGAAAGTCACTTCTCTTGTATTCCTAAATAATTTGATAGCAAATTATTATTATTATTTTTATTTTCTTTGATATCTGGCGTTTACACATTTCTTTCCGGGTCCCGCCCAGGGACCTAAGGTTAGAAATGGCATCATGACACTTTCCACTGAAAAAAAAATAAAAAAAATAATTACATAGATAAAGCCCTTCGTAAAGTGTGGGCTGTACTTGTCAGAACAATTTTTGTATCTCATTGAGGCATGGACTTCCAGGGATCCCTTCAATTAGTCTACTGGAATCTTTTCCAACAAGTCCAAGGGCTCCAACTACAACAGGGATTGTTGATGTTCCCATGTGCCACATTTCTGAGATTTCTATTTCAAGGTCCTTGTATTTTGACAGTTTTTCGAATATCTTCAAAGATACATTGCAGTCTGCAGGGACTGCCATATCAATAAGGTGGCACTTATTTTGTTTGTGGTCTTTAATAACAATGTCTAGACGGTTGGCTTATTATTATTATTTGTTATATCTCCATTCCATTGAATGAAGATAACACAATCATTAAATATAATTTCTTTCCCGGCTAGCTCTGTTGATGATTCTCGGCGTCAGTATATGTACTATTTGGACGAGTCCAAATCATATTCTGGAGAGATGTCATCATCTCCATACACCGCCATTTTTTAGATATGCACATTCTTTAGTCGATACTTTTTCCGACATGGGTCCACTTCTAACGTTTCAGTCGAATTACGGTTTCACTTATCCTGGCGTTGTGTTTTGATATTAGTTTTAGGAATAAGTACTTCAGAGATATCGTAAAATATGTCCATCGGTGAATTAAATTTTACTGGTTGCTTATTCTGGGTATATCTACACCTGAATTGATTTATATATTTTCTATGTCGAAATCGTCCACATTCAACACTGTCCATTATACTACCAAGATCTTTGAATAATTTTTCATTCCTGAGAATTTAAATTTCCGGCTTTAAGGCTTCTAAAGAAGACTTTATCGCCAATTATAAATGGTAGTTTTAAATTGTCGAATTTTCCTTTTATTCCCTGTCAGTAATTTGTCGAAAATGAATCTAACTTTCCTAGCAAACAAGAGCTCTGCAGGTGACATTTTCTCGGTGATGTTTGCACTTGACATCATTTGATAAACGCTCTGATAGTGACGTCTCTTCAGGTTCCAAGTCTTTAGACTTTTTAAAACTGTCACAAAACCGTTCAGCTTGACCATTCGATCTCGGGTTACAAATCGATGTTACATTTTCTAACTTTATTTTGAATATCTATGTCCAAATTTGTCCAATAAATGTAAGTTCTCGTTTGGAACTTCATCCTCCCTATTCTCAGATGTCCTACGTGGAATTGTTTCTTTTTTCTAATGATAGCGGAATTACTACACTTTCCGCGTACAAATGCACGACATCACTAATAGAAAATGTATTATTTTTAACAGGTTTAATTTTAGTTTTACTTCATTTCGACATAACGTCATTCATAGTTTTTTTGAATAAACATATCCTTTTTAGAATGAATTTTGATATCGCCTACCGAGTCAAGCAATTCTTTAATTGTGTTACACACAAGACTTTAAATTTTGCTTTTGGATTCCAGCAAAGCAATTACAGTATCTTCAAAATCTTCTTTACATTTTGATATCAATCTGAACAATTTTTTTAACGATAGAAATTCCATTTTGAAATCATAGATCAATAAAATTGTCACCCGACACTCTATGCGTCGGAATTTCTTTTTTTAGAACCGATTAGACTTAATAATGTACGATGATCAATTAGCAGTATGAATTTTCTTCCTAATATCATCCTGTATCTTATGCTGTATTCGTTCTCTGTCAATGCTACTGTGATATGTCATTGCGCGTCGTAATGTGACAGCGATAACTCTGCATTTAGTAGTTTTTTTAATTACATTCAAAAGCTATTTGACGTTCCTTCTACCAATTGTATTTTGTACCCTTCTTAAGTAAATTATTCAGAGTTGCTCGCGATTTGTACATATCTGGCACATTATTAAAATTTGTTTATCCGAGAAATGATTGTAGAATCACCAAATTTACCAGTGGGAGGAATGCCTGTAATGGCACTTGTTCTAGTGGGATCTGGTATCCTTCATTTGCGTCGATTATCTGACCTAAATATTTGATATTATCCACAAAAAATTGACATTTCTGTCCTCTAAGTTTAAAATGTTAATAAAGTAGTCTTTGAAATACATGTTGAATCAGTTTGTGTGCTGCATTGTCGTAGCACTCTTAATAAGTATATTAACTATGTAAGCGACGGCGCCCTCTAATCCAGCCAACATCGTATCCATTATTTGCTGGAAAATAGGTGAGGATACTTTTACACTGAGGGGTAATCTTCTAAACTTGTAGAGTCCTTTTATGTGTATTAATATTCAAATACTTCTGGCATTCCTCATCCACTTCGATTTGAAGATATGCCTTAGACAGGTCAATATTTGAAAAAAAATTACCACCATTTAATTTGGCAAATATATCCTCTGAAGTTAGTAGTAGATATATATGTAGGAGGAAGTAGTCATTGAACCCAGCCGAAAAATCTGAACATAAATGAATCTTATTATTTTTCTTTCTGATATAAACCACCGTCGAGGCCCATTCTGAATAATGTATTTTCTCAATAGCTCCGCGGTTTTCTAACTTATCAAGTTCGATGTTAATAGATTTCAACGCAGCAAGAATATCTTTTTTTAGGCTTAAACACTGGTATCACATTTTCTTTTAATTTTAAAAATGCCTTTGATTTTTACATTGTCCTCCGAGAAAATATTCGTGAATTTATTTTTTTATTTTACTCAGTGTTTCCTTAGCTGTAATCTTTTTTTCTTCTGAAGAAAATTAATTTTCCCACAGAAAGAATTAATCGTCCAGTTCTACAGTTCAAATAATTCTAGTCAATCGACGCCTAGTAACTTCCAGTTGGGATATTTTAATACGTAAATATCTGCTTTTATTTGTTTTACCCGCGAAAACGACGTTACACTTTCCCAAGAAAAATTAATGTCTTTCCCGATATTCCTCTGGCAAATTTGTCGTTTTTTTTTCGAGTTAGGCTTTCCAATTCTGTTCCAACTTTTTTCTTCAATAATTGTAATATGGTTACCAGTGTCCAACTGAAATCTTCCCGTAGATTTATTCATTTTTACTGTCGCAAATTTTCTATTATTTGTACTTTCCATTTTTGTAGTTGGTAGCACAACTTTCAGCAAGTTAATTTTATGTTTTTTTGTTGTTCGATTTGCAGTAGCTTCGTTTGTGACATGTTTTTCCACAATTAAAACATTTTGGGTTTTAAATGGACAGTCCTACCTGAAATGAAGCACACCACAGCCATAGCATCGGTTAAGTTTGGCAGTATTTTTATTTCGTTCTTTTTTTTTTGTAACACTGTCTTTTTTCGAACTACTAATATTTCTGATTTGAAATATTGTTAATTTTCTGTTGTATCGTGCCTTAAGTTGACAATTTTTTGTCACTCTTCCGCAACAGTATGTATTGTTAACTTTCAATCCTGTTCAAATTTTGTAAGTATTCGAGAGAATATTTCTGCATCGATGCTTGATGTTAGACCTTTAAATCTCTGTTGTTATTTCGTCCCGTTTAAATTTCTCCTACTCACGGTTGACTTTACCGGTATATGTGACAAAATCTTCGTGTTGGTCCTTAGTAAAGTTAATGCAAAGCCAACGTGTATAAATAGATTTGTTAATATTTATCAGTTAATTTTATCTGAAACGTTCAATGTCAAACACAGACAGAACAATCAAAATGGCCATATTGCCATCGTTAAATTGTAGTTGCCATGATTTGCTTAATCTTACAAAATCCCATGATAATGATGTATTCATAAGGGATCGAACCCTGCACCTTCGAATTGTATACTATTCTAACTACCACTTTACAAAATGAGATAGTCGATAGATAAATTGATAGACAAATTTTCTGTTTGCAGTGAAGATGGCTCAAAGAAGAGCACAGGGAGGAGACAGAGAAAGGATGTTTAAGAGAGAGTAAGAAGGAAGAGGCGCGTAAGCGAGAAAATAGAGGACCGATAAGAGAATAAGTGTATAAAGCACACCTTGATATATTATTTTTATTTCAATTTAGAATTTAGTCAATCAGGACTCTCTACAGAGTTATTTTCTTTATTATCTATGGATTGTCACGATTTCTTGGAAAGAGAGTGAAATATTTTCCAGTTGGTTTTGCCACGGTTTTAAATTCACAGATGTCTATCTCTTGCATCTGTTGTCCTCTAAGGCCAACGAACCTAGTCTTCGTTACTATTTAATAATTACCTGTGTAAGGGGGATATGTGACAGAAGGGTATTGAACTGAAAGGGTATTGAACTGAAAGTGAACTCCAACAGTCTAGCTACAAATTTGAATTCAGATCCTCGCTATCATTTCAATAGTATACAATTCGAAGGTGCAGGGTTCGATCCTTTATAAATACATCATAATTGATTAGGGGATTTCGGCTAATTTATAGTAATTCGTCGAACTTAGAATCCTCAACAGAATGCAGAAAGCACTGGACGGCCGTTTCGTCCTATATTCAGTGAACGAAACTGAGTGAGTAGCGGCGCTATATCGAGATTATAATTATAATTTATGTCTTCTTCGACACCGAGTCCCGTGGTACAGTTGGTATGACGTTCGCGTTGTATCGAAGCGATCCGTGTTCGATTCTCGGTAGTGGATAAGATAATTACTTGTAGAGTGTGGAACAATTATTTATGCATAAATAATTGTTCCACACTCTACAAGTAATTATCTTATTTTGTTTAGATTTAGTATTACTATGTATTGACGTCCGGTTAGTATTATTTATATCTTATATAGATGATCCACATTTTTAATTTTATCTACAAGTTCCTTTAAGAAGCTTCCTGAAACTGAAAACTGAAAAAAATTATGTTGGAATTAACTTTACGTCTGTTTATCCTTATCCTCCAACTCAGCGTCATTTGATAAATCGAACATGTCGTCATATTTGTCTATAATCACAATACATTTGTTGCTTACATTTTTTCCGTAATGTTCAATGATGGCCATAAGAAATGGAATTACCTTATTTAAAAAAATGAACTATATTGTAACGTAAAAAAATAAACTGTGTCGGCAATTTACAGTTAATTCACTTCTTTGGTTTAGCAGTGTTTTTGTCAGCAAATCGGATAATTTCTAATTTTTCATGTCAGCATGAGAAACAAGGTTCATTCAAAGATTTACAGTTTCTAGCTTTTTTTAGTATTTTCCATTTTACCGTAGTGGTTTTGCATTGAAAATATACTGGATTTCATTATATATATATATATATATATATATATATATATATATATATATATATATATATATATATATATATATATATATATCAACATATATTTATTTTTACGCCTTAATGAAACCATTAATACAATTCTCTTGTTCAATAAGTTAAGTTTATTTAAGTGATTTAAGATAATTAATTTTTCTACAAGGCATAACTTACAGCTATCGCCTCTCCCATTGTAAGGTTTGGGTTATGCTACAATATTCCACGTAAAAGTGGGTGTATTACCACCATTCGTTAATTGCCAGAAATGTTTGGAGGGAGCAATACTGTTCATGTATCTTACATTGCCTAAAGTCATTCAATGATGATAGAAACGATATTTCCAAGGATTTTCACTGGAAACAAATAAAATTTAACATCGTTACCAGAATGTATGCGAGATCGGTATACAATATTATCAGTCATACGGGACACATTGTTTGTTTTTTTTTTAAGGGTAACGCTGTTGTCTTAGTTGGTTATATGTTTATTTAGTATCATATTGCTATGATGGGATATTGATTTATCGATGTTATTAACGCAGTTATAGTCGATCTTAACATAAATTTCATTGAAAATCTTATTTAGTATTGCTGAGTGATTAGATTGCTTCTGAATGAAATTTCTGCCCAACCGCAAAATGCATACGCGGTTTTCACAGAAGCCTTTTTCTCGGCCACTGATTAACTATTGAAAAGTCAACGCCGTTTCTCTATGATGACTTTTCAAAACATCGTTGACAGCAACTTCTTTCCATTCCTTCCAGGTTTTTTCACAAAGCATATGTCTCCACTCTTAGAACGCATACACCAGTCAGATAATATTTCTGTCCCCAAGGACACATGACCCATAGGATAAAGTCGTTGGTTAGATACAGTGACTAGAGCCAAAAAATTGTGAGTTTAATATCAGGCCACAGCAATAGTGAATCAAAAGTTTGAAGAGTTGAGTTAAAGGGAAATAATTGAGATATCCGGAAGAGGCATGGTACGTGAAACTAGAACAATCGACTCCAGTGGACGAAATAATGGGTTCGGTTCAAAATTCCAATCACCTGAAGATTGCCGGAGAGTTCAACGGACGAAACGTTGTGAATATGCAATGGAGATTATGATAACGGTTCAAGTAATGTAAATAATGCAAGATAATTTTTAATTTCCTAAATTATATAAGAAGTTTCATTGATTTTGATGTCCACTGTTTAAATTTGCCAAAATCCGAACACTTTTATCAACCCTGATAACATATGAAATACATATACAACGGAATGTATTTATTATTATTATTATTATTATTATTCAGTGTTACTTTTTTCTTTTTCTTTTTTTCTAAAAGTCCTGTTTGGACTTTCGACAACCAAAAGTGTGTAATCGGTTTATTTGATGATTAAATTTCTCTTTAACATAAGTTAGCAATGTCGAGAAAAAAACTTCTGGATTTCTTACATCTTGATGTTGACAGGGATTTTGTTGGTGACTTTTCATCCCTTTATTGGTAAAAATAAGAAAACGTAAATACTTGTATTTTTATTCTCTTTATGCTGCACAAATCTTAATTTCTATTTTTATGTCTTCGTCTTTGGAGAGATTTTATATGCTTTCTACGGAGGTGTTTTTCAGTAAGGACAGACGATATCGATGAGCGAAGAAGTTCTTTCTTTCTTGCCCTTCTCTAGGATATCAAGTACTTTGGCCTTAATTTCTTGCTCAGTTTGGATTTGCATTTCAGAGGAAACTGTCGTCTTCTGTCAGAGTTGCTAGTTTATGCTCATAGAAACATCATTTTCAATGTATATGGATTGTACATGGGTAACAATGCTTATCTTTGCTTACTGTTTTGGCCAATTCTACGTACCCAGAAACGCGATTCCTTTGTTGTTTTTTTCTTCTTGCATATCCTTGGATTGGGATCGTAAAATATCCGCCTGATTACTCTTCTTTTGTTCTAGTTCCTTCGTAATGTTTCTGATTTCTAATACTACCACACCCGGAAACCCCTCGAGTCTTAATAATTTTACAGCCTTGCTTGGGATAAACTCGATTAAATAAATTTTTAATTGAAATGAGGTTTGTAAAAGGAAATTATTTATAAGCATCCTAATATTTTCGGAAGATGCAAGATACAGAAATTCTCGAAAGGTAGACTCTGTCACATTTTACCCTTTCGCAGGTTTTCATGTCTTACCGTCCTTCTGACCAAGTTTCGGTTTTATTCTCGAAAAGAACAATGCAAATAAAAAATATCGCGAGCAAACACCCTCAGGTACACGCGTGCGCGCATGCACACAGACACACACACACACACACACAAATAAAATGAGAGAGATAGAGACAATGACAAATTTTACATGAATATGATAACGACATCTGTCGTAACAGTGTAGTTAACATCTACATCTCACAGGTCATTTACAATATATCTTGTCTTGCCGTGTACCCTGACTCCCAGTTGGTAGAATGCAGCGAATATTCTCAAGTAAATTTAGAAAAGAGATATTACGCAAATAAAAAAAATGGCGACGACCTAGAAAGCCTTGAGGTTAGATCGCTTACACGACACATTGTCGTCATTATTTAAGTCTTCTCATAATTTGGGACTGTCGGAAATCATCAATCTATTGACTATTGATAAAAAGTTACTTACCTAGAGGAATACCGTCTTACCCCTTTAAAGTCTACTCTTAATAAACAACGCAGATAGCCCACTTTCACTACTAATTTACAAAATCCTTGTAAAATCCTATTTCGGAATGTCCATTATCTGTTTTGGGAGTTCTCCTTAATCTCGACTACGGTTTGAAATTTTTATTTTCATTCCAGTTTACATTTGAGAAAAGCCATAAGGCACAGCGAACAAAAAGTGGTTTCTCGAATGTTCTGACAGACCTAGATGATTCTGCAAACATTTCTCGAATATCAATTCGAAAGTGTAAATATTTCGATTCCAATTCGGTGTTCCTAATTCGTCCCTATATCCTCTTAATTCACATCAGAATAACTCACCTTAGGCAAATAGTTGGCGGCACGCTAGACTAGCTGAATATATTTACTGTGGCAATATCTCTATCCATTTTTTTCCTGCTGCACTAAGTGCAACTGGCAATTATCAGTCCCAATCTTCAAATTAAGTTAATCATTTCCTTTTAGAATTGCCAAATAAAAGTATTTGCTGCATGTGAAATGCGAGAGAGGTCGGAATGGACTGGAAAATTGTTCCACTGAGTTGAGAAGACTTCGTTTCCTTATTCGTTTCTCATATAATGTTATTTCCCTTTGCGCGCCATTCTGATTTCTCACGATATAAAATTAGCAGACACACCATGTTAATATGTGGCTCTCATGCGCCTCTTTTAATAGACACTATAAGCCGTGGGGTTTCAACCCCTGACCTCAGTAGATTTGGCCGCAACAGAATTGGTTATTATTACTTGTTCAGCTACTGCTTTTGCAGGAAAGTCTTTTTTTTATCTTTTCTCATTTCACGACGACCACCCTCTCTTTTCTATTCCTGAATTCCTTTCTTTTTAATTTATTCTCTCTCTCCCACTCTTTCTCTTTCTCTCTCTCTATATATATTTATATACACACACATACACACATACATACACGTACACCTACACACACGTGTGTATGTATATATACATATATATATATATATATATATATATATATATATATATATGTGTGTGTGTGTGTGTGTGTGTGTGTGTGTGTGTGTAAGTTTGCGTGTATGTGAGTAAAATATGTATATATATATAAATATTTTAGGACATTTTTTATCTTTATACTTTCTTTTTATAGATACAAATATTTCAGTAAATGCTCATTTTATAAACGTATTAATACAGTATTAACGACATTTACCGACCTGAATGTCGTTAATACTGTTTATTACAAACAGAGCATTTACTTAAATATTTGTATCTATAAAAAGAAGGTATAAACATAAAAAAATGTCTTAAAATAATTGTCGGACTTTTTCTATTTCATAATATATAAATATGTATGTCTGCGTGAGTGTCGTTCCGACAATTTTTTCTCCCACTACCATAAAAAATTTGTCTGATGATCGCAAATACCGTGAAACCCATGGTCACAAACTTACATCATTTTTAATTTTTTCCCTTGTTCTTCTTTCTTTCTTTCTGTCTATCTTCCCTTCTCATATCTCTTGAGTACTTTTCTTTCTATTTCTTTCTTTGTTCCTTTCTTTCTTTCTATATTTATTTATTTCTTCCCTTATTTACAACCGAATGTTCAGGCCGGTAGACGAAATAAAATACTGTTTGAAATAAATAGAGTGTCTCCTCAAATATTGGTGTCTGCTAAAATAACGTTTTGTTGTTTTTGTTGTTGTTGTGTGTGTGTGTGTGTGTGTGTGTGTGTGTGTGTGTGTGTGTGTGTGTGTGTGTGTGTGTGTGTGTGTGTGTGTGTTCTGCTGTCAATAACTTCGAAGGAATCGTGAAACGTATCAAACCGACTAAGAACTCTTAGAAAAGAATCTCACATGGTGCTATCTGGTTGCACATTTTTAAGTGGTTCGGGACGAAAACCTTTCAGCACCCCCTCATACTTTCCTTTATCGTATTTGTCTTTCTTTTACTTAGACACCCAAGCAATCGCCCTTTCTCTCTCGCTCTCTTTCTCTATTATTTTCCTCATTTTCTCTCCCTTCGTCTAGACTAGCAAAACGCATGCCTAATTATTACTACGTGTTTACGATCACACTCCCGCAAACGCTGCACAAGAATATGGACAAAAGCGCGTTAGCACATACATCTAAGAACGCACATCATCTATATATCTGTAAACTCGCGCACAAAATCTTTCTTTCTCTTCTTCTTATTCCCTTTCCCTTTCCCTCTCTCTCTATCTCTCTCTCTTTCTCTTACAGACACTCTCTCCCTCTTTTCATTCTGTTAATAAATCAGTCAACCGGTAAAGCATTTTCTCTACATATCAATCTACTCGGAGGCAAACACAAGTCATATGTCCCTACGTAGGCAAATCAGTAATAATTGATTATGAATATTGAATAGATTTGTGCATTTCATTTGGATTTCCCGCCAAATACATCGTTATCCCAGTGAATGAATGGCCAGCACCTCAGAGCAGACATTGCACAGATATTTGCCTTTTGGCTTTTATTTTAACATGGAAAAGTTCTCGACCCAATCTGCTTCTCAAAATCTGACTAAATGAAGAAATCATCCAATTTGTATTCCGGTTCCTCTTTTAGTTGCGGTCGGAAACATTAAACTCTCGCGCAGCAAAGAAATGTATTTTACTAGAATGTCAGTTCCAAATTCCGGAAGAGAAATATTGTTTAATATTGTCAAAAAAAGCTTTGTAAATATTATTATTTAACATTTAGCACTCTGCATTATTAAGATTAATTCCCTTTCCACTGCATTCTTTGATGAGGTATCTCAATTGCAGTAAACTTATTGTTAATTTCACTCAAAGATGTTTTGTTGCCATGACAATACATCAATGAAATTCAAACGAATTCATATTTAGAAATCAGTCACTTTCAGTGGCAGGATAAGCATTTTGTACAGTAAATGAAATCATATACAAAGGAATAAAGATTAATAATGACGCTTAATGTGGCGTATTGTGTAAAGTCTCAAAAATCTCGTACACAAAAATTTTGTATAAATTTATTTTTGTTATTGTCGCTTGCATTTCAATTTTTTTTATTTGAAGAAGTTTTCTGAAGTTATTGCATACTATATATATATGAAGAATGATTTTAGGATTAATGATGCAATTAACAGTTGACGGAACATATAAGTAAATGAAACGATATCACTAAATATATAATTGGAATAAAATTTTACTTGCAGCTTGGAGACAAAATCGAAGAATTCTTCGAGTTATGAAGAGTGAAACTGATGGGAGCGTTTGTTAGTTTTTTTGTTTTTTTTTTTCATCGAGAAAAACTAAGTACCGACAAACCTCTCATCTATGCCCCCCACCCCAATCAACGGACAAAATCTGCAGGCAGAATAAAAAAAATAATCTACAGGAGAAAAAACTTCAAAATCGTCAGCGATGTATTTCAAAATTTGCGAGCTTAGTGGAACGTATTACTTCTCAAAGTGGCCGCATGGCGGCGGCGGAGGCCTTTCAATCGTAACGAAAACGGGTATAGACTATATAAAGTACGATACATTAGTGTGTGTATAAGAAAACTGCTGTGAAAAACCTATTATTTTTCATATTTTGATTAATATATCTATTAAGTATACATTTATTTATTCCATATATACATGTTTATAGTATTTACCATAGGATCATAACTACTGTCAGTTATTGCAGAGGTTTTATAAAATTCCCTTCCCTTCTACGGACGATCGTCTTTAACGGACCACCCATCCCTCATTAGTCCGTTGATGAGAAGATTGTATAAGCTTGGTAGCAAATATATATTGCATCATAATACTTGATTATTTCTTGTTTTTAGTAATTGCTTTAGCATTGAAAAATGTTGCTTAATGCTAGAGTAAATTGTTGCACAATGGCTCAGTAAAGGGTTTTCGGGATTATTATAAATCATTTATTGTTCACTACTAGCATCGTAAATATTATGTCACGGCAATTTCCATTTCTAGACAAAGAGACAGTAAAACAAATGCTCAAATTTATGTAATTTAAAGCATATAATATTTGTCAAGAATGTATATAGGGATTGTAAATGTTACGAAGCTGTTTCCCGAGCTGGATGTGATGTGCTTGTTAAATGAATGAAACCTTACTGTTTATATGTGAACAGAGGTACATCTGTCTTCAGTAAGACACACCTGAGTAAGATGTTATAGCGTTTTAGAATCGCATTCATGAAAGTGCACATACTAGTACGGGTACTTTTTGTAAAACCATCTAGGTCTGTCAGAACATTCGAGAAACCACGTTTTGTTCGCTGTGCCTTATGGCTTTTCTCAAATGTAAACTGGAAGGAAAATAAAAATTACAAACCGTAGTCGAGATTAAGGAGAACTCCCAAAACAGATAATGGACATTCCGAAATAGGATTTTGCAAGGATTTTGTAAATTAGGAATGAAAGTGGGCTATCTGCATTGTTTATTAAGAGTAGACTTTAAAGGGGTAAGACGGTATTCCTCTAGGTAAGTAACTTTTTATCAATAGTCAATAGATTGATGATTTCCGACAGTCCCAAATTATGAGAAGACTTAAATAATGACGACAATGTGTCGTGTAAGCGATCTAACCTCAAGGCTTTCTAGGTCGTCGCCATTTTTTTTATTTGCGTAATATCTCTTTTCTAAATTTACTTGAGAATATTCGCTGCATTCTACCAACTGGGAGTCAGGGCACACGGCAAGACAAGATATATTGTAAATGACCTGTGAGATGTAGATGTTAACTACACTGTTACGACAGATGTCGTTATCATATTCATGTAAAATTTGTCATTGTCTCTATCTCTCTCATTTTATTTGTGTGTGT
>OZ038484.1:2925741-2970741 GCA_964036315.1 Acanthosepion esculentum | reverse complement strand
CCTCAGAATCAGGTAATACTTAGCAAGCTTGATCCTTACTAGAGTGAGGACGATCCTCATTGGGTATTCGGTCAAGTTTAGTGAAAAGAAAATTCTGGTTTATTCACGACTGATTTACAAAGATCCATTATTTGAGGCCTATACTCAAGCAAGTGAACTTCATAACATAATGACTGTAGTGTGAGACAAAAAAGTTTATTTTCGAAATAGTGTGCTCTGTGTTACATAAATACGAATATGAATTCAAAGAAGTGTACAAGACAACATAATCGCGCCGATGAACCTATGATTCAGTGAAATTCTTCAAAGAATCTCCAATAATTTCTTTCTCCCATATTAATTTCATCTGATAAGTCAGATTTAGAACCCAAGCTATTCCAACCTTTCTATCCCGTGCTGTAAACAATGATCTATGCCAACGAATGCTCAAGAACTAACGTTGATTTAATTAGAAACCGCTGGAAAATCGACCGGCGATTGAGGCCCAGGAGGTAATTAAACGCACGTCAAGTTTCAATTTCATCCTGTTATTGTAGGCTTTTCTCTCTACAATGCTGTTTTGGCGTTGAAAGCTAGAAAAAAACGCCAATGTTCACAAATATTTCTCGCTTCTTTTTCAGATATTTGGAGACTTGTCACGTACACTTAGCAAGTAATCAAAATGTGGGCTGGAATAGACACTCGCTGTGATGATAGAGTTTTGTTTTGAATATTAAAGCGAAAAATGTGCGTATTTTTAGCCGATCACAAAACAGCGGGTTATGTTTCTTTTCTTATTGCATAAAAGAGGAAAATGATAGGAAGAGTTAAAAAGTACGAGCAAAAATTACACGCAATTAAGTGCGAAAAGCAAGACCGTGAAAAGATTACAATAAAATGACGGAAGAAAGGAAGGAAGGGGCGGACGGGGTTCGGAAGGAAGGAAGGAAGGAAGGAAGGAAGGAAGGAATGGGCGGACGAAAGAAGGAAGGAAAGAAGGAAAGAAGGAAGGAAAGAAGGAAGGAAAGAAGGAAGGAAGGAAGGGGGGAAGAGAGGAAGGAAGGAATGGAGGTCGGTATTTAGAAAGATGGATGACAAGATAAGAAATCTTGAATGAATGAAATGATGAAATGAACGAAAAAAGAAAGGATATAATTTAACGAGGAACAAAGACAAAGAAGTATAGAGGAAGGAAGGAAGGAATGAAGGAAGGAAGGAAGGAAGGATATAATCAAATGAAGGAAAATTAGGTGGAAGAAATTAACGAAAAAGAAAGAAAGAAAGAAAGGGAGGATGGAAGGAAGGCACAAGGGAATGAATGAAGGAGACAATATAAGGTGAAAGAAAGACAAGGAAAGAAAGCATGAAGGAAGGAAATTAGACGTAAGAAAATAAGAAACGTTGTAGGAAAGAATGAAACGTAAGGACAAACGAGAAAAAAGGAAATGCCGCAAAGAAAGGAAGAAAGAAAGAAAGAAAGGTTTATTATAAAGCCGAAAGCAGGAAATAATAAAAAGGGTAAGATAGAAAGTGAATCAAATAATCACAAAAGATATAATGATATGTCATTTTGAACGAAAAATGGAAAAAAGAAAGAAAGACGAAAAGAAGGAAACAATGACAAAAAATAAATGTGAAAGAAAGAGAAAAGTAGGACAAAAAAGAAAAGTAGGGAACAAAAAATAAAAATAAATGAAATACAGAAAATAGTTTTAACAAAAATTGCGAATTTGAGATGAACGTTTAAAAGAGAAAAAAGAAAGAAAGTATAAAGAAAGACAAAAAAAGAGAGAGTAGAAATGAAGAAAGTATAGTTGGTATAATATTTAGAGAGAAAGAGAAACTTCAATGAAACAGGAGCACATATGAAAGACATAAGAAAAAATATGAAAAAGGATGCATGTAAAAAGATGATGAGAATGAAATATCAACAAAAGCAAACAAAATAAGAAATTGACTCTTTTCAAAATTAGTCATTCCATTCACAAGAAAATGTTCTATTCTTGAAGACAATGTCTATTCTCCCAGGTAAATTATCGTATTTCTTAAACATCATTCTAATTTTTTTTTCAGAAACACCTGCATTTTTCAATAGAAGAGAACCAGGAGGAGGTGGAGTATTGATTCGTCGAAACAAAAATGCCCAAGTTATTTATTTGCCCCTGCACACAAAATATGTACTCTGTTTGTACCCTTCCCTTTCAAAACTGGACATCATCTTTCAGATATATATATATATATATATATATATATATATATATATATATATATATATATATATATATATATACGTAAACACATGTCTGTGTATTTTGTATGTATCAGTTACTTTATTCTTTTCTTATTAATTTCAACATTTTCATATTCGGACGCTGTCCACCAAGTGTCACGTCCTTAAACATAATGGTCAGGATTCGAAGTCTTTTCTGTCCAGCAAATTTGCCACCACCACTTCCACCAGTGTTTCTTTTTTTTTTATCCACACCTTTTCCCTAAACTGTCTTATCCTCCTTCTCCCACATATTCTCTCTCACTTTCTCTCACCCGGTTCTTGGAACATTCTTTTCACGCCCTACCTATCCTACCCCAAGACTCTAATCTTCTGGGCCGACTTCCTTAGGAGACAGACCCTGCTTCCTTCTCTTCCGTCACCTTGGTGCGCATTTGCCTTTCTATCCCAAACTTTCCCTGCCCGTAAAACTCCCAATATGCCCAATGAAATAATTTGCTACAGCTAATAGTTAATCTGTCCACGGGAAAGTGGCCTGCAGCGAAATGGCACGAGGGAAATCGGAAGGGGTAAGCTGGTGAGTTGGGGTTTGTGGCCTGGTTGGGAATGGTGGATCGGATATATCGTTGCATTGTCCAGCCAAATGACCATACATCAATGCTGAAAGTGTGATATTCTTTCTACACCTTTCCCAATTTTACCTCTCTCTCTCTTTCCCTCTTTCTCTCTCTCTCTCCCTCTTTCTCTCTTTCTTTCTCTCTATCACCCCCTCTCTCTCTCTCTCTCTCTCTCTCTCTCTCTCTCTCTCTCTCTCTCTCTCTCTCTCTCTCTCTCTCTCTCTCTCTCTCTCTCTCTCTCTCTCTTCTTTACACGATTTTATTTCTGTCTTATTCCCTCTTTCTTCTCTTTCGCTCGCGTGCACGCGCGTTTCAAATAATTTTGATCCCGGTACACCACCGAAATCTCTATGAAGACCATTCTTATCCCACCCGGCCGAAATACGCCCATAAAACATTCTCGACTACTTCCGTGTTCATTTTGCCGGTGCAATTAGAAGAAGAAGAAGAAGAAGAAGAAGAAGAAGAAGAAGAAGAAGAAGAAGAAGAAGAAGAGGAAGAAGAAGAAGAAGAAGAAGAAGAAGAAGAAGAAGAAGAAGAAGAAGAAGAAGAAGAATTAGAAGAAGAATATCAACAACAGCAAAGATTTATGCAAAGACTATCAATAGAACATAATAAAACGAAAAAGGGGAAACGAATAAAAAAGAGGGAAAAGGAAAAATTGAATAATTAAGGTAAAAAATTCGATCAAAAAAGAAAGTGAATGTAAATATAAAAAAGATGAAAATCGGATAAATTTATTGAAATATATGAAATAAAATGGAAACTTTTTGTAGAATTCGATGTAAAATAGTCATTTAAGCTTAATTAAAAGCGTACTTGGTCGAAAACAATGGAAACATTAGTAAATATATTCATATATATTGAAAAGAAATCATATATATATATATATATATATATATATATATATATATATATATGTGTGTGTGTATTTATGTATGTGAAGAAATATAGTTTTAAAGTGTCTATATTTATGGGATAAAGTGCTCAATATTAGAAATAGAGCGTATGTAAATATACATATAAAAGTGAACATTGAATTCAAAACTCAGAGGCGACAGGCTGTTTCATGCTAGGCACAATCTTCAGGCGCCCTGACGATTGCGCCTAACATGAAACATATATATATTTACAGTAAGGTTCAGAAGAAGCTTCCTACCCATCTAATACGGAGGGAATGCGGCTGGTTTTATTATATGTTTGTGGCATGGCGTGTTTTTCACGTGAAAGTTTGACTTGGCAGAATCAGGAAATGTATTTCGTCCAAGTTCTTTCTGTGGACGTAGCGGTAGAGCAACGATATATATATATATATATATATATATATATATATATATATATATATATATATATATATATATATAAGTGAACATCGAAATCAACACCCAAAGACAACAGTGTGTTTCATGCTAGACGCAATCGACATACCAGACTGTCGCCTCTGGGTGCTGATTTCAATGTCCACTTTTATAATTACATACGCTATATGCCTGATATTGAGCACTACAACCCATAAATATACTATACCTTAATACTATATATATATATATATATATATATATATATATATATATATATATATATATATATATATATATATATATATATATATATATCGCTGTTATACCGCTAAATGTGAGTTAAATATCAAATGCAGATCAAATGTGGATTGGAATTTGACAGGATGATAAAATAAAGAACAAACAGAAAACATATATCAACCTAACAGGTTTCACTTTTATTAAATCTCAGTCATATGTATATTATAGATATTTCAATACAAGTATATATGTGTGTGTGTCTATATATCTTTGTGTGTGTTATTTCATTGGTTAGATGTATCTGAATAATTATCCCTGTTTATTTATAAATTGTGAAATTAATGTCTACCGTCTAAACCAACGAATGTTTTATTCAATTAAATGTCTCGTCGGGAATCGAAGTTACATTACTTTTGTTTTATCTTGAAACTATCTTTTAGATTGATTTGCTGTTATCATTTTGGCTATGGATCATCTTACATCTATTCAAGTCTCAATTAGCTTTTTGTTTATATCTTAAATAAACTGGACTGTTCCCTCAAACGCAGTGTTAGGGTTATGGGGATAAATGATGTCATAAGAAGAAGAAATCCATTAATTGCTCATATTTTTACATTTCAAGTATAGAAATAGAAACTTTTCTTAAAATAAGGGTGATATAAAATCCTCGAGGCTAAGAAATTAACTTACAAAACTCAAAAAGATCAACGATTGAATCTGTCAAAAGGAAATTATGTGGAACGTGGAATGTGATGCGGTTGGATTGAAAGAAGTTCACTGTGAATCTTCCTTGTGGATTCGCATTTCATTAGCATCATTTGCGCAAAGACCTAGTGTTTTTCCTTGTGGTCAAGATGGTGGGAACTCCTTTTAGAAACATTTTAGACACAGAGGCATCAACACTGCAATGGCACTGTGTTTTCACACCTCAGAGCGATCATCAGAATTAGTCTGCGTGTGAAGATTTTAAAGCAAACAAACAAAAAAATGAAGTATTTAGTCACCTTTATTCAACAGTTTTATATCCGTACTTCTTTCCTGTGGTATTTGGTACGTCATGCTGTGGAACAATGCATCAGCCTTTGGCAACAAAATACTTTTTCATAAATATATATCATTCCGAAGACACATCTAAGTTTTGAGGTAAAACATTTCATAATTTTACTTATATGACCCCAAAAACTGATAAAATATTTGAATGTTGACATTGGAATATTTATTCTTTAAAACGAAATTAGACTACAGCTCAAAATATCACTGGTAGCCTATTAGACGAGAAAATCTGTCCGTAATAAAACATGAAAAAAACATTCCCACTCTATTTAAAATCAAACTTTTTTTCTACAAGTTCTTCAGTTAACTTGAAAATATTGATAAAATGAATATCTATGAGACAATTGAAACGAAACTACGCATGCATTTTAAGGTAGAAACGTGTATAATGTTAATATTTAAGAGTTACTTTTCAAAGAGTGCAAGTTGACAATCAATAGTATGAATAATGTCATCAAATTGTCGCCTCCTTCTACCTTTGTATTCAGAAGATATCTTCCCAGAAAACCTAAAACTTGAAACCTATCATTATTGTTCACATCCTGCTCAGTCATTCCTTTTGGTTGCATAAATATCTGTATTTCACATCACAGTTCATAGAACAAATTCTGTACGATTCACTGTCAAATTAGTGTGATATGTCAATCTGTTTGTTCTGACTTACCACTGATAAGTAGTTGAACTGTTTGTTGTTCAGCCGTTGTATAATAATATAATAATTTTTAACAAAAACCTTGATGCTATTCATTTTAGTAGTTTACAGTAAAATAATTGTCGATTGCAACAAAAATACAGTTTGTGATTGGATTTTTCGGTTGTGTTATGCCTTTAAGTTCTTTGATGCACCACCGTTTCTACCAAACAATTAAAATGTGCAAGTGATGGACAGTTTGCATCCAAAAACAATTCATTTATTCTATAACCTCTCTCTAGCAAATTCATTAAGTAAATTGTCCTGTTGGTGTTCCATGATTTTTCTCTAAGAAGCAAATGTTTTCTAAGCCACATGTCTAAACCGGTGTAATCCATTTCTCTACTTGAATCAGTTCAACAAATATACTGTAAACATACTGTAAACATTTTGAATATTTTGAAATGAATTTTAAGTTTCTCTGATATTTCAACGTTTCCTTCTGTAATTGTGTCTCTCGAGGAACTTATGTTTAGAAATAATTGTCGGTTTTGCGGGCATATATCTTTCCATCTGAAAATTATTTGGATGATATAGCAATTACCGATTTGATAAGCATATTTAAATAATAACTGTTTACAATTATTTTTATCACTTTAAATTTTCCCAGGTTTAAATATCCCATATTATATACTCTGAAATTTGCATGGTTATATAATGCTTTCGAAAGTTATAGACTTTCGTTATATGTTACAGACAAAGCAAGCATGTCCGCTTTAGTTCAATTAAAATAATACAAGCAATTTCATTTGTTCCTGAAACACGCGAGGTTATTTGTTAAGTGCGTTCTCTTCTATAATAAAGACTTCAAAGCAATATTAACTTGAACTTATACTACGCCTCATCTGCTTCAAGAGATAATTTCATCTTCTCCACGTGACTTCTTTTCAGTAATTTCCACTTAATTCAATATGGCCTCCCTTGTTTACATTATTTCATTGGACCATCTGTAAATGGGCGGCAACTCTCTATGCAGTATGCAAGGGCGCTAACTTCAAACGTAATCGAAAGTTAACATAAATATTTTTCTTTTCTTAATTCATTTTAAAGAAAGAGAGAGATATAAATGAACGATATAAGTCAGCGTAGTTGAGGGTGATGGGACACATGTGGCCAGCGGTTCGCATGTTTAATAAACCTTGTTTAAATCTTCTCCTCTACAAAAACAAATAAATAAGATTCCTATCTTGAAAAGATGCATACGTTTTAATATATTTATATTTCCTTTAATGATTTACTGGATATGATATAAACAAAGCTCACAGAAATACAACAATAAAATGTTAACATTCTATTGGCATTACTAGTGAATTTCTCACCGCCGGAATTTGCATATCTTAAACATAACATAAAAGGAGTCGTAAACAATTTCTCGTTAGCAGACTTACTACGAGATATATGTATACCATATATAAAATTAAAGAGTTTACATCAAATTTTACTTTAAAATATTGAGCGTGTAAAGGATATTAAATTTCTTCTATGAAATTGAGTATGACTATTTTGGAACTATATGGGATTTCTTCATTATTGAGAGAAATCAGTAGAATGTGGCATTTTAAGACAGAATCATTCTTAGTCTATGTACCGTATCCTTTCAAGATGTGGATGTTGATGGCTCTCCACATTTTCCTGTCTTTTTTTAGATCTTTCGCTGTGACACTCTAAATATTTACTCAAACTCGTTAGCAAGCTTATCCGGTGTTTTCCTCTTTCTTTCTTGACTTTAAAATGTTCTGTCCACTTTTTGAGTTTACTGAATTTTGTTATATACTGAGTTTTTATTTACGAAAATATTCAATCAAAACAGGGCCCAAGAGCCACTCAATATAGACAATTACTGAATGAGGTTGTTTTATGTCAGTAGGAGGTGGAAGTATGCGCAATTTATGAGGATATATATGATAGATAACAGTTTCCTGTCTAATATAACTTTCTTAAAGTTAGAGCCCTTGTGTTATTATTCGGATAGAATATGTCGACTAAGGGATTCAATTATGTTACTAAATTTTACTTCATATGTGAATTTACGAATTAACTTACAATAATATATGAGAGCATAGTAATGATTAAGATGAAGACAAAAAATGAACCAGTTGAGATGATCATAAAATTCTGATAGCATTGAATGACTTTTGGAGAAATAAGTTCACAGAAGTGTCAAGTGAAATAGAGAATATGCACGATTTACATTGGTCGGGCTGTTGTCCTCATCTCGGTTAAGATATTCACAACTTTTCGGCCGTTGTACGCTCCGGCTTTCTTCAGATGTTGTACACTAGGGTTTTTAACTGAATCTTTTATTGAGTTCATGAAAGTAGATAGTTCTAGATCCACGTGCCATGCCTTTTCTGGATATCTCACTTGTTAGTTAATTTCTTCTGTGACCCGGTATTGAACTTACAACTTTTGGGGTCAAGTCAAAGCTTTTATCCACTGGGCCATGTAGGTTTCAAAATTCCAACGTATATCACCTGAAAGACAGTGGATCGTACAACGCTCGAAACGTCGTGGTTATGACAGTATAGATGAGGACAACTGTCCGAATATTGTAAATAGTGTAAATTGTCACAATACCTCATCTCAGAAATACAGACAGATGTAGAATACAGAATATTAGTAAGATATTTGAAAAATCAATTTATTAAAATTAATTTATGAATATCAATTTATTAAAGTTGCCAAAGAAACATGGTGTGAATGAATGCCAGCTTTATCTAACAATCGATTTGGTAATCCACGTAATAAAAATACGAATATAGATATTAATCAGGAAATCTCAAGTCAGTATTAGAAATAAGGAAAAGTCACGTAGAATTGTACGAAACACTAAAGAAGTTCTGCACTATCCAATGCCAAAATGCTGTCAAAATGACAGATTGTAAAAATAAATGATGTCTTCGATAATGTCTGACATGAAAACATTCTTGAAATGTTAAAATAGCAGGATCTAAACGGAAAGGCTATGCATATAATCTGAAAATTTTGAAACAAACCGGTAATCTGAGTGAATTGATCGGTTATGGCAAATAGAAATATTAAAGTGACAAAGTCGTGTATCCCCATCGTGCAACAAGATAGTTAAAGAGAGGCCTAGCAGGGGTGATATTCATGAAATAATCTTAGTGTCGTTTGAGGATCGAACAGGAAAATTGCAATAAATATTAAACAAGGAAATATGAGTCGAGAAAGTCGAGAAGAAAGAGCAGACCAATAAGATGGCATGCGTGGTGGTCCAATCTGAATGTCAAAATTAGTCAAATGCTGAAAGCTAATTTTTGCAAGTTTATGTGATGGTTATCTTCCGTTATATTATAGACATGTGTACAATATCAATTGCAAATTACAATTTGGAGATCCTAAAATAAATAAAAAAGTACAAGTTAAATTTCAAGGAAGCGTTTTGATAGATGTACACTGGAATAGCGAAAGTTAACTTCCAAAAGCTAAGCAATGTATTAATACAAATGTTGTTAGAAACAAAGAAGACAGTATTGAACTCTTCGGTAATATCAATTCTTCTATATAAAGACTGAGTCTTAAGACAGCAGAAAATTTGATCTGCATAGTGATGGTGTGAATATCATGAGCAGAACATGTGAGTAACGACGAAATTGTGCAGAATATGAGAACAAAAAAGATACTTATACACTTAACATGAGGAAGAGAGAGTTGAAGTTTTTAGGGCACATATGAAAGAAAGAGGGCTTGCAAAATTCAATACTCACAGGACAGATTGAATGCAAGAGAGATAGTTTAAAAACAACGCATAACCTACCTAGTGAGCTTGAATAAATGAATGGCGGAAAAAGTTTTAAGAGTGATAACAAATAGACAAAATTTATTAAGAATGACAAGAAATTGTGGGGGGCCATGATCGCTAACGTACTGAAGTCGTACGTTGCATAGAAGAAGAAGAATGTGCAGACTGGCGTCACAAAAATGGAATCGGTAAATTTTGGCTTTTACTGAAAATTATGAAGAATATTATGAACAGAGCATGTAAGAAATGAGGAAGCAATAAAACAGGTAAATAAACTGTTCAAATGAATGAAAGAAGGCTAACATTAGGTGTGCTTAATTAGAAACTAATAATTGGTAAATGTAACGCCCATATGAGACATCGAAGTTTAATGTA
The DNA here is from genome assembly GCA_964036315.1 of Acanthosepion esculentum. Lineage (NCBI taxonomy): Eukaryota > Metazoa > Mollusca > Cephalopoda > Sepiida > Sepiidae > Acanthosepion > Acanthosepion esculentum. Next base: position 2,960,492 of record OZ038484.1, on the reverse strand, counting down.
ACAGAGGAATGCAGCTAATAATGCATTTGTTAATTCTGTGTACATAAATAGAGTAACATGTAATACATAAAGGGTAATGTACCGTTGGGAGAGAAAAAAAAGGAAAGTGGGGAGAGCCATTTGTCTATGTTCTGAAAAAACACAGAACATAAAGAAATAGAGAGAAATTAGTATCGAAATTATTTTCATTTTGCTTATGTATATTCACATTGATATATCAATAAATTCAAGCAAATATATACAGAGATATCAAAAGATATGGAGGAGGTACCCTATATTTGATAAAACATCTACAGCAGTTCATAAATAGCAAACAACCTAGCCTAATTTACATGGCATACGCCAAATGCTATCATATTGATCGAGGCCTCATTAATATTGCAACTGCCAATCCGAAAATAAAAAAACGGCGTATTCATGATCAATAATTGACACACCCAGAGGTACCACAGTTATGCAGACCAAGTTCACGTCATTTGTCATAATCGTGAGGGTCGTGAAAAGTTATGGCGATGTCATGCCACCCTGCTTGATACTGTAAGGCATGAGATTCAATGAAGCCACCTTCATCAAAGTGTTAGAGTATAATCAATCTCTATGCTTTTTATGAAAACTTTTATTTTAGCAAATAATTTTTTATTCAAATTTTATATACATAAATATATAAACACACCCGCACACACAGACACATACACAGGCACAAAAACACACATACATACATACATAAACACACAGAGGCACACACACACACATATATATATTACAATGAATCATTCATACAAGAACTAGATTAGTAAAGTTAATGATATCAAATGGCGAAATCCCTTCGGTAACAAAATTTTAAAGGTGCATTAACCGACCAATCACTCGAATTTGTATGAATGATTCATCGTAATATAAATTGAATTGCACTACATAATATATATATATATATATATATATATATATATATATATATATATATATATATATATATATATATATATAGATAGATAGATAGATAGATAGATAGACTGTATTTTCATTTCTTTAAGTATATTTCGCATTTTCAATTGATCAGAATTAGCTTATCCAACTGTTTTTCAAGTCTTTAGTCGTGAGGTGGTTTTAAGTTACACAGAAAAGATTTTCTTTTGTATATGAAAATTTGGAAATGAACTTTGATCGTTCTGTAGGGATTTATTTCCTCACCGAAAAACAATTATTCCTCTATTTCCCTCTAGTTAAAGTTTACATCACTTTGAAATGTTGTTTAAGCTAGTGCTTTTTTTCTTATTCTTCAACTTAATTTGGGCCTTTTTATATATTTCCTGTTGTTTAATTATTTTTTTTATGTCAGTAGCATTTCTAGTTATAATGAACTTCTGTTAATCCCATATTTCTTTGAATTTCATTTGGATCTTACAATGAATGTTAATTTATTTTTTATCCAGTTACCGTTTATTAGGCATTTGTATTTCGTTCTACACTTACAAGTGGTGTAATGTGTTTTTGTAGTGTACTGATCATTTTTCAGTGTTGCTTTCTTCATGATTTTAGTATGTTTTCAGTATCTAATTTATACATTCTATGTTACAAATCTTTTACTGTATTACCATCGATTTTTGTGCCTGATTTTGTGAAGTGTTTGTTGATGAATTTGTTGAATATCTTACCTATATTTGTTTTAGCATTTTTATTAATTGGTATTTTAAACAATATAATGTTTCTATTTTTGTTGGGTTTCTTGTGTTCCGTTAAGTGTAAACGTAAATTTTACCGACAAACCACCGACCTGTATTTTGTTTCATACTTTGTTCTTCTTCATTCAATTTTTTGTTTGTTTTAAGAGATGACGCATACTCTGCATCTGAGGAAGAGTGGAATTTGATCGATTATCTTAGGTGGATGGTTGAAGGATGTGTATATACAATGTAGGTAGTCGTATGATGTTGCATTATGGGTAGTAAGATCTATTGTGTTATCCCGACGGTTATTGGGTTGGCAGTAATTATTAAGTTTAAAATTCTATTCTACAGGCTAATGAGTAGGTGTAATTTGTTTAATATAAAGTATTGGCTTTGTCTAACGTATTTTAAATTATCTACGTTGTGTATGGTACATATATTTGATTATATGGTCATATATCCTACAAGATATTGATTTATACTGTTCCATTTTGTATGTTTGGTTTAGTTTCTGTCTATATTTCTGAGATGAGGTATTATGGACATTTTTTACATTATGCGGACTATTGTCCTCATCTTTGTCGCCATATTTAAATATGGCGAAAAAGAATTGGTTTGGTTTGTTTTGTTTTACGGCATATTCACCTCAATAGGTTATTTAATGCCGACAAGATTTTTATTAATGTTTTTTCCATATATATTGTTGTTATTTTTTCCTTCAAAAATCTATTTCTGGTAATATTTTTTCTTCAAAAATATATCGCTCGTAATATCTATTTTTAAAAAAAGTATTGCTGGTAATAATTTTTTGCTTCAAAACCTTATTGCTGGTAATAAATTTTTACAAAGTATTTCTGGTATTAAAACCTATTTTTACACTTTCACGGTGTGTTAACCCCAGTTTCGGGGTTAACTATTTGCCGATAGCTAGGACCCTGACAGCTGCTACCGGCCCGGGTCAGAGTGGACCTTGGAACACCAAGAATTAAGAGGTGCTTCCACGCTACTCAAAACCCCCTAATCAGAGGCCTTCCTGTTGGACGTAGTTTATCGTCTTATCCAGGCTGGGAATTTGTAAGTAACGTAGTAAAATATATTTTCGTTTCTGTGTTTTGAGTTAGGTTTATGTTTAGGTGTGGGAAGCTTGTTATATCTATTTTCTTCTCATGACTAAGTTTACATTTTCTTAGTTATTGTTGTTGATTGATGCTGTTTTCCCTATTTTCCATGATGTTTTGGTATATATATATATATATATATATATATATATATATATATATATATATATATATAGTTTACTAAAAACTAGGTAATCCGTATGTGTAGACCCAAGGAGGATAAAATCCAGAGAGCTCAATGTAAATCAGAGCTAATAATTTAAATAAAAACAAACCACTTTATAGTTCCATATAATAAATTATTTCACTAAAGACCGCGGATCATCAGATTTTACTTATATATATATATATATATATATATATATATATATATATATATATATATATATATATATATATGTGTGTGTGTGTGTGTGTGTGTGTGTGTTGTTTTTTTGTTTGTAATTGTCCATATAGGTTTCGAAAGCATTGTGCTATTCGCGTATCTACTATTTGTCATGAATGTAAAGGTAATGTCTCTTCTTCCAGGGTCCTTCAGTTAAAACTCGTTATAGTTTTCTTCGTTATACACTCTGATATTACAAAGTCTTAGTATATTATTTTGTTATATACAAACAATTACCATTTAAGGGACATTCGTCCTTTGTTCTGCGGTTACATTTTGGTTTGGTTTGGTTTGTGCAGGTGGTTTGCTGGTTATTTTTCTGTTTGCTATTTTATTATTTGTATCTTTTTCTCGGTGTAATTGTAGCTGATTTTGATTGTAATTCATGGTGGATAAGATTTGAAGATCTGAACTGTTTTGTGTAAATAGATAATGAATATTTTTCCTGTGTCTGTTTTTACGTTTTTCTTGCATTGTGTGTTGAACTATATGAATTTTCTGTCTGTTGTTATTTTGTTATGAACTGTGTGATATGTATATGTGAGAGTGCCGACAATCCTCTATCTATATCTGTTTCATAAGTAGTGGGGCTTCGTTGAACATGATGTCATTGGATGAATGTTTAGAAAATCTGCGGTTAATACATCATTCACAAACACTTCCCCTCTCATCAAGTACAATAATGTACGAATGACCAACATAGATACGATGAGCCAAAACACAACACACAGACACAGAGATGAAGCATGAAATAAACAGTAACCGCTTGGTGTTGATCTTGGTCTATCTCTAATATTTACCACTTTAGCCTATACTATGAAACTATATTTTTATCATATTATACACATATATATTTGTGTGTGTGAGTGTGTTCGCGCGTGTGCGTGTGGTATATTCCGAGCAGACTTTTTTTTAATGATTACAAAATCTGAGAACACTTTATATTTTGACATTTGTGGCATAGCTGCGAATAATTGGGACTTTCTTAAGTTTGTCAGGCGATTGAACAAAATCATTTACTCGATGTTTTATTCCAACAGAAATGGTTTCTCATCTTCTTTGCTTTTAAACGAGAAGCTCGTTTTACGCTTCTCAATTCAATTGATTCTAGTCAATATTTATTGCAAAATATGAAATTCTTTTTTTATCTCTTCTCTCTTCAACTATTTTCATCGTCTAGTTTCTACAATCTGGTAATAAATCTAGGTTTTCCGTTTAGTTTCCTTGATACTTCACTCCTACTTTCAAGAATTGCCAATAGCTAGTTTATCCAAAGAATTAAATTAATTATAATTTACATTATTTCCACTCGGACTGTGGATTATAATCACTGATAATAACAACAAAGATGGCGACAATAGTCCGAGTGTACATAACTAATGATAAATCATCCCGGAAATTTAGACTCAAATTAATTAGAAATAATTGCATTATCTCAAATAATTTATTTGTCGCCTCTTTTCATGTAACCCATCCTTGTTTGAGTTTAAGGAATTTTAATCCTTAATTTTAATTAAAATCAATATCTTTAAAATCTAAACATTTTCCTAAAATTCAAAATTTGCACTAACGATATTCTTAAATTTAAATCCGCATATCTGCAAAATCCAATCGTTGCTATTTTTCCACACAATATTTCCAGTTATCGGTCGTCCTATAATGTTTGCTTTATCTGCATTTAACTGTTAATTTTCCTCATGTCAAATCTTTGCGAATAGAGACTTCGCAGTTAAGTCATCCCAGGTTTTTGTCCCGTCGGCCGCCTTCAGTGAAGAACCTAATGCGACATTGTCATCCGTCAAAATCCGTACTAATCATGCAGGCAATAACAGCTGGTTGGAATCTATCGCGATTTCACGTCAGTTAAAATCATTCACATAAGCCGATGATTTGTTGTAGTCGTCTAAAAAGATTATGGGTGGATTAGAATAGATTCGGCCTTTTTCTTTTTCTGAGTCATCATAAGAAAACAATGAAAAAAGTTCGCTACTTAGTCAATTCCAAATACTGATGTATTAACCCGAACTGACATTCAACTACCAAATGACATTTATTTGGATGATATTTAAAGTCAAAAGGCAGTAATACAGATGGCTTTATTAAAGGGCTTTATATTTATTTCAATAATAGTTTTTATTTTCGTCAATACTATTCTATAACAGAAGCTGTTTAAAACGTTTCATATGTAAAAGAGATTTTCTGAAAACGTAAGATTTTCTCGTTTGTTTCTGAAAGCTGACCAGTGCGTTGCCCCATTGTCGTGCGTATGTACTAAGGTTTGTTTCATGTTCTATGAAGTTAAAGCAGAATAAATGCAATAGGAAGATAGGCAATTCTTTTTTCAATAATTAATTTTTCGAACACGTCTAAGTGTCCCCAACATCATCAAAGATTAAATAACTAAACGTCTCACCTCAGTTATAATTTCCAATTATATTTCCGATCTTAGACAAATGCATCAATGTGATAAAGTATTTACGGTTTTTAATTAATTTATCATAATATAAAATCAATTCCTATAGAGGTTTACTGCTTGCCAATAGGTCGAAAGTCGGAATTTGGACAGTGAGATTGACATATGTACTCAAATTAATCCCTTTTTCACTTGAAAGTTCTATTGTATGCAGAAAATGTTCATAATGACACGGAAAGCATACTCTTCACAATTATTGAAGACAAACCATTCATTTGATTATTACAGACCAAGAGACTTGTTTCAAATCATGGCTTTCTTAATCCTTTGAGACACAAAAGCGCATACATGTGTCAACTTTTGTTGTAATAGTAAATTGGCATTCAATGAAAACCGTTTGATAAAAAACAAAACTTTGTAAAATTGTGTAAACAAGAGGAACCTAGGCTTTCCTCTAAACTAAGCCACATAAATGGAATAAACGACATCGCCTATTAAAATTCAAATAAAAATGTAAAGAGAATCTCTGTTTATCATTGCAAATCTGACTTTATTCAAATTTATTTGATTTTTGTGCACTCTTTATAAGTTTCATTATGTGCAGTCTTGTAAAAGTGGAAAAATCTCAATAAAATTGAGATCCCCAAATATACAAGGGGGGCCTTATTGCTAACGTATTGGTTTTATCATTTGGAAGGTGAACATGCTGTAACATTGAAGACATTTATTACATGCTTACCTTAGACACAGAAAGGGAAAGTTAGCGGTTGTTAAAAAGTATATCAGTAATCACAATTACTGTTGGAAAAGGTTATGATTTTTCAGATCTGCTTATAAATCATCCTCTTCTCGGCGTCTAACCCAAGACCTATTCGCTGTCCAAACTATGACTCCCTAGACTGGCTGTTCAGAATCTGACATGACTGGCCAAGCGTTAAGCATGCAAATAAGGGACTAAGAAGTAAAGTTAACACAACAACTACTTCATAAAATTAATGATTGTTAAATATTTATTTAATGCAAAATGAAAACAACCACTTTGAATCTATAACCTTCATAGATAAAATTTGCTATTTTGCGGCCTTAATATGAGTTCAAGGTTAAAATGAGTAACACAAGAAAATAAATAAGAAATAGATGACAATGCATATATTAAGAAAAAAAAATTAAATTTGACGAAAGGGAAGAAAGACATGAAACTAGATATATCCAGTAGCGACGGTTTTTTAGCAAAGTGGGATAATCTAGAGATTTACGAATGATTTTTCCATCTTTGTTGGCTTTTCGGGCAATATTTTCTCTAACATGAAAAGTATTTTCATTAATATTTTCAGATATCACCTTTCTTATTTTCCGACAATGAAATGTTATGCTTTGCTTATGTGTATTATATATGGTATCTATAAAAGTAGTTTCCCACAGTTTCCAATCAGTTTTTATACTGCATAATATTCTCTTGTATTGAATCTAAATTGAGCTAAATACATCCAAATATATAAATAAACTAACAACCGATACCGATAAACTAGCCGTTTAGAAAAAACAAATAAAGATAATCAATCCAAATAAATCAATTAAAAACTGTTCCCGCCAAAATAAATAGTCAGAACAAACCACAACAATCAACCCACAAATCCAAAAATAGCTTTTTCTTCCCAAACAAAAACAAAACTATTAAATAAGCTATATAAACAAATTTTTTATTACGTTAATAAAAAACACCGATCAAAATAAAAATAATAAATAAATAAATATATAAGATAAAAATAAATAAAAACAAGCAAAATAATTTGACCCAAATAAATAAATAAACAAATAAACGACTTCCGTTAAAATAACCGCCATAATAGACTACCCACAATAAGCTATATAAACAAAATTTTACTACGTTAATAAAAACTACGATCAAAATAAAAAATAAAAAATAAAAAAAATAAAAAATAAATATATAAGATAAAAAATAAAAATTAAATTAAATAAAAACAAGCAAAATAATTTGACTCAAATAAATAAATAAACAAATAAACGACTTCCGGTAAAATATCCGCCAAAATAGACTACCCAAAATGCACCACTGACCCGTATATACAAATAGCCGAGAAAAATAACAATACTCGTGGTCTGACGATTGCATCTAGCATGAAAAAGACTGTCGCCTCTAAGTGTTGACTTCTATGTTCACTTTTATATTTACACACGCTCTATCTCTGATACTGAGAACTTTATCCCATAAATATAGCACACTTTAAGACTATATTTCTTCATATATATATATATATATATATATATATATATATATATATATATATATATATGAATATATATCACTTCATCACTTGATAAGACACCAGAAGTGTTGCAACAAAATGGCTATTTTTATAGTGATTTTATGCCTTATTTATGTTATAATTTGCGAATAAATTATATTTGTTCTACTCTGTATTGAAGACGCTTTTAAGAATAGTAATTTTGATTTTGGAATTCATTCCATATACACCAATCCTATACTTATATATATATATATATATATATATATATATATATATATATATATATATACATATATATATAAAATTGAACATAGAAGTCAACACTTAGAGGCGACAGTCTGTTTCATGCTAGATGCAATCGTCGGGCCACGAGTTCTGTTATTTTTCTCGGCTCGTGGCCCGACGATTGCATCTAGCATGAAACAGACTGTCACCTCTTAGTGTTGACTTCTCTGTTCACTTTTATATTTACACACGCTCTATCTCTGATATTGGGCACTTTATCCCATAAATATAGCACACTTTAAGACTATATTTCTTCATATATATATATATATATATATATATATATATATATATATATATATATATATATATATATATATATATGTTTATCTACCGATCGGGATATTCTAGAAATCTTAGAGAATTGACATGTCAAAAATATTGTACTACGCTCTATGTCTTTACAAATAATTGTCTTAAAGGGTTTCGGTTATGAAGCTCCGAAACTTACATTTCCGTCTAAGATTTTACATGAGCGAATTTCTGCTTCATTTGTTAAATTTAACAACCTCTTTCGGACAGCGCCTTTGGGTGCTGGACGCGTTTCAGAGTTTTGTCGGCCATTTAAACTCAAGGGACATTGATTTGCTGTTACCGAAAAAGATTTTATCACTGTGGATATCATGTGGAAACTGACTTGTCAAGTTCACGTCGTTCTCTGATTCCTTGGGGACGCTAATCTGGTCAACTAACACATGATGCCATCAGCTACGAAGATAAAGCACATTTCAGTGAAGCATTCAAATAGACAACAAAGTCAGATTGTAATTTATTGGTATTTACCAAACTTAGCTTCGGATGCCACAGGACCTCAAGTGATAGAAAATCAGAAATCATTACAAAAGCAAACGTATCTACAACATAAGTTCGGTTTCAATTTGTGTTCAACTTAATTTAGAAAGAATCAACAAGCGAAACATTGCCATGATAGATTAGCTCCCAAATTAAAAAAACGGATTTGTTTTGTGAAATAATCATGCGAAACAAACATTAAGGTAGCCACAGAAATGGCTTTTATATTATATTATATTCCAACATGAAACATTGGCAATATGATAAATATTTCAACCAAAGATGCAAATTGATATTTTTATTTCATAATGTTAAAGGGGATATAAACCAACAGAAATTGCTTGACGAATTATATGAACACTTTTTCTTAAAATCTCTTAAAAAATTGAGAAAATATTTGATTGCGTTTTAGGTTCTTCGAATTTATAGTTTTATATACGAATGCGACTGTTGAAAAAATATTAGAAAATTACAAATAACTGTTAAATTTATTATAGATTCTTGTCTTATTTTCTGATAATTTCGTGTATGGACGCCAGCAAAAATCGACACTTATATTCACACACACACACACACGCGCGCAATTCAAAATTCTTTTTTACAATACTGGACGTCGTTCAGTTGGAGAAAGCTATTTTTATTCATGTTTAGTAAATACTGTTTTTATTTACTTACAATATCCCTTGGCCGCTACATAATACAGAATTAATAGATTTAAAAGCGTATATATTATTTTAAATGAATTTAAATTAAAATGAAAACAATTCTTGTAACAATTCATAATTCAGTTTTTATTTTCTAAAGATAATATTGCTCTTAATATATTTTATTCATAACAGTAATTAAAAGCTTTTTTAACAAGAAATATCTTCCTTTTAGTCCATTATTTAATTCGCGATTCGGGGCAAATTTGAGAGTTCTGTTTGATTAAAACAATAGGATCATTTAAAATATAACATTAAGTAAAACATTAAGAGGAAGCAAACATATTTTTAAATCTGTTCGCCAGAAAGCATATGAGAAAATATTCATTATTAATGTCTTACAAGACTGCTAACAAAATAATTTCGATGAGAAAACATAAATCAATACACTCACTAACCACACACAGACTACACACACATACATACATACAAGTACATACACGTACATACACGCTACATAAGAATACACACACACACACACACACACACACACTATATATATATATATATATATATATATATATATATATATATATATATATATATATATATATATATATATAGCAAATACAGTAATGCAGTAATTCAATTAATTTCTGAGGAAGGACCGAGGTGGTCTGAAATATTAAATATATACAAAAACATATAAATAAATACTTTCGCAAAAAACACCCAATTTGTTTTCAGTTATTTTATCCATATTATATATATATATATATATATATATATATATATATATATATATATATATATACGTATGTATGTATATGTATATATATAAAAAAAAAACAATATATATATATATATATATATATATATATATATATGCCTATATATATATATATATATATATATATATATATATGCCTATATATATATATATATATATATATATATATATATATATATATATATATATATATATATATATATGTATTTGTAACTTTTTTTAGCTGGGGATTGGGAAAGCCATGAAATTTTTAGTTGTACTGTAAACGTGCGTGTATGTGAAATTTTTGAATGATATTTTTGTAAATTTCCAAACTAAAAAAAAATAAAAATACTGATATATATATATATATATATATATATATATATATATATATATATATATATATATATATATTATTTTTCTACTATAGGAGAAAAATAACAGCACTAGTTGCCTGACGATTGCACTAGCATGAAACAGGCTATCGCCTCTAAGTGTTGACTTCTATGTCACTTTTATATTTACACGCGCTCTTTCTCTGATATTGAGCACTTTATCCCATAAATATAGCACACTTTAAGCCTATATTTCTTCATATATATATATATATATATATATATATATATATATATATATATATATATATATATATGTATATATATACATACATATATATATATATATATATATATATATATATATATATATATATATATATATATATATATATATTTAGTTAATTAGTTAGTTAAGGCATTTGGTTATCCGTATGGATAATGTCAAGGAAGATGTAATCCGAGAGAGCTCAATGTAAAAACAGAACAAATATTAATTATATTAACAGACAACTTTAAGGGTTCATGGGATTATAATTTATTTCCTTAGGACAGGGATATTGGTCTCCATTCTTCAGATCTCCATTTTAATACGTATGTAATTATATATAGATATGTGTATGTGTGTGTGTGTGTGTGTGTGTGTGTGTGTGTGTGTGTGTGTGTGTGTGTGTGTGTGTGTGTGTGTGTGTGTGAAACAGAGGGATAACCATATATAGTTATGCATATGAAATACACTGTTGGTAAACAATGTATGACAAAGTGAAAAACGTTTTCTTGTGAGATGTTTCGTCCTTTAGGACTTCATCGGACTAAATTTATTTATGTTGGTGCGACTACACGTCCGCACGAGCGAGGGATGCTGGGAATATTTCTTTTTTATATTGGAGAATGTGGTAAATAAATTTCTACAAATCATATTGCATTTAAGAAAGTGAATGACAAAATCAAATCATTGTTTTGATTTTCTCCTTTAGAAAGTATTCATCGGAATAATGCAATGTTTATGTAGATTGAATGATATTTGAGTCAGAATAGGAGATGGCGATATGAAGACGAAAGCGTCGCTTGCATTCAGGCACGGATAGGAAACGCTGAAAATATTTCAAGACTGAAATTGTGAATTGAATTTCTTAGACGTGCCTCGATGTGTTGTCCATTATTAAGTACCCTACATCGTGATAAGAGAATATCTACCAATAAAGGTGAAATGATCACAGAACCTAGATGTAAATTTACCGTTGATGATCTAGAGGTGAAAATATATTTTATATGCTTTTGCCTTAGAAAATTGCTTCCTGTTTTAATTAAACCGGCATTCTTTAATTCGAAATTATGTTCCGATTCTTTACGGTGAGGTTGTTTTGTTTTGTTTGATTTACAGCATATAAAAAAATTGGGTCATTTAATGCCCAAATGTAATTTTCTTGAGTGCTTTGAAGTAACAAAATTTATATGTTATTATCCTTTCGCAATTCAATAGATGGTAGATAATGCTCAGCTTTTGTGCATATTCATGTTTGTGGGGACATTATTACTAGAGGAGGTGAAATGCGTGTGTTTCATTTGTAGTCTTGTTGAAATTATATTTTGGAATATATTAAGTCATCCCATAAATTCTATCCGAATTTTAACTTTTTGTTAAAATGAACGAAATTTAAAGAGTATTTTATAATGGCTAATGGAGCTGAACATTATTTTTATGTTTAGATGCATTTAAACTTCATTTCATTTCAGAGAACAATAAAATTAAATTTTGTTCCGCTAACATGGAAGTACCCAAGAATCATTTGAGGCACATAATGCTTTATGAGTTCAAGAAAGGAAACTCAGCAGCCGAAGCGGCTAGAAACATTCACTCAGTTTATGGAGAGGAATGTGTGAATGACAGAACTTGCAGAAGATGGTTTGCAAAATTCAGAGGTGGAGATTTCACCCTTGAAGATGAAGATCGAACCAGACGTCCAGTTGAGTTTGATGAAAAGCTTCTTGAAGCAGCCCTTGAAGAAAATCCTGCTTTATCAGTTGAGGAATTGGCAGTGGTTCTCAGTTCAAACCATACAACTGTTCATCGTCATCTTCAACAACTTGGAAAAGTTCCTAAACTTGGAAAATGGGTGCCTCATGAATTGTCTGAAAACAACCTCAAATCCCGAGTTGACATCTGCTCTTCTCTCCATTCTCGCCAACTTGTTTCACCTTTTTTGGATAGATTTGTGACTGGCGACGAAAAATGGTTCTTTTATCGAAATGTTAAGTGTCGTAGACCGTGGTTTGGTAAAGGGGAAAGACCCCAGCCACAGTCGAGAAGGGAACTTCATGGGCAAATGGTTCTTCTTTCAATCTGGTGGGATTGCCAAGGAATAATCCACTTTGAATTCTTACCACCTAATACAACAATTAATGCTCAAATATACTGTCAGCAATTAGAGCGTTTGAACCAAGCTTTGAGGAAAAAAAGACCTGCTCTAGTGAATCGAAAACGGGTGATGTTTCATCAGGACAATGCGCGACCACGCACACAGCAAGAATCACGTCGCAAAAGATCGACCTTACTCCTTCAGATTGAACACAATGGTAATGAATATTTTTTTCATAAAAGTTATTGTTAAATTTGAAATAGCATTGAATAAATGTTATGAAGTTTGTTATTGGTTTATATTTTTTATTGCGTTTCAGGTTTGTTTTTTATTCATTTATTTTTTATACCATGACCCGTAGGATTGTAGGGGAACTATGGGTACTGCACCTGCAGTAGAAGTGGTGTTTCTTAGGCAAGATACACTGACGGGGCCCAATCCTTCCCAGGCCTGTTTTGAATTCAGAGATTTTCTTTCTCCTAGACCTGTTGCCACCCAAGGCTATTGAACCAAGTCTTCTCTGCTATTTAGTTAGGGAGAGAAGAAGAGGATTCATATCTTTAGCACGTGAATGTAATGTGGGTCCAAGTGGAATTCGAACTCGGCTCTCATAAACGTTTAAGAAATTCTAACAATAACATTACAATAAATATATTTAATATCTGAACTAACCATGAATTTATCTCTGATATATTCACCTTAGTTTTTTGACCAGTTTGCCAGAATTTGTAATATATGACTAAATGATTGTTGCAAGTAGAGGTGTAAAAATATTGTTATGACTTTCGCCAGTGTATAGGGGCCGTTACCAAAGCTTGATATAATGGGATGCATGCTTTGTCAGTTTTCTGTAGATCATTCTATTAGTTTTACCATTTGTTTTAATCAGCTCACTCCATGCAAGGCGATAATGCTACTAAGACGCAAGGGGGCCACTTGGAATTGAGATAGAAGGAAGGTAAATACTTTTGACGGAAGCGGAAACCCATTCATAAACAATGAAGAAAGGATAAACATCTGTCGAATAGAACAAGGAGGAGTATGAACCGAACGATAGTTTGATGCTCTCTTTTAATTCCTCAGTCGCTCTAATCATTTGGTGTTCATCTATTTTCTTGTAGGTGTGTTAGTATTGTTGGGTATTAATTTAATATGATCATTGTATGTGCCCCTGTACAAATTAACAATTCCAACTCCTTTATCCAATGACGTGATGTAATTCCCTTATTGATATTGTAATTGATATCATGAATAGGATTTTAAATCTACAATATCATCACTCCTCCTCGAGCATGATTATAACCGATTATTATATCCTCCTCTCCTTCTCACACATATATAATTCCATCAACAAAAACATTACTCTAGTTCGATGAAGTCCTTGAAGACAACCAAAAGAGTTACACAAAATTTCCTCCAATCTCCCATTCAATATATAAATGTGGATTACTATATATATATATATATATATAAAAATCACTGACAGACAATTTCGCTGATCATCAGTGTTGCTAGACATGAGATTGTTTTATATTAGGATCGAAACCCGACCGATTTGACATCAGTCGGAGACCCTCACCCGTAGGCTATCAGCTCAGGCAGCGGAGAAAAGGGAATTTTAACACCTTATATACGAGATATAAGCATTACCGGCTACCAGTGCTCAATTTAGAGCGAAGAGCTTTTAGCGTATAATAGGATCAACTGACAAGTTCCGTTTCTTCCAAAGTGCTACGAGCGGGCGAGTATATAGTCATGCACAAACAGACTGTCTCGCTGTGTCATAGCTCATCAGTGAGATTAGACATGCAATGAAATGAAGAAAGAAAGGGAAAAAAGGGGGAAATCTAGTTTATTACTGTATTTCGAGCATGCATTTTACAAAGTATATACGCATTTTGATATAAACAAACACGTTGTTTTCAGCTCAAAGGTCGCTAAATGCAGTCGGCAAATGAGCTTACGCAGTGCGCACAAGTCAAGATTCCAAATTGATAGACATTCCAACCTAAATGCCTTTCATATATTTTCCAATATGAAGCGCGTAAAAAATCATAATCTGCAATTAACCGCATTTAGAAAGAACGAATGAGACGAGATTTTTATAACAGGTCATCACCACAAGGAATTATTGTGAAACCACAATCAAGAAGAGTAAAAATTCTGCTAACGCTACTGATTTCGAAGGCATAGACGCAGAGAAGAGTGGAAATGTGGCAGCCATTCTCAGCATGAAAAGACACAGGAAATCTTTTCAGTTAAGGAATCAGGCAAAACAAGCTCAAGACTGAAAGTTGATTTTCATCAACTTCCTCATAGCAAACAGATATACATAAGTAATAATAGAAATAACAGGACAAAATCGACAAGATGCATAATATCTAAAGACGAGACAATGATATTAGAAAAAAAAATACTTCAGCGATCGAAAGAATACAACGGAGGACTTCCTAGGAAAGATCACAACTAGAAATACATCAAAAATATTGAAGGACCAGAAATATTAAAATCTAAAGTGAAATCAACACTTGACAAAATTAAATAGAAACAAAGAAGCAAAACCAGAAAAAAACATTTTAATAGAGATGCTTGCAGCTTTAGAGGAATTCGGCATTGACAAGATTACTGACATAAATAAAATTTCTCGAAAAACCTAAGTAAATCCATATTCACAGAACTTTCTAAGAAGGCAGGTGCAAACGAATGTGAACTCCAGCAATCAATCAATCTAATAAGCCATCAAACAAACCTAAAATTATCATTCAAATTCTGTTGAATAAATCATGCAGCATAAGTAGACTGGAAATAGAACAATAAAAATGTGTTTTTCGTGAAAGACACTGAAAGAAGAAATGTAATATTTACGCTCATAATAATACCAGAAAGAGCAATAGAAATGCAGAAGAACGTGTAACTCTGTTTTATAAATTATGCAATTGTCTCTGGTCAAGAACTGTTAGAACTGCTAGAAAACATTGAGATATTTGGGAAGGATATTGGAATAATACAGGACGTCTTCTGAGAGCCAGCTGCATACAGATAGAAAATGAATTCAATAAATATACAAAAATAGGAAGGCATATAAGATAGGCAGATCATACAGTGTTGATAGCAGATAGAAAAAGGAAAAATACATCATGATATTTGGAAAGTCAATATTATATATATTATTAATTTCTACAGGAAGTTTGCCACAGCGACATGAAAATCCGAGTAGTGGATAAGGTAAGCAACACTAACAATTTTATTATTTAATAATAATAATAATGAAAACGAAATCTAAAAAATGTGGCACATAGGAACATCAACAATTTCTGTTGTAGTTGGAGTCCTCAGATTGGTTGGAAAAGATTCCAGGAAACTCATTGAAGGGAATTCTGGAAGCCCATGCCTTAAAGAAATACAAAAAATTGTCCTCAAGAGTACGGCCCACAACTTACGAAGGGATTTATCGATGTAAAATATGTGCTTGTTTGTTTTTTGTTTCTTGTTTTGTTTTTTTCTTTTTTTTTAATTGGTCAGTTAAAAACGTCATGATGCCATTCCGCCATTAGGTCTTTGAGCGGGAACTGTAAAGAAATGTTCATACACCAGAAATGAAAGGAAATAATAATAATAATAATAATAATAATAATAATAATAATAATAATAATAATAATAATAATAATAATGATAAGAATAATAATGTATACAGAGTCAAATCGGTCACAAAAGACTTCTAGAATAATTACCATAATATAGATGTCATAATACGGCTTAGTTTTAAATGTAAAAGTGATTAATAATTAATAATTAATAATAATACAATATTTGATGCGATTTTATTATAAAGTAATTTACATAGAATTTTAATTCAGAATTAATTAAAAGTAAAAAATAAGCCGAAATAATTAAAAATAAACCAACAAATAATTAAATCTAATTATAAAATAGATGTTGTTTAATCATTTCGAAGAAAAAAATTATATTTTTGATAAAAAGTATATGACTCGTCAAAAACTGTTTCTTCAGTTAATCTCAAGAAACCTAAACGAAACTAATCCTAACCCTAAAATTGCAAAGTATTTCCCCATTTCTTCATTCGACAATAATCACTTTTGAAATTTCACTCATCAGCCATTTCCGCTCTTAAATCGTTTAGAGCCCCAGCTTTTCCTTTCGTAAACTTTTCACTAACCGAACATTTGACGACAACCACCATCGCCACAGCTTAGATCCTTGTAAACATTGTCTGGCTTGCATCAAAAAGGAAACTAAAGCCATAACTAGTAAATTACTCACGTCAACAGCGCCATTATTTTCTCTATGTCCTCTTTCGTGAGAAAGTTTTTTAAAAGCAATTCTGAAGTATTCATCTTGTTCATCGGTGATACACAAGAGGAATAGAAAGAAATAACTTATAAAATATAACATATATATAAGAATTTTACACATGCGAAATTATCATTTATTTTATGACTTACTATTTCTAGCATCTAGCATCATGCCCATCCTGTTTGTTTACACAATTTTTGGGCCGTTTACTCTTCGGCCTTCTTAATGAATCGTAACACTCTCACATTTTGAATCGAAAAATTTATCAAGTAATTAAGACCGGTAAGTAGTAACTGATATGAAATAATCCCTAAGCTTGAACAAAGGCGTCGGAATAATCTGTAGCTAGATTAATGGAGGTATTTAAAAATGACGGTTATGAAATAACCTGAATGAAGACGGAAGGTAGAACGCCCGAAACGTTGTGAATATAACAAGCAAGTTGAATCAATTACCCAAAATGTTAAAGAATCTACAACAGGGTGTCCAGTTAAAAAAACGATAAATTCAGAAATAAATTTATTTAGCTATCATGATTCATGCACAAACTGAACAATCATCGTAGATGTTCGAAATGTTTGCCAGAAAGTTCAACACAAAGTTGAAGTGTGGTGACCAGGAGGCGGTAGCTTTATTCAAGGTCATGAATATTCAAGAAAATTATTCAAGGTTATTCAATGTCACTTATTCCTGAAAAATAAAACAGTGATTATAAATTTGCCGCCTTTTTTTTCTTTTTCTTTTTTTACTGGTAACCTTGTATTTTTAATAACAATTACTTTTCACTGACTATAAAACACACGAATATCTTAAAAGAGACGCGAGTGAGAGAAAGTAATGGAGAACACATCGACTCCAAATCAAGAAGACTGTTCTGATAAAGAAAATTTGAATTCTTTAGAGTAAAGAATGAACCAGCTGACAGTAAACTCTCGGTGTTCTCCTCAATATTCGTACGGATATTAGCACAGCAAAAACCTACACAGCTTCACGTCCTCCTTGAACCTCTAGTAACTGATAAATACACCGTTATTTTCCTCAGATCTTCAACAGGGTTTTAGAAATTATCAATTTTCTAACTTGCTTCCTCCTCCATAAAGGTATGGTTAGCTTCTCCCTCTCCCCCAATTTTCCGTATCCGAATTTCAAAGATTCTTGTAACGAAAGAAATTAGAAACATTTACATTATATTTACCTTGGACGGACATTGTCCTTTTTTTATTTCACTGTGCGAATTTGTTCCAGTTACTGACTACTAAAGTCCGTCCCTCCTGACGCCACGACGTCTGCTGTCTCGACTTATGTGAGAGATTAACGGCTTTAATTACTCCGTCGAGTATCAGTTTTATTTTATCCCTTAAGGGAAAAATCCCTGACCCTATATCAAATTTCTTGGCGCATGGTGTCTACTCAGATGACAACCGCACACACCTTAAACTCCGACAAACAAGCCCTTAATATGTTTTTCTACACAGGTCGTTAACTGTTACCTTTGTCGGCGAGCATATCTGCTGGGAATACGTGCCGCCTAAATAACCCTTAACTATGGTACACTAGCCTTCCCTGGGATTTTTCGATCTAAATGATCCCACGCGTGAAAAAATATTTTTCAACAGGAAATAGTTTGCTCATTCAACAAATTCCAGCAGCAACGCAGAAACGCTTACAATTTCACGTTAACAAGTAAACGTAGCGAAGGCAGCATTTCATTGCCATTCAGGTGTCCTGCGGTGTCACAAATATAGCTGCTCACAAAGAACATCGACAAAATATCCGTACTACATTCGATATGCACAAGATTTAAGTTTCAATATCACGAAATCAACTCCATACACAAGCTATATTGTACACACACACACACACACACACACACACACACACACACACACACACACATACACACGTAGGTCCCCCCACTTGCCAGAAGAAATAACATATTAGAAAAAAAAAAATCGCCAACAAGGAAAGAAAAAGAAAGACCAAAGAGCAAACAGGTACCTAGTCAACCAAGTGCTCAACGCCCAGATTATCAAGATTGAGCAAAAAGAAAAAAATGCTTTTCGACGTCAACATTCCATAAAGGAAAACTCGATTCACGTTCTTGCGATACGGGATAAATAGGACGCAATTTAAATCTTAATAAAAGTATCTGGTTAGCTCGCAGTTAAATATTATACGGTGATTACAGTTTATTAATTGAAAAAACAATATATTTGGCATTTAATATAAACGGAATTTATATATATATATATATATATATATATATATATATATATATATATATATATATATATATATATATATATGTATGTATGTGTGTGTGTGTGTGTGTGTGTGTGTGTGTGTGTGTGTGTGTGTGTGTGTGTAAAAATTATGTTAGAGTTGTGAATATTAATTTTTATATTAAGCATAAATGGAGATTATTAATTCTTTTTTTTAAAACAAAAAACACAATGTACATTCAAAATTAATCTGGATTAACGTATTTCAGCAGATATTGGTTTTTATGTCTATATGTAACAATCATTTCATTACTCCTGCTTAATTAGGTAGGGTAATTTAAGTGTTTTAGATAATTTTTCAGCAAGGCATAAATGTAATTTATCGCCTTTCCCACTGTAAAATGTGGCTATTACTATAATATCCCACGTAATAATGGGTGTATTACCACCATCCTTTAATAGCAGGAATACTTTGAGAGAGAAGTGCTGTTCATGTATTTTATATTAAAATCATTCCAAGGATTTTCAGTGGAACAAATATAAAATTTGACTTAATTACCGGAAGTTATGCTCGCTTGGTATACAAAATTATTATTCATACATTGACCGTCTAAGGGACAGATGATACATTTTCGGCAGTTGCATTTATCTTTTTAATAACTTTGTTGAACATGTACTTGTCTAATACAATAATGTTTTGTTGGGATATATATTGATGATACTAACGCAGATTACAATCAACAATATTTTTATTAAAAATCTGTTTTACTGTTGAAGTTGAAAGATAATATGCATATTTATTAATATAATATATAATGTAATTAAAAGATGTGTTTTATTACTGTTTTATTAACACCATCACTCTATGTGCAATATATTATATTTAAATCTCTCTGTCACTCTGTCTGACGATCCGCGTAGGTGAAACCTAGTTAGATATGCCTGGCTCTTTAGGTTCATAGTTAGATTTGCTCTACTTAGTGAGCACTTTGCTTAGTTACTTTTGCTTTACTCGTGGTGTTGGAGGTTTATTTCTTTGGACTCTGAGCTTGGATTCTGGACGATTGTTTTCGCCTCAATTTCATGTTCTTAGTTCTTTCTTTTTTATCCCTTATTTTTCCCTGGGTTTGTTCATTTACAAGCGAAAACACCTAAGGTTTTTCCAGACGAGTATAATTACTTATATTTATACTATTATAATATATATACACACACACACACACATATATATATATATATATATATATATATATATATATATATATATATATATATATATATATATATATAGTTAAATTCCCAGATCAACTCTGTGGACAAGACATATTGGTATAAAATGACAATTGGAAAAATCTTAGATCTTGCCGACGCGTTTCGTCTTCCGGCTTTTTCAAGGCAAAAATGAAATCGAAATATCTCTGTTCCTATAGTTACATTAAAATCCAAATTTAAAATCATAGACGCTTCTGTCCAAGCCTTTTTTTCTGGTTAATGTAAATTACATTTATAGTAAAAAAAATAAAAATAAAAAAAAAATCTCTTACTATAAATGTAATTTACATTAACCAGAAAAAAAAGGCTTGGACAGAAGCGTCTATGTTTTTAAATTTGGATTTTAATGTAACTATAACAACAGATATTTCGATTTCATTTTTGCCTTGAAAAAGTCGGAATACGAAACGCGTCGGCAAGATCTAAGATTTTTCCAATTGTCATTTTATACCATATATATATATATATATATATATATATATATATATATATATATATATATATATATATATATTGTTGGCATTCTTTGACCGAAAATGTATCACCTTATTAGATATATTTTCTATAAGGATATTACACATCTCAAGTCGACTGTTATCGCTTCAAAATGGAGCCTCGTAGATATGGCAGATTATTCTTTGAGATTGTGATCCTTACTTCCTGCCTTATTATTGTGGATGTTGTGAAAATCAAGGCTAAGCCTGTTTACCATCACTTTCTATTTATGTCTCTAGTCATTATTTTCCGCCCTTTTTCATTTTTGTATTAAATCAACAATCAAAGCGGATGTTTATTCAACAATGTTTTAAATGTTTTTTTTTCCTAAGTGACAGTGACTTTTTATTTACTTGGATTTGACTCCGTTTTTTATTTAAACATTTTCCCTCTTCTCTGTTCCTTTTCTTGCATCTTTGGAATTTCATTTAACCTCTGCCTCCGATGAATGAAACGTTCGACTTCCCCAAAACTTTCAACAGAAACGAATATCTTTAACGTTACTAAGTTGGCAGCTGTTGCTTATTAAAAAGCCTGAATTAAAACATCTGATCTTTTAGTCGCAATCGAATAATGGCTACCACATCCTTACAACTGCTTGGACTCCTAACGCCATAACTGTGTCGCTCGGTTAGGAATCAAAAATCCCACTATTCTTTTTTATTTAAACGCAATTCTCTTTTGTAATTAAAATTTTAAAGTTTCTGATTTGATTCTTATTTCAATTCTTGGTTAATTTATTAAAACAAAACAAACATTTATTAAGCAGATAAACATCGGTTCTGAACGTGAAAGAAAGCTATCCAAGTTGAGACAGGCCTATGAATAAATATTTGGATGCCTACAAACTTGTGTTTGAGAGATTTACATATTTACTTCCCGTAGTGTGTATATATATATATATATATATATATATATATGTGTGTGTGTGTGTGTGTGTGTGTGTGTGTGTGTGTGTGTGTGTGTGTGTGTGTGTGTGTGTGTGTGTGTGTGTGTGTGTTTGTGTGTATATATATATATAAAGAAAGCACAGTAAGATATATAATCCGGTGTTCTCATTGATATTTTTTTATTTTTATTTTCACAAAATAGTGGTCAATGTAAATTTACTTAGCATTAATATTATAAATTAACTGATTTAAAATGTGTTTTTTCGCTACACAGTAATAACCATGTTTCAAAAATGGAAGCTTAAAGCTTCAAATTTAATTTTGTAATTAAATTTAAAAAAATTATTTCCATTTCATCTTCAAGCGAATTTTGGAGTAACTTATTTTTTTAAATTTACTGTGTTTTAAACACACACAAAAATTCATAATTTAGTGTTTCCAAGGATACAGGGAAATCCAATCATTCAGACAGGGGCGGTAGCGTGTTCATTTTTATTAACTTTTGTCTTTATCAGTTATTACTTACGTTGGAAAAAGGGGGTGAGTTTAGGGAGGAGCAGGGATGTATTTTTCAACGAATGTCAGTTACTCGATGCCTGTTCAGGAATGATTACATTACAGACTATTCTTTGAATTATGTCACGAATCTCGAGATATAAAGCTGAGGCACCCAACCAAATATGGCAACAATACTCAATGCACGGACGAATGGTAGATTTATAAATGGACAAGTTCGATTCTAACAAGAGAATTTGCCGGGTACATCAAAGTGAACCAATTTCCTAGCAGTAGATCTAGCAATTGATTCAATCTATTAAATCGTCTTCATGTCAGTAGAAAACGTTAGAGCAAGAAGGAGCAAAGAGTTGTTCAGTGACAAAATCTGTATGTAATAAGAAAAATTTTGCATGATAACGGCAAAAAATCCAAGAGAAATACACGCTGCTAAACCTTTTAAGGCCGATATAATATTGGTTCAATATAAACATAGTTTATTCACCAGTTTGCGTTATAAAGTTTTTGTTTGTTCTGGATTACCATCAGACAATTTGAAGCAGCGTAAAGTAGTGAACACAGTAATTTACTGTAATATAATGTATATCCAGACTTAAAAAGATCCAGATTAATCTCATGCAATGCCGGTAGCATGATAAAAGCTTCCTAAATTAGAAGAAAAATCACACCCACCGAAATATTAAATCCTGAATTATTTTCTAGCATAGGGATAGAGTTTCTAAGAAGAGGTAAGTATTTAAATTCTACCAACATGAAAGACAAATCTCTAAAGAAATATGAAGAAAAAAATGATTCTCTCGAGATATTTGAAAAGATATTTTATAGTCTCCCTGTTATGTTTCTGAAATGATGTAGTTCCTCCGAACATTATTGATAGAGTTTAAAGAACCCACTTCACTAGGCCGTATAAAACTATGTAAAGTGGGGCTCTCGAAAATTCGAGGCACGTTATGTTTGAAGATTTTAAAAACGAGACAAACATGCATATACACACAAATACATATCTAAGATAGATGGAAACAGACGTCACACACAGACAAAGAAACAGACACACACAGAAACAGACACACAAAGAAACACACACACACAAACATATACATATATATATATATATATATATATATATATATATATATATATATATATATATATATATAAATTAAACCTAAAATTGAAAGTTTTTCAAAAATCTTTTAAAAATAATTTTGGAACTTAGGTATTGCTTTTATATGGGGGTATTTATTTTATATTGTCATTGTTTGCAATGACGCTTGTGTTTTTGAGAATTTTTTAAAAATTAGTCTATTAAGCGGCGTATGAAAAGCATTTCAGAGGTCAGCACTAATTTTCCTATTATGCGTTTCCATACAACTGACACCATCGTACTAATTTACAACGGACAATATTATTGTTTGAATCCCAGAATATCTCAAAGATTTCTAAGTCCAATAACTACCAATAAGACATTGCTAAAGTTAAAATATTTTTGTACATCGTTTCTAACACATTATAACAATCCATTTTGGAAGATATTGTTTCATTTGATGAGAAATGACCTTCTTTACTTTTACTTACCGCGAATGTCCACAAACAACAAATACTCTGTTCATCCGATTCTCCATACAAAACTGTCATTGGTGGTACTTTGCGTTTGCCTGCCATATCAGAGCATGCGAACACATTTCAAAAAATTTTGGCGTTATTACACACACACGCACACTTACATACGTACATACACAGACACACACAGGATATATATATATGTATATATATATATATATATATATATATATATATATATATAAATGTCACATATAATTTACCAACAGATCTCATGAAGATGAATATAAATACGCGAAATTTTGGATAAACGCCGTAATAAGTTAAGTTAACCCATTTAAATTAATTAATATAATAACTTTAATGATAATGTTAATTTTAATTAATTATAACGTCTGTTATATGGACAAGTATATACAGATTAATATATATATATATATATGTGTGTGTGTATAGCTTATGTATATGAATTATATACACAGAGGTTGCATATTCGCAGAGAGAATACACACACATACATATACATTTAAAGATAGAAGAAAGTGGATATGGGCAGAGAACTGACTCCTTCCCTCTGTGTGTCTATATATATATATATATATATATGTGTGTGTGTGTGTGTGTGTGTGTGTGTGTGTGTGTGTGTGTGTGTGTGTGTTAATTCATAAATCGAAACCCTAAATGCAAAATAAATATTATGTGTGCAGCTATATAAATTCTGCATCCTCATAAACACACATCCATGCTGACACGAAAATTGTATTTCCGATACGTGTGGACCATATTTCCTTTCTTTATCTTTTATCAATAAATGTCATGTTCCTTTCGATATATATATATATATATATATATATATATATATATATATATATATATATATATGTGTGTGTGTGTGTGTGTGTGTGTGTGTGTGTGTGTGTGTGTATGTGTGTATGTTTGTGCGAGAGTGTGTGTGTTTGTGTGTTTGTGTGTGTGTTTTTGTGTGCGCGCTCACGTTAATAAAACATGCATGAAATTTATTTGAAGGAAAATCACTAGACATTCGATTCCCGAAAGAAAAAATAAATAAATAAATATATGTAATTATGTCGAGAAAATGAAATGAAATCGCAGTCAGGAGCTGACAATTCAAGAAGTGTGCCATTAATTCCCCCTCCCTTCGTAATTGAATAAAAAAAAACTCAATGAAACGAAAGAGGTGTGAAGACGAATTAAAAAAAATGAAATTCCTGGAGAATTTTTTTTAAATAGATAAAAAATATATAGAATCCATTTAGTTTGTCGAACTAAAGTCTCTAGAAAAAACTTTCGCGATGTGGATGAGGTCAAAATTCTTATGAATATTAAACAGTTTTCATTGAAAGCATTCTATTAAGATTTTCTAACAGGATTTCACCTCATTTTCTTTCCTTCGACAGTAAATCATGTCATAACCGTTTTTACCAGTTTTTATATTGCAAGATACAGTCGATTATATTTTTGCACTTTTGTCGCCATTTGCATATTTATAATACATATCTGAAAACTAGTATTGGTTACCGATGTCTTCACACACATACGAACATATACCTCATATATATATATATATATATATATATATATATATATATATATATATATATATATACAGTGCAACACAAAAATTTACAACACCTCACAAATAATGTATTTTAGGTATTTCTAATACAGTTACATTAATTAAACTTTTACTACACGTAGAACATATATTTAGGTATTCAGTCAAATAATCAGATTTTTAAAAACCATTTCACAAAGGATATCCCACGAAGAAAAACCAATATTTGCTAACTCAAAAGTTTACAACACATTTTTTTTAAATTTACAACACCTTTTGTTTTTAAATAAAAGACTTCAAACTTTACTAGAGTTGTTTTTTGAACAGATTATTTTTATGATTATTCTTAAGAATGATGAAAAGTATTGCGACATTCTTTTTCCGCCAACCGTCCTTTAACTCTTGATAAAATGGGGAAAAGCAAAATAATTGATCAAGACTTCCGTGTAAACGTATTGTTGTCCTTCATAAAAATGGACTTGGTTATAGGAAGATATCTAGTCAGTTAAATGTGGCATTGAGTTCAGTTGGTACGATTGTTCGTAACTGGAAGACGTGTCATTCCATTCAAAAAAAAATTTCTGGTCGTACTAGAAAGGTAACGAATGTACGGAAAGATTTTTGACGAGAAAAGTTGGCGACGAGTCCTGAGTTACTTTTAAAGAACATCATGGAGGACTAGAAGTAAATGGAATAAAAATGAGTTCGGATACAATTAGTCTTTCACTTCATCGATATGACAAATCTTCGAGAATTCCAAGAAAAAAAAAACACTTCTTAAGCGAAAACACGTTCTTGCTAGACTGGACTTTGCAAACGAGTATTGTATCAAACCTGCAGCATTTTGGGAAAATGTACTTTGGCTAGTTGGAACGAAAATTGAACTTGTTGGCAGAAATGGTGTGGCAAAGATCTGGAAAAAGGATACTATCACAACAGTAACATTTGGAAGTGGATCAATCATGATCCGGGGTTGATTTCGTGTCCAGAATGTAGGGAACATTGAAATAAGTGTAGGGATGATGAATAAAGCATATTATAGGGATATTTTTGAGTGAAATTTACGTTAGAGTGGATATTCGCTGGGTTTGGCCTTTCAATAATGAAATGATCCTAAACATACTGCAAAGCTTACAAAATCTTGGTTAAGTTCAAATAGAATAGACGTCTTGAAATGGCTAAGTCAATCTTAAGATTTTAATGGAATGTTTGATATTACACATTGTATTCTGTCCTTGATTTCTTCGATGTTTCCAACTTTTTTGCATTACATGCGATCTGTTATCATACCCCATGACCAGACGTCGCAGAGTGTCAGACCAGGAGAGGGTGGTGCCCATGCTAACGGTCCGTCGCGATCTATCCAACCATTTGGGAAACTTTGATCGAGACAAGATCGAAGAGTACGCGCAAAATGAGGCAGTGCACCATCCTGTTGGAAATACTGTCTGATTTGTAGGGGTATGTTATCAATGGCAAACTCTTGCAACATTTGTTAGTAAGCATTTGCAGTCACCGTTGGAGTTGAAAAGAAATATGGGCCAATTACACCCTGTGAATTTGGTTATGGGGTAGGATAAAGGGTCGCGTGTATAGCAAAAAAGTTAGAGACATCGAAGAACTCAAAGACAGAATAAAAGTGTAACATTAAACATTCTCCGTGAAATGTGTGTCAAGGCCTTAAATTCTATTGTTGGTCACTGATCTTTGAGCATCAATCGTGCTGGTGAATAGGTGGAGACTGTTCAGTAAACTCTGAATAAATGATTCCTCTTACTAGTGTTAACATAATTTTGACTCACCCTACATTAATAGATGATTTAATAAATGTATTGAAAATTGCGTTATTAAATATTGTTTTTCCTTCGTGGGATATTTTTATTGATTTTTAAAAAAATCAGATTGTTTGACTAAAGGCTTAAACATATGTATTATTAGCAGTAAAGTTTCATTAATCTGTGTTAGAAATACCTAAATAAACATTTTTGTAATGTGTTGCAATCTTTTGTGTGAAACTATATATATATATATATATATATATATATATATATATATATATATATATATATATGCGCCTGGAAATTTTTCTCGCCGTTTCGATGTTTCAAATCACCAAATCAATCATTCGACCTTGCATGGAGTATTGCTGCCATATATGGTCTGGTACCCCTTATGTTTGTCTCAAAGTTCTTGGTAAGATCCAGATACGGATATGCAACGAAATTGGCCCTGATGTAACTTCTCGTCTGCAGTCGCTCTCTCACAGACGTGCCGTGACCTCCCTCTGGCTCACACACATTCACTGTTGAAAATGTAGCCGTCTCTTCTACTCCAATAGCTTCATGTCCCGAACCTCTCGCTAGTGGAACTCCCTCTTCCTATTTTCCTGATAGCTATAATCTCTAACTATTCAAATGTAATGTCAATCGACGTCTCCAGATGCCCTGATCTGTCACCTATCTTTCTCTTCATCCTTTCCTCTGTCACTCCTATTTGCTCTCACTCAAACTCTCTGTAACCCCTTCGCGTGCTCGTGGCTTCCCGCGTTGCTTGGGGTGAAATGCTTAATATATATATATATATATATATATATATATATATATATATATATATATATATATATATATATATATATATGTATGTATGTATATATACGAGCGGAGCTTACAAGTGCTGCATGCTGGATAGAGGGATATAGTTTTGTATTTGAAAAATACACACTCTAACATGCGCGCAAGTATTCATTATATATATATATATATATATATATATATATATATATATATATATATATATATATATATATACATATATATATATATATATATATATATATATATATATATACTCATCTTAGTATGTACAGTTTGTATATCGATGACATTGATATATGACATTGATATAGACGTATGTGTACTATAACTTTTTGAACTAACCAAGAATGGATTCCCAACCAATATCTGATAGCTGGTCATTCGGCCAGATTTTGTGAAGTGAGACAGACTGAGAACCTTCCAGCAACCCAATATTCCATGTCCATGTTCAATTTCTATCCGAATTTGGTTTAAATAGCAAACCATATTAGCCGTTGGTCTGGTTATTTCATATCATAGTTCAGGAAGTTCTGGTATTTAAATTTCAAAGTAAGTTTATTGTTTACCTTCTAGAAATGTACATCTATCATGGAAACAAATGAATCGTAAATTTGCCTACTTGAATCGATCCGACGTATGGGTAAATATAAACAAAATGGAAGTTACTCGAAAGAAAATTCAATGTAAGAATAGGAAAAACCAGTTTTCTTTGTGCTGTATTATCTGTTCTTAACCAATCTTAATTCAGTTGCGACGGGAATAACAGATATAATTTTTTATTCGCTCTCAAAATGTATTATGTATAAATTCATTCATACTAGCTACACCCTAGTGGAAATTAATTGAAACAAAACGAATAAATCCATTATTATTTACCTTTTTTCGTATTTTTCCAATGTAATATCACACATTGCACATGTTAGTACTTCGTATGTCCATTCCACAAAGTCGTTCCTTGAAGATTGGCCACAGGTTATCGATTGGATTTAAGTGAAGGGAGTTTCCAGGCCACTCTATAGTACTTTGATTTGCTCACTGGTCAGGTTTTCCAGCGTTACAATTTTGGCATGCTTCCTTTGAAGACAATGGCTGTAGGACAAGTAATCGGCAGTCGAGACAATAGTGTCTGGGCGTGATAAAAATCTGATGAAATCACGGATGACACGAAGTTTTTCAAGGTCTAACTAATTTCATCATACACCCCGAAAATAGATTCATATAACTGCACACCACTGCAAATGACCTATGAGGAAAAAATATTAATCGATTACCCTCTGTGTTGTAGCATACGTACGTAATATAATGGGTATGTCCCCATTCACATAAATACAGTAGTAAATACTGTATGTTGGTCTGCAGTTGGAGATTTATTGTGGAATTCACTTGACTCACTTCTATCAGTTGACTAATTATACGGGGCGCTTGCAAAACTTATATGTGTTGTTCTTGTCCTAAGTATTATCGTTCAATACCAACCTTCGTGTGATGATTCTATTCAGTAATCTTCCCTAGGTTACAACACCGTGTCACTCATGTGGGGCTAAAGTTGACCGCATGGTGAAAGAAAGGAAATTACAGTGGTTATTTAAATCATTTAGCACAAGGGTGTTTATGACCAAGTATAACTGACAATCTCCATGAAATTGTCGTTATATCACTGGCTTATTTGAAATTTACATCGAAGTACTTTTGTTCCTCTGTACTTAAGTGACCAGAGAGGGGGGATTTTTGCTCTTACAAGCCGTGCCATATTTCGTCACTTTTAGCCACCCCTTCGTCAGAAGTCCGGTTAAACGACTGTAAAATTGAGGGAAAGGGTAACGAAACTGTAGGAATTAAGAGGAAACAATCGTCGTCCTGGAAAAACCTACCTATTCATCTCTGATCTTTGCTCCGTGTGATTTTTTCCTATTCCCTAAGCTCAAGGGGATCATCAAGAAGCGTGGCAGAGGAGGATGGAAAAGGGTATTAGACTAAAGGGGCTTTACATTGTAGGGGAAACCATGTAGTTTGTTGCTTGGAATTAAAATAAATTGTTTCTGACACCAGTCTTGTTGCTTCTCAGACATAACTCGTCTGGTCTGTATTTCCACGGAACGCAAATCCATTTTAAAAACAGGGAAGCATAAAAACTAAATCGCTCCCCTCAACTGCTTACTTATAACAGATATTCACGTTTATATCTCACCCTCACCCCACACATAAATAATTCCATTAATAAGAGCATTACTTCAGTGTGGTGAGTTGAAATCAATATCAGCTCAAGACATGCTCCAGTCTGGCACTCCCTCCTTCGAGTTTATTACACGGAGCATGTGGCATCCGCCAAAAGGGTAGTGCTCAGGGGCCTTGAAGAATAATTATACGCCTTTTCTCAAATCCTACATTAAAATCTGACCTTATGTAACATTCATTCATTCATAAATACCGACGTTAACACGATGAAGTCCTTTTAGAGATCGAAACGGGTTACAGTGATTTTTCCACATGTGCCTAAAATATACATATATATATATATATATATATATATATATATATATATATATATATATATATATATATATATATACCTAATATATATATATATATATATATATATATATACCTAATATATATATATATATATATATATATATATATATGTGTGTGTGTGTGTGTAATTATTTATTCGAAAATTATAACATAAATATGTTATAAAATCACTACAAAAATAGCCGTTTTGTTTCAACACTTCTGGTGTTTTATCAAGTGATGATGCTGAATGTAGAATAAAGAGTTTTAAAAGATTCAAATTAATCAAACACCCCTCGCTAAAAGAAACACTGTTACATAAGCTTGAATGACCAATCAAAATACAAGTATACGAGAATTCAAAAAACTTGACAACGAACTAAGGTTATAATAATTATTTAATGCTTTACATATATATATATACATATATATATATATATATATATATATATGTGTGTGTGTGTGTGTGTGTGTGTGTGTGTGTGTGTGTGTGTGTGTGTGTAGTACCTTGAGGAGTGTCGCAACTAATGTGTTTTACGATATACGACCCGTCTTTCGGCCGACATTTGGCTTTGAGTTGGGAGCTAAAATTCGGGTTACAAGACAGCTTCAGATACCGCATCGGAAGTTGATGCTGCGGACGCCACAACGAATCCCACGTCGAACGGCGCAACATCCACTGAGCATTCCGTATCTTACCCGATCACTTTAAGCGGTTAGCTCGCATGTGTTATGCTCACATTTGTGCTTTCAGCTATTTGGCAACATTTCCTTTTTCCAACCATGGGTCCGAAGAAAGTGCCAACGATGATGTACATTGAATTAAAGAAAGAAATTGTCGAAAAACATGACCAAGGTAAACGGGTAAGTACGAGTGTATCACTTGTACGATCTGCACGTAGATCTGGAGCAGGAGTCGATAAAGTCAACCAGATTTATCAAAAAATAATCAATAAAAATATACCACGAAGAAAAAACAATATTCAATAACACAAACGTTTTCAATACATTTATTAAATGATGTATTAATACAGGGTGAGTCAGAATTGTTTTAACACTAGTAACAGGAATCTTTATGTGGATGTAGAATTGTATGTATGTATGTTGCGGCATTCACCCTGGATCGGTTAAGCCGGCTCCTTCCAACGAATTCACCGCGTCCGGAACGAAGGCCGACCAAGCACGGCGATCCATCGCCAATGCTGAAACGAGCGACAGCCATTCCCGATTCCAACGGCGGCGAACTCTTGAAACGGAGTAACAAGGGAGTTTGAACTTCACACGCGGTCCCCACACCTCGCGTGCTATCCCAATATAGAATTACGTTTATGTGTATGTAGAATTACGTTTATGTGTATGTAGAATTACGTTTATGTGTATGTAGATTTTATATAGCTCCACATATAATATTTATTTTGCATTTAAGGATTCGCTTTCTGAATTTATATATATATATATATATATATATATATATATATATATATATATATATGTATATAATTTAAATAAAATTTAAATAAAAACAGACCACTTTATATATATATATATATATATATATATATATATATATATATAGAGAGAGAGAGAGAGAGAGAGAGAGAGAGAGAGAGAGAGGAGTCATTTGAATGAAAGTTCTCTGCCCATATGCACCTTCTTCTATCTTTAAATATATATGCACGCATTCTCTATGTGAGTATGCAAGCCCTGTGTGTTGAATTCATATACAGAAGCTACACAGACACACGCGCGCGCACACAGACACACACACACACACACATATATATATATATATATATTAATCTCTATATACTTGTCCATATAATAGACATAATAATTATAATTAATTAAAATTAAGAATGATTATCATTAAAGTTATTATATTAATTACTTTAAATGGATTAACTTATTACGACCTCTACCCTGAGTTTTGCGTAATTATATTCATCTTCATAAGATTTGATGGTAAATTATATGTGACATTCATATATATGTGTGTGTGTGTGTGCGCGAGCGTGTGTATGTGTGTGTGTGTGTGCGTATCTTCATACAGAAAAAAGTGAGTGAGAGAGATACAGAGATTATATCTTTAAATTTGAAGCCACATATATACATATACATATACATATACATATATATATATACATATATATATATATATATATATATATATATATATATATATATATATATATATATATATATATATATATATATATATATATATATATATATATATATATACTTGCAAAATTGATTGTCATAATGTTAGAAACGATGTACAAAAATATTTTAACTTTACCAATGTCTCTTTGGTAGTTATTAGGCTTAGAAATCTTTGAGATTTTCTGGGATTCACACAATTATGGAAGGCTAATTTCACTATCCCAATGCGCCTTTTCATTTCAGTCTCGTATTTTCTGTTAAAACATTTCCCAGGTAGTTAAATAGTTGTACTTGATTTGTTTTTTTTTTTCCAACTAGAAATTTGTATGCTGGATTGTTCCTTTTGCTGACAACCAGATATTGTCTCTTCTTACAGACTGAACATTAATGCCTGGATTTTTAGCATTGATTTTAATCTTTAGAATATTAAAACATCTGTCTGAAATTGATTTAACAAATGTACAATGTCCTTTGAGTTTAACGGAATTATAATAGACTTCGATTTATGATTGAAAACAAAGGAAATTTGTTTTCAATCGAGAGAAGTTTTTTTTATTTTTTCTATCTATACTTATAGTTTTCACTTTTCTATTGCCTGAAGGGAGCTCATATTTTAAAAACAAGAGAAAATAGTTAAGAAAAATTAATATGCAAAATAGGAGAAATTCCTCTCCAATACACAATGTAAATGCACACACACACACACACACACACACACACACATATATATATATATATATGTGTGTGTGTGTGTGTGTTTGATTGTTTGTATGTTTTTGTATGTATTTGTCTTGTTATTATTTTTATTATTCTAGCTTTATTTACAATTAACTCAGATTTTCCAACACTTGATGATTCGGTATGTCGTAATTATTCTACATTTCACTTTTCTTACTGCAAACAACCTCGTGTCGTTTATCCTTCTCATAATGTTTGACTCATTCGTTATATTTTTTTTTCTAGAGAAAATATGATGGAAAATGTATTCTTCTCAAAAGAGAAGCTATCTGCGCAGAATTTCGTAATCTGCTCTCATCCATGACAATATCAGTCGTTGTGAAATTTGAAAAAAGTAACACGTCGCCATCATAGATTTGAAACATTATGTCTTACTTCATTGTACTGAAAATTCCAGAATATGTCACAAATCTATTGAACCTTAATACCCATTGCACTGACACACTGGATTATTTCCGTCCTGGCTATGACGTTGAAATACACCCGTCAGCAAGTCAACTAATCGGGATGTTTTGAGGAGCGTGCAACCACCACTAAATTGCTGCTGTTCCCAGGTTCATCCTGACTCTGGGTGGTAACACTTGTTAGGTTCCAAGCTATGGGGAAAAAGTTAATCCCCCAAACTAGGGTCAAAATTCTATGAAAGTATAGAAATAAATCTTTATAGTAAAACACAAGTAATACATTTTGGAAGAAAAATAAACATTACCAAGAATATATTTTAGTAAATAAAATTACTAATGATCTCAAGAAAATTAAATTTCACTATTAAATGACCCATAAGGAGTCGATATGCCGTTAAACAAAAACAAATGAAGGTTAATTGATTAAAAGAATAATACTACTAATGTAATTGACT
>OZ038484.1:2858241-2923241 GCA_964036315.1 Acanthosepion esculentum | reverse complement strand
AGATAGATAGATAGATAGATAGATAGATAGATAGATAGATAGATAGATAGATAAAAATAGACTGAGATAGATAGATAGATAGATAGATATATAGATAGATAGATAAAAATAGACTGAGATAGATAGATATGAACAGACTGTGATAGATAGATAGATAGATAGATTGAAATAGACTGAGATAGATAGATAGATAGATAGATAGATAGATAGATAGATAGATAGATAGATAGGTAGACAGATAGATAGAAATAGACTGAGATAGATAGATAGATAGATAGATAGATAGATAGATAGATAGATAGATAGATAAAAATAGACTGAGATAGATAGATATGAACAGACTGTGATAGATAGATAGATAGATTGAAATAGACTGAGATAGATAGATAGATAGATAGATAGATAGATAGGTAGACAGATAGATAGAAATAGACTGAGATAGATAGATAGATAGATAGATAGATAGATAGATAGATAGAAATAGACTGAGATAGATAGATAGATAGATAGATAGATAGATAGATAGATAGATAGATAGATTTTACTATTGAACTTCGCGCGATATAATGCACAGAAGCTACTCAAGTTTAATAAAAACTGATATGGTAGTAAAACAAGACTAAGAGGATAAGAAGGATAGATAATGATCGGCCATATATTTGAAGATGTTATGATAGAATTGCAAAGGGAACCATTTGCGTTGGGAATGTTCCACAAATTGGCAGTTCGTAGGTAAATCTGACAGAAAAACGCGGAGGAAGTGAATGTGATTTAATTTCGTGGAAGTGCCATTGTGTGGCCTTTTATCGATGATTGACTGTAAGTTAGATTTAAAAATGGCAGTTATTTGAAAAACAAATATGAATGGAGGTCATCTGAAAATTTGTCAGGGAAATTTTAATAGAGCAGAGAAAGCTTTAGATGCAAGAGAGAATTCGGTAACGATCCATTGCATATTCTCTAGGGTGTGGGCGGCTACAAGTGCTCAATCGTCTGTAAAGCGCTAGTCACGAATAGTTTACACAATAAGAACCTAATTGAAATAATAAAACAAACAATATTAATATGCAATCCAGTGTGACTGAAAAAAAGATTTATTGTTCGATATACATATATATATATATATATATATATATATATATATATATATATATATATATATATATATATATATATATATATACGGGGGTCATTCAATAAATAAGGTGAATTTATCGGTATAAGGACTTCTAATACTGATAGAAGCTTACTTTTTTTAACGTAGTCTCCCAGCACTGTCACACACATTTCCCATCTCTGCGCAAGCTTCCATATTCCCTCAACGTAAAAATCTTTGGACTGATGTCTCAGCCAGTCGCTCACAACACTTTTGACTTCATAGTCACTTTTAAACTTCGTGCCTCTCGTGAACGCTTTCAAGGGACCAAACAGGTGAAAGTCTGAAGGGACAAGGTCTGGGCTGTAAGGGGGATGAGGGAGCAGTTCCCAGCCCAGCTTGTTGATGGTCTGCACCGTTTGGGCTGCTGTGTGAGGCCTTGCGTTGTCATGATGCAAGATGACTCCTGATGACCCCTGCGTTTGTCCCAACAGATAAGCTGAAAGTCCTTGCAATGTCATCCAATGTCACTCTTCTGTCAGACTGAATGATGTCATTGACTGATTCGATTACCTTAGGAGACCTCACTTTTGTAGCCCTCCCAGGCCTGTCTTCATCCTCAACACTGCCCCGTCCTTCTTTAAACAATTTAGCCTACTTGTAGACATTTTTTGGCTGAAACATGTGGCACCATAC
Organism: Acanthosepion esculentum; assembly: GCA_964036315.1. Lineage (NCBI taxonomy): Eukaryota > Metazoa > Mollusca > Cephalopoda > Sepiida > Sepiidae > Acanthosepion > Acanthosepion esculentum. The sequence continues at coordinate 2,921,449 of OZ038484.1, read as the reverse complement.
ACAGTTGACATTCTCCTATGAATTTCAACTGGTTTACACCCTTCAGCAACCAAAGACTTGATAACTGACCGCTGTTCAATCCTGGATTTGTCGGCCACCTTTGTTAATCGCCAAAACTCTCAAAGTGTTTTTTTTTTAATCTGCAAAAGAAATGAAATCCATGTGAAAAAGAAGTAAAACAAAAAAATAAAAATAAAAAAGAGTAAGCTTCTATCTGTATTAGAAGTCCTTATACCGAAAAATTCAACTTATTTATTCAATGACCCTCGTATATATATATATATGTATGTGTGTATGTGTGTATGTGTGTGTGTGCGTGCGTGTGAGTGTGAGTGCGTGTGTTTGATGCAAATGTTACAATTTTCAGAGCTTATAACAATAGTAAAAGGAAGGAGTATACTCAGATAGAAAAAGCTAAAGAAACGAACAAAACAGAAATAGTCATATTGAAATGAACAATGATGTAGTCATAAATTCGTATATATTCAGCCTAAAATGATCCTAAAATGAATATCTTCTGTTCTCTAACCATGGAGATTGCAAATCTTTCTCTCCGGCATAAAAGGTGAAATATATCAATGCCAATCCATAACTCGTTGACTTTTTAAAAAATGTTTTCTATTCAATTAAAAAAAGAGATGCATTCATTTTTCTCCACTTTTTCTTATGTTTCATGCATATTTGGAAAAAGCCATAATACTTTCCTCATTTATTCTAGCTTTTATAATATACTGAAATTGCCAAAAATTATATATTAGATGAAATCCTTTGAAATTTCCTCATATGATAAAGTTTGTCAAGCATTAATTCCACGCTGATAAATGTAGCACAATTTACAAAGAGATTAAATAAATCTCAATTGATGAGAGCCCTCAAGATTATTTAGTTTGTTGAAGTGACAAGTGTTCGACGGACAAATTGTTTGATAATTCGGTTGAGGAAGGCAAAACAAGTGTCGATCAAAGATTTTGACAATTGCATTCCATTCCTGTTCGGAATTTAAAAATTGATATTTAATCTCACCTACGCATAAACTTCTGAAATGACTTCAAAATCAAAATATTATCAATAAACTTTTTCTTTATGATTCTATGTAAAATAAAAAGGGTTGTGCTAGATAGCAATAGAAATAAGAAATAAATAAATCGTTCTTTCATTATTGATTTTATTTTCCAGTCAATTTAAATTAGTTTTTGAAATACAACAAAGTATTTTGATTTTGGGAAATATTATATTTTATTTATTAAATGTAATCTACTAACTTGAAATTAAAATTAAATAAAAGATTCAAGAAAGATTTTTTTTCATTTTTAAAAATTCATTTGAAACTTTAGGTGTCGAGTTTTTTGTGGCGGTCCCGACCCTATTTCAATAAGTCATTTTACTACAAAAGACATCTGTTATTTTGAAAGAGAAAATACTTCTCTATAGTATTTTATAGTAATAAACTTTTAACACACCTGACATTCAGGTAGGGTTAGAAATCCTTAACTGTGAGTGCAATAGCCTTTTTGACGAGTATCCCACTTTTTGTTGTTTTCATAACTCTAATTCAATGAATGTTTTTCATTTTCTGAATTTCTGATGTTAGGAATTACCGTTACATTGAATTATTCTAACTACTACTTTAATACTTGTCGTTTGGATCCCATTTTAACATGTTTTATTCAAAGGAATTTGCCTGTAGCTGGTGCCAGAAATTAATGACACGTAAATCACTGTGTCGAAGGTAATACATTTGGATTTAACGTTTCCCACATATTTATTCGACTGTTAGGAATTATCATTTTTTAAAAATTATTTTGAACTCTGCTTTCAGCATAAAAGTAACGGCAAGTTGAAGGCTATTATTTTGCGATTTCAATGTTATTTTAATCACTAAATGTAGTATAATAGGATATTTTTATCATAAATGGATTTGGAAAATGTGAAAAGACCGCATGGAACATGTTCGGATGTAACTTTACGTTTAAAATGATTTTTTATTATCGAATATATAATTAGGTGTTTCATTGAAAATATACTTTTATGTTCGCCTTAACTTACCTACTAAGCTATTCCGACCCTGGTATAGATTTCTGATAGTCTGCAGACAACCTCCAATGTAATTGCTTTTGAAAAAAAACAGTTGGTCTAAAAACACGGCTAATAAAATGTTCGTATAGAAAACCCGATTGGATGTTATGCCAAGTTTATTGGCGTTGTCCGAGAAAGGGTGGAAAAAAGATGAAAGTGAAGCCTTACATTGTTCAGTCGAGCCTCTGGCTTTTATCTTCTTTTTAAGGTCAGCATCACAATCATCAAGATAATAACGATGATGAATGGCAATTTGGCATGTGTGTGTGTGTGTTGAAAAGATTCCAAAACTAAAACAAATGACCAAGCATTTTGATCAGACCCCGAAATTCTCATGCCTTATTCTGATATTTCAATACAGAGTTTATTTTCTAGTTAATCTCTTCATATGTTTAATATTAACCAAAATATATTTATAAATTTTTCTGTCAATAATTTTATGTATTTCATAAAAACTATATTTATTTCAGTTTTAACCTGTTTTATTAGCTACATTTACTGTAACATTTTTGCTGGTGTCAGATTTTATTATGCAACTCGTGAGGTCTTCATCATATTGTAAGTTAATATATATATATATATATATATATATATATATATATTTATATATATATATATATATATATATATAACAGAATAGTTACTGATATTTATTTAATTTTAGATATATGAAGATTGACATGGACCGTTAGAAATATGTAGCTTAAAAAGAGAAAAATTAAAGTAAATACCTTATAGATACATAAAATAAATAATATACACATAAAATAAATAATAGACACAGAAAATAAATAATAGACACAGAAAATAAATAATAGACACAGAAAATATATAATAGATTCATTGGGTGTAATAAGAAAACAAAATATTTTTTCGGCAAGAAAATAGTTGAAGAATCTAGTTTGTTTTACTGCATATCAAACATGGGTTATTTAAGATTTTTATGGCTGGTAATATTTTTTCCAAAAATGTCTTGCTGATAATTATTTTTTTTCAAAAATGTATTGATGGCATTTAAAAAAATATATATATACTGCTGCTAATAATTTTTCCAAAAAAGCATTGCTGGTACTAAAACCTATTTTTATAATTTCATAATGTTTTGGTCCCTTTTGGGGGGTTAACTATTTGACCATAGCTGGGACCCTGATAGTTGCTACTACCCGGGTCAGGCTGGACTTGGAAACACCAGCAATTAAGATGTAGTTCCATGCTGCTCAATATCTCCTGATTAAAGACCTTGCTGTCGGATGTAGTTTATCGTCTTACCCTGACGTGGATGTAGTTTATGGTCTTACACATGACGCGAATGTAGTTTATCGTCTTACCTCGGACGCGGATGTAGTTTATCGCCTTACCCAGGACGGAAAGAAACTGGCGCAGCGAATGTAAACATCTGTAGAATTTGAAGAATATTATTTAAATGTATAGAATCAAACAAAGTAAAACATTTAGGTGATGATCACCAGGAGAATTTTACAAGTTAAGCCACTTCCAGAGGTACATGGAAACTGATTATTCAGGGGCTATTTTAGTGATTAATGTGAAGCTATATTGGATCTGATAGCTAAGCTAAAGATATAATCCTTCATGTAAAGAGCCAACAACCAATAACAGGGAGTTTAACTTTCATTGTGGACACTAAAATCATACGTTCCTTCAAAGTGTCAAAATAAATGCATCGAATTATTGTAAATATTTGGTAAAAATATTCCTCAGTGGAATAAGTCCCAACCAGTAAGCGAAAGAGCATATTGATGCAAAATATGTTCTTCCACATAGTTTAAAGCTGACAATGGCGCCTCTTTACAGACAGAATATTTTCAGAAACGCCAAATTAAATAACAGTCAATAGTCTATATAGATATTAATCCAATAGACATCTTGTGAACCATCATCAAACGATATGTATGTTAAAACAAGAAAAAATATTCACGCAAAGAAGATCCCTGAAAACAATAACATCTGCCGTAAGTAATGTTAGAAATAAAAATAAAAACGTTAGCAGAATCGATGATTGAAAGTCTAATGAAGATTATAGAATGTTTAGAGATCATATAAAATAATAAAATAATTTATTCAATTCTTTAAGTTATCCTTTTATTTTTAATATTTATTTATAAATAAAAATCCAAGTTTATTTATTTGCACAATACAACCAGACACTGTCAGAACAAGTTAATATGTTTAGCCAAGATAGATTTTAGAAGCTGAAACGAAATATATATTTATATTCTGAGAATTTAACAACTATATCAATTTGTAATTCTTTCCTCATATGTTATAGCATTAAGCTAACAATAAGTAATAGGAAAACGTCAAATTAACTGCATACATTTCCAGAGCTTTTAAAAAGAGATTGTGCTAGTGTGATCAATTTTGAAAGGAAGGCTGATGCTATCTAGGGTCTTAAATATGTAGGCCTGGAAATATGAGAAACTGAAAGACCTTTATTATTTGAAACGTTGATATCTTTGCAAAAGATTTGTCCATCCTTTTGAATCATAGATACCCCGTCAATGACTAATTACTGCAAGTAATTGTGAATCGAATTCACATATTTAGACGATGTCTAAACACGTCTGTAACGGGAGAAGCGGTAGGGCTTTTATCTGATCAAAATGGACATTTGATCTGAAATTGAAGGTTCAGATAATTAATTTGTGCTCCTATACACCCCCTACACGCACATGTATAAACACAGGCGAAACGAGATAATCCGTACTTGATTGCAAAACTTTACAACTAATTAAACATTAACTGATCGGACTGCGATGTAATGATACAAAAATTGGAAATGCGTAAAAGTCTGGCGACGTTCAAGTTACAGTCATGCAAAATAGAGGTGATTATCGATCTATCTATTAATCAATCATAGTGATTATGCACCATCCTTTCTCTTCTTACCGCTCCTCTTTCTTTGCTCTCTTTGTTTCCTTCTCTACACTTTCACATACATATACGCACATCAACATATATACACATATAAAATGTTATCAACGAGATATACATACAATCTTGTTTATCACAGTTTCTGTTCTTATATTTATAAATATCTAGATATATTTTAATAAAGTTTAGAATGAAATGCATTCATTATTCATGTTAAAGAATCAAAATATGCAAAAGGAAAGATCCTTAAAAGTTTCAGATAAATCTTTTGGACACTATTTGAATATGTATTATTTCCGTTATTCATAAGTAAACATTGCTTATTTTTCAAAGATATGCTAATTAATGTATGTTATAAAATTTATTCCATATTATGAAAAATTATGTATTACACGAATCAATTCATTTTTGAAAAAAAAATGTAACTTCAAAAGATGGAAAATGTGGCCACGAAATCTTAGGGCGCATTGGAAATGCGATTTGCGCCTTTCACTATTTAAACAAAGTATTAAGAAACGGGATATTTTTGTCAGAAAATAATTTTGAAATGCTATTTAATATCAGTTCTCTTCTATAGCGGAGATCCTGGACAATTTCCTCATAGATGAAGAGGAGACTTGCAGCAACAGAGATGTGGTTCACGGGAGAATACTGGGAATAACATGATCAAACAATGTGAAGAGGAAGGTCCAAGAAAAATGAAAACAAAAGGAACAAACTGATGCGCTTAATATCAGAAAGAGACAACTGATATTATTAGGACACACAGCCTGATGAAGGCGGCTTTGGAGAAGCTTAGACTGAAACTCCGAGTCACCTACATAATTAACTTGTGTAAATGAATGAAAGAACAGATAGAGGGAAGATTCGTATCCAATCGTAAAGAAAGTAATTTTCTAAAGAAGTAATAGAATTGTTATTTATAAATCCGACAGATTTTTATAACATTAAACGTTATTTTTTAGCAACGAGGTGTCTACGTAAATAAGAGTATCCAACAAAAATAAAGTTCAAACGGATAACAATTTTTCGGATTAATAATTAAAAAATCCGTAACTTTTTTGTTTAATCATTGCACCTCAAGCAAAGCGGTAAGACCATTAGTACCCTGGGAAGTTAGATGGAGTGAAGGGGAAAAGAAAACTGACAATAAGGAGGCTTGGTAAAATGACAAAGATTAAAAGTCTTCAAGAAGACAAGAAATTGCGATTGATTTTGCATTTAAACTTTTAAACATTGTCGTCATCAGAGAAGCAAAGAAACGGAAGGAAGTTCTACAGGTGCTATATGCAAGAAAAGAAACTGTTGGTATATAAGTGGCATTTGCATTTATCTATTTCAAAAAACGGTGAGACATAACTGCCAGTCTAGTAGCACGCTTAAATTCATATATTTGAAGAACTAGGCAAAAAAGCTGTTGAGAACAGTTGCCATGAATCTATTTGTAGGGAAGACAGTGTGAAGCCACGTCACGTCGGTGAGAAAGTGACTACAGTAAAGATACCTATTCGGGATCGATTGCATTATAGATCCTTCTTTTGATTTTTTCAAGAATCTAGAGATGTATAGAGCAGATATGCAACAGTATTCAATGCACGGAGGAATGGTAGATTTGTAAATGTACAAGATAGATTCTGAAGAGAAACTTTTTCTGGAATGACACAGTGACCCAACTTTCCTTACCGTAGATGCAGCAATTGGTTTGATATAGTCACTTCACATCATGTCTGGAAAACGCGTGGCGATAAAAGCGTAGTGTGCTCTGCTGGAGTTTAGCGTCAGTATGCTGATGACAGACAGAAAAGGTTCTCTGTGATGGTTAAATGAAAGCAATTTTGTTTTGGAGGCGTTAAAACTTATAAGCCATTTCCTGCTATAGTTAACCACTGATTGGAGGTCCTTTTCAAGAGGAGCTGATGATATCGGGGAGAAAATTGATGTCGAACACTCACAGGTTAGAGACTTTGGTGACGTCCGTGTTCGTATGAAAAGATCTAGAAGCGATCCTCTTCAACCTTCATTTCACGATTTCATAGGAACGATTGGATTAAACCAAATATTCGCCCTGTGACACTGTGGCCCAGGAGCTTGCGTAAAAAGCCAGCATGCTATAGTTGTAGAATTTGGAGAGCAATGGAACCAGCTCAGGAGCACATTCTACGACAGAGATCCCGTCAAATCTGCTTGCCTTGTATGATTTTAGTTTGGAAATTATATCTGAAACCAGTAACGTGGTTATGCGCATATCTCTCAGTAGAGCCTCCGTTCTATGGAGGAGATAATCAGGCATAGGTTCTGTAGAGTGTGGAGTTGGAAGAGTACTTCCGAGAAAAGCACTCAACCTTGTCTGCTGTAGATGTCAGAACTTCAAATTGAGAGAAGAGAAAACGGACTGAAGATCTGCTGTTGTTCAGCACACTCTTTCAGAACCGCTAATAATTTCTAGAACCCAACTTGTGAGAGGCTATACGTTGTTTCATTATATCAGCAAACAGTAACTTCGCTTCTCTTAGGAGACGATTACACTCATTACCAGCAGTAACAAAGGGGCGCCTGTTATAAATATACTTGTCGCCCACATACCACCGGAAGAATTAGTACTTGCTGGCTATAGCGGCCGGGCATGCAGGTGAGAACCAAGATGATCGTAGCTTCATTTGGTATTTCCATGCTTGAACGAAAGCGTCGATGCCGGCTTTCAACCAGGAGCAGACTTCAGTGGCATATTTTTGAAGACGTTCAAAAACTTCGAAGAAAACCATGCAACGAGTCCCAATCAGAAAGATATTTCGTTGGAGGGAGTTTCATGGTTGAGGGGAGAGCGGGAATATATATTTATAGACACTACTGCATGATCGGAGTTGCCAAAAGAGCAGAGCTGCAGAATACGACATGAGACAGGGATTAAGAAGGTAAAGGTAGAATGTCAAGGTAAAAAGAAATCAAGAAGAGAAGCGTGTCCGCTAGGATTATTGGGGAAGTCCACCACTTGCTGTAGATATTGGCTAACAGAGAAGTTCATGGTCTGCATGTCAGTGAGATCAGTGACAGAGTGATTAAACCACCTGGCTTGGGGTACAGTGAAGTCAACGAACACAAAGATATTTGCAAATGGGTCGAGAGAGAGAGCATTATCTATATTACCAGAAATACTATCTATCAGCTAACAGTCATGTGAGGAAGGGTAACGATAGAGAAAGAAGAGATAGCTGACTGTGTTTTATATAGAAAGACGGAGACATATTTAAGAATGGTCTGTAGACTCGAAAGAGACAGGGAGAGTTCACTAGTGAGTTGAAGACGTTCCTGAAAATAAACCCCCAGGCTATGCATGTGGACAGCAGAGACCTTCCTAAAGAGATGAAGATAACAAAGAATCGAGAATTCAGAGGAGGAGATTGAAGAATTCAAATTAGATACACAGAGAGCTAAGATGTCCGGAAAGTGTTCGAAGACGAATGATTCCAGACTCCAGAATTTAGTACGAATTTAATCAATGTTGGAGAAATAAAGGTTGAGGGCTTTAGATGTTTTTAGCAGAGCTGATTTAGATTTATTTCGTTGGTTGCTTATCGTCATGGTGTGTATTTAGATCAGGAAAAGGCCAAGAATAGTAGTAGCTGTCGGCGGTCTAAGGTCACATGAGCGGGCTTGGGATTGGCACAGCCTGCAGCATCGTGTGACCCACCGGAAGTGCTTACCGGGACAACTTTCCATGCGCGATATGGCACTGCAAGAACCCCGATATTATGCGACAGTTGACCAGTCTCTCAAGACACTACTCAATTACCAAAAAAATGCAAACTCAGTACACTCATTATCAAAAGACGTATCTACCATCCAATCATTTTACCACAACTTCATGACAGTCGCCATTAAAGCCTCAGAAGAAGAAAGGAAATAGGAACCCTTTGATGAATCTCTACTCATGTTCAAGATAAAGTAAGGACCGGGAAATAGGAAGGCCTATCTAGTCCAATTGAAATAAACGAATGGAACACTTAAGTTTTAAATTTTAATTTAGTATAATTCGAGAATTAAACTTTTGTAAGAAAATTACATTATGTTTGGAAACTGAGCAGATATGATAATTTCGAAGAATATATGACGTGAAGGATTTCGTTAAAATGCACTGTTCGGACATTGTTTAATCGGCCAAGCTTCTACGTGGCATCGTTGGTTAAGGCACATCGGATCTAACGACGGATCCTTCTACCCAGGGAAACGCAAGTTCGAATCCTGCCGGAGAGGGATTTTTCTTCTTTAATACGATTTCTCGAATATGCAGGCTGGAATGCAAATAAATATACAAATAAATAAGTGGGGATCCAACTCAAATATGAGTATCCACTGATAATAGCATTGGAAGTGATTAAAACAGCGGGAAGAATATTGAAATGACATTCATTGCAAACAGTTATAAAGGATAGGAAATTGGGAAAAGGCATGAATTGACAGGGCCCTTGAAGATCCACACATGTACAGCGTAGCCACAACTGGTTCCATTATGATGAAAGTACGGATGACTATCTTACTAAATGTACTATCATTATAGTTAGGGATGTAATGATGATATATCAGCAAAGAAATCCCTAAAGCAGTGTACACTTGTTATTTTTGATCTCACAGCAGAATCTGATTACATCAATGTTGATTTCCTTTTCACATTCTACAGCAACTGTTTTTCAATCTCTCACTCCTTTGACTGCGTTGAACTGATGGAGGAACTGGATCGCTCATCAAAGCTGTGTATGTCTGATGAAGACCAAAAAAATCGACTTATTTTGAACCTTATCAGGAGTACAACAAGTAAGACGTGATTGCCCCTATTTTATTTAAAATCTCTTAGATTTGTAAGATCATTAATAGGGACGCGAAGAAATGGTGATTTTTCTAAGCGTAGCTTAGATATGGCACAATGCCGAAAGTGAGGCTCAAACTCACTACTCAGTCGTGACTGTTCTAGCGAGACAAGCTTGAGAACCGTTACACGCGTCGAAGTGTCCAGAAATATGCGAAGTAATGAAGCTCGAATATTTATATTTTATTCACTTCATATCAAAGAACCGATAGAAAAGAGCATTCTTGTTTACGTTCAAGATTTCGGTTTACTGACAGAGTTGGAACTATACGAATAGCAGAGATGTTCATAGTTTTGTAATTGAATGATAATGGACAAATGATCAACATCGTTTACCAAGTGTTCCTTGAATTAGGATTTAGAAAAACATTTATAAACCATTATCTGGAATTGAAATATGATTAGTGATAGCAGCTAACCTGAATCCATCATAAGACTTCAGAATGTCGAATTGAACAATTTAAAAAAATATTTAAATACCTCGGAGTTTGAATCATTTATTGTAAGTTTAGTATCGGAGCTAAGAAAGATGAACACACGATATTTTGCATTACGAGTATTTTTCCAGTACTGTCACATGTTCAGTCAGTCAGTTATGTCCTATGCGTGATACATGCTTAGACATAAATTTCTTTCGATAGCCTGCAGAGGCAGAATTTTTCCCGTAGTAATTTGCCATTATTTCCTGCAGTAGACCAGTTACCATGCAAGGCTATAGAACCCGGTCTGTCCTGCTATTTACCCATAGCTGGGTGGGGAAGAAGAAGAGGATTCCTAAATCTAAGCCGTTATCCATTACTTCACCGTGCCTCCAATGATACAAAGCCTCAATAATGACCTTTGTAAATTGCTCTGTCAGATTGGGACTTTCATGCGGATGTCATCCATGACGTCCACTTATTTAGAAATATCGAAGCTATCAACATTATACAAATATTTTCTCAGATCAACGCTTAAAAATAGCTTTAAATGAATTAATCGCATGAGCTTTAAAAAGAGGATCTTTTGTCAACCCTTAAATAATAGCGCTACGAATTGACACATGGAGATTTTTACCAAATTACTAAAAGTACAGCTTAAACGCTTTCAACACTAACAAAAATAATGGATAGAAGATATCAGTTTATCTTGGTGGGGTGGGGAGACTGCATTTACTATTAAGAAGAAACAAAATTAAAATATGTAATATTTTGAGTTCTACCACCACGTTTTCATATTTTGCGTTTGGATTTTTCAGCCCACCTTTGTAAATAGAAGAGAAAATAATTAAATAATCAATATGGTAAATTTCTACACTATAAAAACAAAAGCTTTGGGAAATACTTTGCATAGATTTTAGAAAGACTTTAGCATTTAATAGACTTTAGATGTTTACACTCCTGAATAATTGTTTTAAGAAAAAGATTGTATAAAATTCAATTGGCACTAAAACTAAAAGTTCCGTCAATGGATGCCGAATGTTTCTATAGAGAAATGATTATATCGACTCTTAGCAAAGTGCTTGTTTATTCATTCAAGTAATTTACGCCTATAAAACTCCATTAGAAATGCGCTCTGTCTCGTGCCCTCTTCCTAAAGATTCCAAATATCATTTTAAGAAATAATTCTTCCAAAACCTTTTATCTCTTTCATTGTTAGATACGAATTTCCTTGATTTATAGACAAACAACCGACGACAATATTCAAAAATGCAGCCGAGTTCTTAGGTTTATAATCATTAGAGTAGTCATTCAACCCTGTCAAAACTTACAAAGCTCCTCTGCTATTTGAATAAATAAAGTAATCAAGAACACTTTTGGTTTTATCGGAGTTCATATGAATTTATTTAAAATTTGAAAAAGAAAATATTAACAGAAATTATTGAATAACACGAAGAAAATTCAAGTTTTCCTTTTTATGTAAAATTGAATTTCACAATATTTTTCTTGAAAATACATTCAATATGGCGACATCGATAGGATACTTAAATCGCTTGGATGAATCAAAATCTGTCGAGACTTAGATCCGCTGTTTATCAGCCCATGTTTGGGCTACAATATTGAAAGACAAACAGGCAAGATGGCGTGAAAATGAAATAACTCACATCTTTCTAGCTTTGGCAAGTCGTGAAATTTCTGTTATGGTATGCCCCCAATAACTTTATTTCAGAAATGATAAAAAGGATTTTACGACCTAAAAGAATCTTATCATAGCAGGAATTCCTGTTCATTAAACAATTGAATTAATTATGCAGTATCTACAAAGATTAAGAGAAGCTAGCAGATTCTGTGAATTTGAGAAACTTGGGACTCAAGATTTGTCCATTGAGGATGAATTAATTCAGTTACAGCTGACTGAAGGTAAGGCTGATACATTTCATGAATGTAAAAGAATGTAACAATTACAAATAAATAATTTGTCTCTAAGTGGATGTGCAGAAGTTATACAACAGCTGGAATTGATGAAAAAATAAAATTCTACTGAGGACAATGTTGAAACGTACAGCATAAAAAGGGAAAGCCCCGATCAATTTATTCGGTACATTTTTTATTTTCGGTTGCATACTGCTTCGCCTTTTACAACACCTCAGCACGCCTAAAATTCGACCAGGTTCTAGTAAAATTCTTCCGAGATTTTGACCCATGCTGTTATTACTACATTTCACAAATTTTCTAGATTGGTTGGCCGTTCGTCCAAGATTAGATTATTTCTTTCCTTTACGTCTATACGACAGAAATCCAGTGATTATGAAAGCAGTTTTAACACAGTAAACACGCTGCTGCGTTCCATGACCAAATCTGTCACTATTTAGGCCATGGTGTTCGTGACAAAGGGTGTTTTGCTGCTTCATCTAGCCACAAAAAGATGGATTTACCGCTGACATAAATTGAGATACGTAGATAGATGCAATAACCCCGTAGGCTGCGACATTTAAACAATTTTTCATTGGAACAAAGTGTCTAAATGTATGCAAAGAAAATATGGTGCAGGCAAGATGGCTGCATGTCTTCATGTTCCTTGTGCTAAGTTCTATCTCTCCCGTGCGAACCCTGAAGCAGAACTCGAGACGCATCAGGCTAAGCAACTATTATACAAATTTCTGTTGTCCACATTTTAAGATCATCAAAGAATTTTAGCTTCATTTTTTTTCTGGTTTTGTTTCTTATCTGTCAGAGTGTGACAAAGATCGGAGTAGAACAGCATTTTTTTTAATGCACAGAACCTCCCCGTTCGAATACATTTAAATTACACTTACTTTCAATGTAAACGCACGATGTAAAACTTATAATTTTAAATGTTTATATCCATTAAATTACTGTCACTTTATTGGCTGATTAAAAATTTGCATAGATGTGTTCACGTCTACTTATATATATATATATATATATATATATATATATATATATATATATATATATATATATATATATATATATATATATATATATACGCAAACACGCACACACATATATATATATATATAGTGTACATTGAAGACAACACCCAGAGGCGACAGTCGGTTGTCGGTTTTAGGCTAAACACAAAAGATTGCGTTTAGCATGAAACTGTCACCTTTGGGTGTTGTCTTCAATGTCCACTTTTATATTTACATACGCTCTATCACTGATATTGAGCACCTTAACCCAAACCTTAAAACTATATTTTATCATATACATACATATACATATATATATATATATATATATATATATATATATATATATATATATGTATGTATGTATATATATATATGTATATGTATATGTATGTATAGATAGATAGATAGATAGATAGATAGATAGATAGATAGATAGATAGATAGATAGATAGATAGAGTTTTTATTTTTAATTAAGTAGCAGAAAGTCATATATGTACGAAATAATAAGAAGGCTAAAAACAAAACTGTTGAGAGGTTTGTCACAAATGTAGATAATAGAAATAGAGAGGAAGAACGTGTCATAATTACAATCGGCAAAATCCTTGACATCTCCCTCGTTCATCTTTCCCCACTCAACCCACTGGAGTTTCGTTTTTCATCTCTTCCTTATTCCTTGCGTTGTCGCATCTATGTTTCAATTACGCCGATTCGATTCTCAACAACGGCTCACGTCAACAAGTAACCAGGAATAAACAAGCAACACGAGAGTTGTTGAAGTAACGCGTTACTTTACTCACTGGTAAGCATAACCCCCGTCTCTCCTTGAATTTGTTTTTATTTTATTATCTCTACGGGATCCGAATGAAAATTCTGTCAAGTGAAATAACAAAAAAATAATAGACACTAAATCCCCAAAGACTTGAACATAAGACACAGAAAAACGGAAAGAATTAAAAAAAATCCAAGAGATTGAAGATTCTCGAAAAAGAAAGAAAAATATTCGAAAATAAATGAAAGGGATTAATGTAACCAAATGTGTAAAAGAAGAACAGAAAACTTTTTCTGTTTTAGCTACTTGCCTCCCTAATGAACTGATAGATAATATCTCCATGGAAGTTGCCGGCTTCAGTTTGTTTATCTAAGTGGAGGTAGTAAGTATCGCGTCTGACAGAATCAACTGGAAATTCCAGCAGAAACGGAAAGGTGAAGAGCCGAAGGAAAAACGGCAAAAGATTGAAGGACCATTGAAATCTACTCACAATTTAAGTGATGTTTGTTAGGACAGCGTAAGGAATGCAAACTTGTGTAAAAGAGTAGATTTATCAAAAACAGTTCGACTTCTGATGTCTTTTCTTCTATCACTTTTTGTAGGAACTTAAATGAATGAATCAGTCGTCTTGTTTAGAGTGTAAATCGTGAATGTAAAATGAACAGAGAAGGAGTTTTTAAATCTGCTCCGTATAATGAAATTAATATATAACTTTTCATTTTAAAGTGTATAGATTCCCTACTTCTTAATCCCAAGAAGGAAATTTATTCTGTTGATTTCTTTATTTAATTACTTTGTCTGGAAATTGTTGGAAACTTATTGATGAAAAAGAAAATACTTCTGAGTTCTTTGAGGAATGATTTTGCTGTCATTGAGAGCTGTTAATGATAGTAAGAATGTAATTCCACTCTAAAAACCATTCCAAGATATGCATGTATGTTAAAATAAAATATACTGAGTAAAATAAAATAAAAATAAATAATAAAATGTAGTAAAAATGAATAAAAAATAAACAACCAGTACTATAAACAATAAATAAATTTAAAAAAACAAATGCGCCCTAACCAAAAGAAAAAGGAACGGACATTTTACGCGCAATTCCTATATGCCTAAATTCACCAGTGGGAGTAGTGAAACCTGGTCTCACATATATTGAGTAAATTCATAGCGTGCTTTAAGTGAATTTCATAAACAATAGATATTTGTACCGGCATTTATTCTGCTACATATGTACTGTTTTTCCACAACAATTAACCATCTTGGGGAGAGCTTCATGATTCCATCCTCCGAAAAAATTTGCATCTTTCTGTGTGATGAATCTCATTGTTTTACAGGTTTCCAGACAACTGAAATTCTCCCCTTTAAGAAGATTTTACAAGGATCGTGATAAGTAGTAATCCGAAAGTGCATAGTCAGTTAAGTACAATGGGTGTAGGACAATCTATTTGTACTCGGTCTACAAAGAGAGGGTGGGATCTGGCATTATCCTGATTGAAAATGACTCTTTTCTGATTAGATAATTCTGGGTACTTTTCGCCGTTTACTGATTTTAGTCAGTCCAAATGCGACCAGTAGTCAACCTCTGTTTTCCCGGAAGAAAATGCACTTCCTATTTCAGCAAATACACGGCATCACCTTCGGATGTAGACAGGATTTTAGATTCGTTAATGGGGGACTTATTACGCTTTTTCAGATCATTTATCGCTCCATATTGTTGTAAACAATTTATTTTTCATTGCTTGTAATCGTTCTTTTAAAAATTATGTCTTTTTTTGGGGTTTCGTTTTAGTAGAGAATTTGAAAAGGAATCATTTGTCCAAACCTCAACTTTTGAAGAAAGATACAACCCTTTGTTACAAATCAAAATATATATATATATATATATATATATATATATATATATATATATATATATATATATGTATTTATATTTCGGCAGCAATTTTTCATTAATGCATGTTTCATTAAATAACATAGACAAGTCTATTTATTTTAACTTCCGTTCATATTGTCTGATAAGCTTAATCACATTATCGTTGAAAGACGAAAGGAAAACACCATATTGACACATGTTTGAATCCAATCTAAGCTTTCGGCTTACATAAGCCATTATCAAAGATGACAATTTTAATAAATCAAACAACACATATACGAAACCACAATAATTGCACGCCGTTGCTGTTTGAATTAGCTCAAAGTAACGACAAACTCTTATTTACGAGCCATGAAACATGCATTAATACATACATATTATATATATATATATATATATATATATATATATATATATATATATATATATATATATATATATATAATTGTGTATTTGGGCAGCAAACCCTCTTTTATACATTTGCGTTAAAGATGACAGACAAAGCACTGTAATTAAGCTTTCTATTATTTTTTCTTGTGTTTGTACATGTGTTTTCTTTTATGGACACAGAGTAAAATCTGTCCAATGTTCTGGACATCAGACGCTTTCAGCTATTTTTTAGCCATTATCAAGGACGAGCTTTTTTTAAATTATCTTCTACTGAATGTATGTCTTGGTTTTTGATTTTTTAAGTATCTCCCTGAAGTTATAAGAATGTTTTATTTTATTAGTGCTTGGGAAGATATTTAGGAATGTTTGATTTATTAGTGCTTCCATTATTTTTCAGTTTTTTGACATGTTGATGAAACTATTCTGCTTAGTATTCTTCAGGTATTTTGCGGATGGAGTTTAATAGGTGTCTGTGTGCTTTAGGTCATTTTTACACGCTGTGTCTGCAAAAGAAAACACTTGTACGAACAAAAAAAAACTTTAATCAAAAGCTTAATCGCAGTACCTTGTCAGTCGTCTTTAACGTTATATATACATATACATACATATATATATATATATATATATATATATATATATATATATATATATATATGTATATATGTATGTGTGTGTGTGTGTGTGTGTGTGTGTGTGTGTATGAAGAAATATAGTCTTAAGATGTAATATATTTATGGGATAAAGTGCTCAATATCAGAGATAGAGCGTGTGCAAATATAAAAATTAACATTGAAGTCAACACTTAGAGGCGACAGTCTGTTTCATGCTAGATGCAATCGTCAGGCAACGAGTTTTTTTTTTTCACGGCTATTTATATATACGGGTCAGTTGTGCATTTTGGGTAGTCTATTTTGGCGGTCATTTTGCCAGAAGTCGTTAATTTATTTATTTGGGTTAAATTATTTTGCTTCTCTTTATTTATTTTTATTTTTTATTGTTTTTATTTTCATTTTTTATCTTATATATTTATTTTTTATTTTAATTTTAATTTGTGTTTTATTAATGTAGTAAAAATTTATTTATATCGCTTATTTAATAGTTTTATTTTGGTTTGGGAAGATAATTAAAACTATTTAATCAATTTTGGTGTTGATTGTTGTAGTTTATTCTAACTATTATTTTGGCGGGAGCCGTTTTTAATTTGTTTATTACTTAATTTATTTATTTGGATTGATTTTTTTTCTAACGGTTAATTTATCGGGATCCCTTTGTTAGTTTGTTTATTTATTTATTTGGATTAATTTAGATTAATTTATTTTCCTTGTTTTTTATTATTTATCTATTATACAGTATATTTTTATTTACACTTTTCGGTTTTCGAATTTTAAGTAACGTAGTATTTTTTATCGTTATATAACAGTTATACATATGTTTTTCGTCCGATTTTTTTGTTTGATTTTTATAGTCTAACTAATATTTTGTTCATAATTGTTTGTTAATTTGTTTACTATTTAATTTATTTATTTGGGTTCATTGACTTTGTTTTTTTATTTATTTATTCTATTTCGTCTCTTCAAACGGGTGGGTTTTGGTAATTTGTTTGGGTTAATTTACCTATTTTATTGTCATCTTGTTTATTTATTTATTTTATTTTTTTCAGTTTTCGATTTTTAAGTAACGTAGTAAAAATGTGTTTTCAGGTCTGCATTTTGAGATGAGCTCGGATCGTTTACTTAATAATTTATTTTGGTCTGGGAAGGTAATGATAGCTATTTTTTAATCCAAACAAATTTTGCAAGTTTTGGATTGGTTGTTGTAGGCTGACGATCTTTTCCTTATTTTCCAAGATATTTTGGTGTGATGTGCGTTTTGTTTTTAAATGCCGAGATATATTTAGAAAGCATTGTGCTGTTCACATGTTTACTATTTGTGAAATATGTTTTGTGTGCATAATTTCTTTATCTCCAGGGTCCTTCAGTTACTCCTATGTATACATTTTCTTCATTATCTGGTGATTTTATCGTGGTTTGGTGTATTACGTTGTTTTCTAACAAACCGATCCCGATAAATTAACCGTTAAAAAAACAAATAAAGATAATCAATCCAAATAAATACATGAAGTAATAAACAATTTAAAAACTGCTCCCGCAAAAAATAATAGTTAGAACAAATTACACCAATAAATAAACAAGTAAACGACTTCCGGTAAAATAACCGCCAAAATAGACTACACACAATGGACCACTGACCCGTATATATAAATACCCGAGAATAAAAAGCAGCACTCGTGGTCAGACGATTGCGTCTAGCATGAAACAGACTGTCGCCTCTAAGTGTTGACTTCAATGTTCACTTATATATATATATATATATATATATATATATATATATATATATATATATATGTGTGTGTGTGTGTGTGTGTGTGTGTGTGTGCGTGTGTGTGTGTGTGTGTGTGTGTGTATTTGTACAGACAAAGAGAGGGGAAGATAGATGTCATTTTAGACAAATATGAAATTTGTTTCTACTCTACTACCGTTAGTTCTGTCTTTTGTCAGAGCCACATAATTCACAAGGCCGAAAACAATTAGAATAATTAGCGGAAAATTGTGTTGTGCCACTTGTCTCTTGAGAAAATCTCCCTGAAATGGAAGACAGCAAAATCTTGGCGCTTCTTGAGAATCGAAATTTATCTTCACAACATGAGACCCAGACATTTGGTAATTATTTACAAAACCTACTTTCGTTTCATCAACAAGCTTCAATTATTCTATAGTTTGTTTATTTTTACAATACACACATGCATCATTCCATTAATAAAATCAATCGATCGGGAGTAAAATATAGATAAACTATAAAATTATACAAAGCAGAGAATATTAAAGAAAGGAACTCATCTCTGCGTATATATTTATTCTTACCACTCTATTCATCGGCGAAATGTTGTTTAAAATGGGTTTCATGTTTTACTTCATATTTTGTTAATTGCCGATACTCATCTTACTCATCTTTAAAGGTTTTCCATCACGGCAGTTTGCCAAAGAAAGAAAAACATATTAATTTGACCCCCATCCACACACACACACACACACACACACACACACACACACACACACACACACACACACACACACACACACGATAGGTAGACACTGGCACATATGATATGGTGGTGAAGGCTTTGTTCAGAACCAACTACACTTTTTGAACAGCCGAATATAGAGATCTGGGGCACAACGTGCCACAAGGTCCCCAAACGACTCTCCGGAGGTTTTGTATTCAGAGGTTTCCTTCTCCTAGACCAGTTGGCATTCAGGCTGTCCTAACTATTTAACCATAACTGGGTGGTGAAGAAGAGGATTCATACCTTTCCCAAGAATATTAGCACGTAAATGAATGTCATGGATTCGACGGGAATTCGAATCGGCTCTCCGTTTCATCAGTCCGAGCCCCATCCATTACTGTACCGTACCTCCAATATATATATATATATATATATATATATATATATAAATAAAAAGAAAGAACAGTAAGTTACAAAATCCGGTGTTCTTATAGATATTTTTTGAAACATGGTTATCACTGTGTAGCGAAAAAAAACATATTTTAAATCAATTAATTTATAATATATATATATATATATATGTGTGTGTGTGAGTGTGTGTGAGAGAGAGAGAGAGATAGAGAGAGGAGAGAGGGGGAGAGAGATGTAAATATATCGCACATATAGTGCTGTTGTTAATGAAAAGTGCTCGATGTAATAAAATTGAGGTATTACTAAATATACATATTATCCATCGACATCTACACTAAAATAAATGAAACACATTTAATGTACTTAACGTTAGTGTGTCATATATGGGTGTATATCTGTGCTCGCTTTATGGACATGTAATGAATGATCATTACATTTTTATACGTTATATATATATATATATATATATATATATATGTTTTAAATGTTATTTGTAGTGAATATCTATATTTGAGTAGACGCTCCATTTATTTTTAACAGTATTTATTTGGTCTACCGGCTTGTGCACTGGAAAAACTATTAAGTATTCGAACCTGCGTCCCCCTTTGAAGGGAGAATCCTTCACAATAAAGCAAGGTTCTATTTTGTTAATGTCCATCTATTCGTCAAGATTTTCTCAAATCACAGCCCTGCTCGTTTTTGCATCCTAAATGTAAATCAAGTAATTTCCAAAGAAATAATAGATTTATTTATTCTTTTTAACCTGACATATTCTTATTATTTCAAACGTTATTTTAGTAGTTACCCGTATCTGAGTAGATGACCAGTGCTTATTTTACACAGTATTTATTTTGCCTACCCGCTAGCGTACTTGAGAAATCATTAAACGCCGTTTGCAAAAAAATGTAAATGCAATTTTCTCAGAGATGTTCTGAAAGTGCAATTATCTATAAATCCCCCGATAAACAGACAACTTTGCTATTTTAATATTCATAGATACCATCAAAGGATGTGCACATTTGATACGTGAAAAAATAGACTACACATGCTGTTTTAAAAAATTACCTGAAATTAAGGAATTATCTGATTTCAGCATTTAACCTTTAAGGAATGATTTTTAAATCAAATCATTTTCCTTTAGTGTTTTTTTTTTGTGGAAATAATAATTTAGATTAATTATATCCCAGTTTACTTTTTACGCAAATTTGGATTTTCTTAATTTTTACACTTATATAAAATGTTATATCAGCTGTCCCCAGTGAATTTCCATTCAATATCGAGTGCAACCACGTCTGAAATACCGCCCGAAATCTTAACAAAATAAATTATGTATATTGAATAAATTATTTTCGAAAGTAGTTGCTAATACACAATTTTAATAAAATATACTGTATTTTTATTTCTATTTTTTGTCTTGTTTTGGTTTTTGAATGAATAATTAAGTATTAAATGTTATAAATTGACATGTATTGCTAAAGTACGATTTTAAAACTCTTTCAGATATTGGTTGCTGCTGGTGAACTTGATCTAAAATAAGGAAACAGCTGACGAACAGAAAAAATGCCAAGTTTAATGTCATTTTTATTTGCGAACATTTTTTAAACACGTTTATTAATTTATTTTTTCCATTTTGGTATTTTATTCTAGGGAAGATTAAGAATGAAAATCAGAAATAAAATTCTAAATTATTTACCGTTAATCTTTAATTCATGATTCCTGTTCTAAAGAATATGACGGAAACCAAGAGACATTTTTTCAAGGTCTCCAAAATTATTGACATTTTTGATTTTTTAATTCTTTCGCCATTATAATAATGTTAGAAATAAAGAAAGGAATTTGCGTGGATGTCATGGAACAAGTTAAGGGATTAGTACTGATGGGAAAAGTATTCTCACAATATTTTCTAATAGATTAATCTTTTTAATAAAAATAATTAGTGAATAAATGTTGAAATTTTATTAAACTCAGATTTCTTTTTTGTTGTGTTTTTATTGAATTTTTTAAGGGTAAAGTGTGACTGATGTTTGGAGATGTCACATGTTTCGTAGCTAAGCGTAAAGATAAATTGAGGATCAGTTGATTGAATTCATTATAAATGTTATCAAGTCTGTAGACACTTTTAATAAATATTCAAATGAAAATAATTCAAAATACATTGTTTGGTCTAATTAATTATTTTCTTATCAATAAGTGATAAAATTTTAAAGAAACAATTGTAATGAGTAAAAGTTTGAAATATAATATATTTTGGAACATATTTTTCATTTTATATTCCTTTTAATATTGTAAGAAACTCAAAATTGTGTATTCATAATGTTTAGATATTGCAAAAATAATATTGTGAAAATAAAACATGTTCCTTGATTGTTTTTTTTTGTATATAGAAGCAAAGTTTTAAAAGGAAGACTTTTGAAAGTTTTGACCAATGAAGACATAAGCTGCTTAAGTAATTTCCTTATATTTTAAACAAAACGTTTTCACAAAATATTTTTCTTTGAAACAAATGTCTGAGACAGACATTGGACTTTTTGATATATTATTAATGTGTTTTCATTTCTCTTTTGACGGCATCCATCGAATTAACTAATTGAACTGTGTGGAATTTGGACAGTTTTTACTTTTTATGTTTAAATTTAAATTATTGTAAACATTTCATGCACCCTTGTGAAAGGTAATCGAAACAAAATGGATAATTAAATTATTATTTACTTTTTCCGAACTTTTCCAATGAAACATCAACCAGTGCACATGTTAGTATTTCGTATGTCCATTCCACGAAGTCGTTTCTTGCAGACTGACCACAGATTCTCGATTTAAATCAGGAGAGTATTCGGGCCAGTCTATAGTACTTTGATTTTCTTACTGGTAAGGCTTACCAGCATTACCAGTTTTCGCATGCTTCCATGCAGTAACGTCCATTGTAGACAATGGCCGTATGGCAACTAATCGACAGTTTAGACAATAGTATCTGGGCGTGAAGAAAATCTGATGCAATCACGGATGACGCAATATTTTTCAAAATCAAACAAATTTCATCATACACATCGAAAATAAATTCATATTACTCCTCACCACTGCAAATGACCTAATCTGAGTTAATAACAGAAATCGATTACACCTTGTCACTTCAGTGGGTCTAAAACAGACCATATGCTGAAAGAAAGGAAAGTAACGGGGTTGTTTCAATTCATTTGCACAAGGCTGTAATTGTATATTTTACTTTACGCTCTCTACTGGTATAACATTGGCCCTGTTAAAGACATAGTCATACCTAATCATGATATTCCGTAAAATAGGTTTTGAATAATTTTTGAATATGCGAGAGTACGTCCTAAAATGAATGAGCAAAAGTTTTTCAATACGTCACATGAAATATAAATACAGTGTATTACAATAGAAAAATATATTTAATGAAAAGCCTCTTCCTTTCAAGATGCATATTTTTAATATTTCCTATGGCTTCCCTTAACTTGAATAATCGCATCAGGGTTCCATGTAAAAGTCGTGGACAAATCCTTTTTCATCTTTACAGGCATGACTGAGCTTCCATAATTATATATTCCCATTTGTTCTATGATATTTAAGTCACGAGCTGCAAGCTGCCGAATCTTTCAATACGGTTACACATTCACTAATCAAACCCAGTTGTGTTGTATTCAATCTGAGCCATTGATATCTGTCAATGATAAAAAAATTCTCATCTTCACAGAAATCTTGTATCAAATCGCCCTTCAGTAACTGGATGTATTTGGCACTGTTCATGCTATTGTTAATATTAACCGACTTTCTTCAAACATCCCTTTTTATGTATCGCTAAAGTATCAGACACTTATCCCAGATTCCAGTTTTCTTCCTTTTGAAGATTCATTTTACTCTAGACCTGATAAGTTTTCCATTATTAGAATGCTGCTCTGTTTTAGTTTCGTCAATGAACTTTGATCGTATTTCAAATATTTACATCCTTTAGTTCTGAATTCTTTTACACTTGTCTTCAAATTCGTTTTGTTTAATGCTGGTTTTTGTCTGAAATCCAAAGTTTAATTAATGTTCTTGAATTTATATTTATAGTCGCATAAAATCACATTCATCTATCTTTTGGTTAGAAGTCTTCCTTGTTTGATGTTGTCCTATGCTGATCAGTTTCGGTACAGTCCTATGCATCAGCTTTTTTAGAGCGACCACTGGTTAGTTCGTTAGCTACTGCTCGCTGGCTCATATGTTAGCACCATCTTCACTATCTATATACTAATTGCTTTCGACATACGTGCATCTTTCCAGCTAAGGAAATTATACAGCAATTCCATGTAAGAATTTACAATGTACGAAGTAAAAGATCCATTCTGATGCGAATAATATTTGCATTTTAATGGTAGAAGACAAAGGTGAAGGTCGGGTGAACGAAAAAGTTTGCACTCCCATTTGTGGGTGTCGCCTCGCATCTTCTGTTCGCATTCGGAAACGTTAATACAAAATATGATAATTAGGTGTGCAAATGGCTCCAATATTGTCAAAGTTTCATCTGTCGTCAGGACAATGAAAAACATATTTTTATAAATAGGCAGTTATTAGAAATTGACAATAGTTTAAAATGGCCGAAGACTCGTGTACGTTACTGTATACACAGTCACAAACACAAACATACACATAGACCCACACACATATATACATATATATATATATATATATATATATATATATATATATATATATATATGTATGTGTGTGTGTGAATATTATTTAAATTATCTAGATTTGAAGGGAATATATATGTATAGTGCGTGTTTAGACATAGGAATCAACATAGCCTAGTGACAGCTCTGATTATAGCTTTGATGCGTAAATGAGGCAACTGGAATGTAATATCGATTCCTCTCACTTATGTCAACTCTGTCTATATCTATTTACTCTCTCTGACTCTCTCTCTCTCTCACAAACACGCACACACACATACATACACACACACACACACACACACACACACACACATATATATATATATATATATATATATATATATATATATATATATATCACAAACTGGAAAGATTCCTTGAGGTTTCTCCTACAATTTTTTATAACAACTATTAAAGGCGAGAGAGTAAACACCTCCTTTAGGCTTTAGCTTATAGATTTTTTTTAGCGTTGACTAAGCTATTTTTTGTTTTGGAACTGTTACTATATATGGTGAGGTGCCCTCGCCGTTCATCTCGAGCCTCTCGACAAAATCCAAGACGGATACGCAATGTGATCTCGGTGTTGACTTGGGGGTCTCGACTCCTGTCACTTTCTAACCGATGCAATGTGGCTTACTTCTGTCTTTTCTAGAAATATTTTCATGGCATCTGCTCTAACGAGCTATTTTCACTGGTGCTCCGACTGCACAAATTTAAGCGTGCTACTAGGGTGGCATATTGGCCCAACCCTTTTACTGTCGAAAATTAATTTAAATATAACGGCCTCTTCTACTCCAACAGTTTCTTCTCTCGCACTTCCAGACTGTGTAACTCCTTTCCTCTTACTTGCTTCCCTGATAAATGTAATCTTCAAAAATTTAAATATAATGCTAATCGGCATCTCTTGATGCCTTGATCCCCTTTTTATCTTTCTCCGTTCCTTTTATCCTTTGCTCAACACCCACTCATACCCAATGTATTTCTCTACTTTGTGCGAATAATCCATACTGCATATTCTAATGCTCTTAGGTAGAATGCGATGATTATGCCAGATTTTATCTTGTTATGATGGGATTAAATTCGGCGATAAATCTAAATTAAAAAAATATTTTATTTATATTCCTTTCATGAACACAAAAGGGACATTTTACAAAATAATACGTCAAATACATTGACTTGCCACCGTAATAAGGCTCATCACAATTTTTATATAAAAATTACTACTTCGATCAAAGAAGAAAATAATTCACTACGACGTAAATGTCTAGAGGGTGCCTTAATCGCAAGTTCATCCACAGTAAATTTGCACCCTGGCTCTTACAACATTTCAACATTCCTGGCAAATCTTCTAATATCGAGCGGAATACCTACTTACAAATTTGATGGAAAGAAAAAGGAGAAAAAAACTGTAAATGAATTCGGCTAGATATTAAAAAAATTCTAAAATTCCCAGCACTTCTCTGTCGAACGCATGTGTTGTCCCACCAACATAACAAATTTAGTCTGATGAAGTCCTGAAGGACGACACGCGTCACAAGTAAACTTTTTCCATATTGTCATACAATTTCACCAATATTGCTTTTGATATATTAATATATATATATATATATATATATATATATATATATATATATATATATATATTGTATATATGAATTCAAATGATATTTAATAATTGTTTGAATTTGTCACAAACTAGCAATCATAAAGGTTCTAGTGGGGATCGAATTATCTATGCTGTTAATGGCTTTTCTGTCGAAATATCTCTTATCTTTCTCCGGAGCGGCGTCTATGATATTTATTTTTGCCTACCAGAGAGCCACAGTCTTCAAGTGTAATCAAGCAGTAGTCTTCAAGTGTAGTATAAGATTTGTTTCAGAATATTTTATTAACACGGCCTTGTATATTCAAGTTAGAAAAAACAAGAACATTCTATTCATACATGCAAAATATATATTGACTGTCTGGCATTTCTAAGCGAATAAATGAGCTCAGGGGTTGTTAGCTCCCTTGATACCTACCAGGCGTTTTGTCGAATGCATCTACTTATCCAAACAAAAGAAAACAAATGTAAGAAAGAAAATGAGACGCGTTTACTTATTTCGTATATAAGGCTTTATCTATGTATGACGAATGAACGAGTGATTGTCGTTAAATCACTATTCTTTTCGTTTCTCCCTGAAGGTCCATTTATATGAATGCTGGCTGTGTTTAGGTCTCGCCTGGCATGTTGACATTGCGAGGCACTCTCAACGTTCACTTGTTTTTATAAACATCGCACTTCTTCTTACTCTGCTTCCAAATTCCCACGTTCCGACTTTTTTTCTTCTTTGCTTTCGTTTTTGCAAATTTAATTTTCCATTTATTCCTACAGATTTCGCGCTCGGAACCTTTTTCCTCTCTCTCTCTCTCTCTCTCTCTCTATCTATCTCTCTCACACACACACTTTCTTTCTCACTCTATGTGTTATATGCGCGTTGCTATTTTTTCTGTCATACACATTTTCCTTCTTTGCTCCTACACGCACACACATATACAGGGTGCGATGGTTAAATTGTCGCCATTTTATATATATATTTATTTTTATTTTGCGCTTGCGCGTTGTGTGTTTTTGATTGTGACGAATCAAAATGCGGCCCCCATGACGAACGTGAAGACTACGGCTCCATGGTAGGCAAAAAGGCTATGCCCGAATAAAATTATTGATTCATATAACCTATCTTTCTCTCGCTTTATATGCACTCACACACGCATATATATACAAACAAGCAGACACACACAGACAACCCCACAATATAATATATATATACATGCTCCTAAAAAAATTATTTCGGTTGAGCTCTTCGGGGAAGAAAAGTGAATTTGTAAACAGTGACTATTACTGCTGCTGATGCAAGACTCTTCTTTAAGACGAATCGAGTTCTCCGGTCACTGGCGTATTTGTCTACAAATAAATACGTCTAAATTCACCTTCCTCCCTGCCGTGCGCCAAGGAGTAAAATCTCCGACTTATACCAAATCAGTCGGGTGTCGATCCAGGCTTGAGGCAATCGGATGTCTAGCCACACTGATGAGATGTGAAACAGCGAAACAGTCTGTCTGTGTATGACAATATACATATATATATATATATATATATATATTTCAATAAATTGTTAGAGGTACAAAACCGTAATATAGCAAGGAAAACGCAAAATTTATTCCTTATAGGCATTATGAAAATAAAAAAAAGAGATGAAAACACGAAGAAGACAGACCAACCGGTTTCGTTCCCTAGCTTATCAAGGTCGACGGGGAACATAATGTGTTTTAAATTACTTTTACTCACACAAACACCCTACATACAATTAAAACATTAAAAAATTAAATGAATAATTTGTATGAGGGAGGAGGAAAAAAAATCATATATATATATATATATATATATATATATATATATATATATATATACATATATATATATATATATATATATATATATATATATATATATATATATATATATATATATATAGATGTACATACATTTATATATATATATATATATATATATATATATATATATATATATATATATATACAGGGTGTCTCCAAAAAATGTACTCACACTTTGAATGACGAGAAAACCTTTATTTATGAACATAGAGTGAAATGGAATAGCTTCGAATACAGAAGAAAAATGTAATTGAAGAATCATGTTCGCAAATGTTCAAATTGATGACAATTATTGTCCAGACAACGCTGATAACGCGCACCAAGGGAAAGTGTGAGTACATTTTTTGAGACACCCTGTAGAGATAGATAGATAGATAGATAGATAGATAGATAGATAGATAGATAGATAGATAGGACAACAAGAATAGACAAAGAAAAAAATTATTTTAATATATTTTATTGTTAAACGTTATTTATATAGACAAAAATATTTAAGTAATTGCTCTGTTTATAATAAACAGTATTAACAACTTTTACCGACCTGAATCTCCGAGAAATTTTCATCGAATATATGCGTCCTCCGTCAGAAATCGTCCGTCTGTATCCTATATGGAACCGTCATATAGCCTGACGTGCTATACCAGTTTAGCTACAGAGGATCGTCTGGTTAGCAAAATCGATTTTAGCTACAGAAGACTGTAGTTTGAAACAGTAAAATCAATTAAGGAGAGTGAACAAAAAATCAAATGACAAAGAATGTATTTTTGAAAATCAAATGTGACATTGCATGCAAGAGTCCAGAAGAGAATTGCGCAAACCATAAGTGCGAAAAATGAAACTCTTAGAAATAAACTTATGGTTCCATCTAGCGATTAAAATGTAATATGATGTCACCTATTTGCCAAAGTATTACTACTGCGCGCTTAAATTCGTGCCAAAGAGGAAAGCTCATTAGAATAATTATGTAGAGGAAATGTACAGAGATTATCATTACGGCGATGGGATATTGCAGAATTAAAAGACGAATTGAAAAGATTGAATACTAGTTTTCATATGCAGCCGGACACTCGACACTCAAAATATTACTAAAGTATCTTACTCTCATCCGGTATGTACTAATTGTATAATCAGTATCAGTAAATTTACGAGGGTTAATTTACGAGGGTTTGCTGAAAGATTCTCGTCCAAATCGATTTCTTCAAATCTAGTTGAATGCTCCCAAAATTGTAATTTATATTTCAATCAATTCTTGGTTGTGCCGAGAATTTTCCAGCAACGGAGCCAATGACGAGCTGATGGGCACCATCGAAGGTTGTACACAGATCGTTCTTTTTGCTGTCGGTAGAGTTTAAATTGTATAATCTTATTTTATTATTTCTCTAAGCAGAATTTGTCGGCTGTACTATTTGGTATTAGTTACCCATTTTTACTTGAAATTATAGTTTGTTCTCAACTGGCGTATCCTCTCGTTTCTCTCTCTCCCCCTCTCGCTCTCTCTCTCTCCCTCCCTCTCGATATATATATATATATATATATATATACACACACACACACACACACAACGTGCTAATACACTTGGGAAAGGTGTGAATCCTCTTCTTCTCCCTCCAACTATGGGTAAATGGCAGGACAGACTGGGTTCTATAGTCTTGGATGGCAACTGGTCTAGGAGAAGGACAACTCTGAATTCAAAACATGCGGAGGGTCATTTGGGGACCTTGTGGCATTCGCTGCACCAGGTCCCTGTATTCGTCCCTCCAAAAAGTGTGGATGGCCCTGCACAAAGCCTTCACCACTATAATCAAATCTCATGTGTCGGTGTCGGGCTTTCAGTTTCTAGGAACTGATCTGCCTGACCCTCATACGTCGAATTCGACGGGAGAGTTGATCATATATATATATATATATATATATATATATATATATATATATATATATATATATATATATCAGATGAACGAAAATTATAAACAGTATGAATGCAGAATTAATAACATTATTTAAAAAATGCATAGCACCAGTTGACAATAGCAAAAAAATTAGATTAATTATTTATTATAAAAAATTTAAAACTTCTAACCTTATAGTTAAAAATAACAATTCACCTCCTAGAACAAAATTAAATAGAGCAAATATTATTTACGAATTCAAATGCCCATTAAGAAATTGTATTCCTCAAGAATCAAACTTTCGTAAATAATTATATAGGCCACACTACAAATTGTTTAACACGCAGACTAACTCTACACCTTTCTGACAATAGCTCAATTAGATCTCATTTAAATATTCATGGCGACCTACCGGACACTATTCGGAATATACTTGTCGACAACACTAATACAATAGCATCAGCCACTTGCAAAAAAACTTACTAATAAAAACAAACAAACCAACACTTAATAATATTAACTTTGAACATGGACATAATATCTTGACCGTGTTTTGAAACAAAAAAAATGAATCATTTTATAAAACATACATATAACAAACTATTTCTAATTCTAACAGTTGAAATATAATCCTTGAAAATGGCTAAATGTATAGCCGAAAGCGCTCGGATAAAAAGAACATTCGGACAGTTTTTATATAATTTATCATCTGAAAAGAAAAACTTTATTAGATCGCACGAGAAATTATATAAAAAACTAAATAAAAGCAGCTTGTCAGTCGTTTTTAATGAAATGTGCATGAATGAAGGATTGCTGCCTAGATACACACACACACACACACACACACACACACACATATATATATATATATATATATATATATATATATATATATATATATATATATATATATATATATATATATATATATTAATGATATTTTTATTAAAAGTATTTTACATTGCGACACGGAAATTTCTGTTTTGAGACTTAAAATTTTTATCTCCCCATCTGGCAATGTTCGGTAACTTTTTAATGAAAATGATTTACATTTAAAAATAGAAAACAAAATATATTTGCTTATTAAAGATGGAGTGGGGGGCTCCAGATTTTAAAATCTTATGGGTAAGTCTCTTTTCTACTTATCAAAAGAAAGGTCAAAGCTAAATCAGAAAAGTTAAAAATATAGGTTAGATGTTGGGGGTTGGGTCATACATATCTCGGGGAACTGTCATATTACGAGTTGACAACATACTTCTGATCAAGAGAGTCTATTTAAGTTAAGAAGTAATATTCTGAGATATATGTATATCTCTAACAATAGGTTAATTTTTGTATTTTTAAGAAAATATTTTTACAAATGCTTTAGAAATCTTTTAAAGGGGCCTCTGGTATGATTGAATCATTTTTTATATAATTTTGAACTTGAAATACAATTCTTATTTTATTGATTTAATACTTGGCAATTTTAAAATTTAAAAAAATCAAGGAATTAAATCAATATTACAGGTACCATTATATATAATAAAATAATGAATATATAATTGTAATACATAGATTTTTTAGGAAAATTCATTAACTATATTTTAACATGAACCTTTTAAAATGTCTACATTTGATGGGAAGTTCATTTCGCTGATTTAATAGATAAATATTTTTAGCAAACTTAATTATATCTAGCTTTTCATGTTGAAACAGGGGCATGGGACATCTATATATGTATATATAAGATGAAAATATAGTTTTAAGGTATGCTATATTTATTGATAAATGAGCTCAATATCAAAGATAGGGTATATGTAAATATAAACGTCAAGATGGTCTTAAGATTACGCTGAAACATGGAACAGACTCTCGCCGTTGGGGGTTGACCTTAATTTTCACTTTTTAATTTTTTTCTCCCCTTAAATAATTTCTTACTTCATTTTGTTTCTCTCTCACTTTGTCTATTGAGATTGTCGTCTGTTTATTCTTCTTTTTTATTACTTAAATGCTTTGTTCCTCTTTCTATTACATGTTTCCTTTGAAATATTCTTTTCTTCGTCATTACATTTCTCTTTGTCATTTCTTTCCTTTTCGCTTGGTTTCTTTTTTCTTTCCTTTTGTTTTTCACGCTCTGCTTTCCTCCTTCCTTCTTAACAATTAATTTCCCTTTCTAGGCTCCTGAAATTCCAAGCGTTTATCAAAACATTCTCACTACATGCTTGGTAGCACTTACCGAAGAAAAACAGTGCTTCAACAATAAATGTGTAATCAACCTACTTTGCCAAATGAAAGCTTGTTTTTTTTAAACGTTTACTTATATTGTTATTGACTATTGACTGTCAGTTTCTTTGGCAGAACTCTTCTGTCAAGAGGCCCGGCACCTGACTCGTCTGAAACATTCTCATTTTAGGGTATATAGGAAATCATAGTAGAATAAACAATTATTTTTTCAATATTAATCTAAAAATACCATTTTTGTTTAATTCTTTATATACACTTTATTATTAAGATGAGAATACTTTTGTTTCTCCTGTCAAATGACACGTGGTTATCAAGATTCGAACAAACTTTTGCTTATGTATGCATTTCTATTAGAGAAATATATTTCAATGAAAGTAAAGGAAATACTGGTTTCTAATTAATTTATTTTCAATTTATAATTCTCTTAGTAACAAATTCAGACATGTTCTCTGTGAGATTGTCAATAAAGCATTATCAAGTCTAGGAGTTAAAATTTGGTCAAACAACATTCCAGGTACATCACTGCGTCACTTCCTTTACGGGAAGTAGACCGATGACAAAACCAAATTATCACGAATCATTAAAAGGGTAACATTGTCAAGATAAGATACATAAAAGATAAACTTGATAACCCCCTGCAAGTTTAGTCGATCATTTCCGATTAAGTAAATTCAATACTCGGAGAAAGTTTGATATTTTCGGATGAGTACGTTGTATAAGTGTATCTCATTATCACGATGAACCTTCAGTTCTCGTTAAACAACGTGGAGCCTGGTCATCAATTAACATAAACTAAAAAGTAAAACACCCCCCCATGGCCTGCGGAAGAAGGCTTATGTCCAACAAAAAGACAATCACAGCTTGAGATACGATACATAATTGATATGAATCAAGATATGAGAGACATTTTCTCTTACAAGATAATCATCTTATATAATTATTTATGCATTTAATATTTAAATTATTTGTAGCAAGATCATCATGTTTTCATTTATGTTATCCGTCATCTTTCGACGCGTCAACAAAACTTCTTTTTCGCTGGAATAGCATCAATAAACTCGAAACTCTAAACTAAACAAGCTGTTCCTCTTTCGTTACTGGCTTTCCATGAATGTTTATATTTGGAAGAATTCCGAAACTGAAAACCTTGTCTTTTCTCTGCCTCGGACGAGTTTGCAAGTCTACTAACTAGAAGCCGACGTTAGTCGCTGGTAACCAGTTGCAAGAAAAGCAATCATCTTGGATATTTTAAACATATGTCTGAAATTAACTTATCGTTACATTTGTCTAACGCTTGTCTTTTTTTGTCATTTGCATTTTCCCTTTTTTCAGATGTTTTTCTTTCTATTTCTGTTCAATCTGTCATTGTTTTGGGCTGTTCCTGCTCTTCCTAAGTAATGCTCACTGTTTCTGTAATATTCTTCTCCTTCTTCCTTTTTACTTCCTTATATAAGCATAGACACTGATTGTTGACGCATTTCGTCCTACGAAATTTCTTCACAAAAAAAATTAGGGATTTGTCTTGCATATCAAAAAGCAGAACGTTTTTATAATAAGCAGACATATAATAAACGCCGTTTACAGTTTACATCGAAACGTTAAATATACGGAGACGCTCAGCTGTAAATTTATTTCTGTATCTACAGCCGATTATCGGCTCTCCTTGCGAGGAAAGATTTAATCCCGTTTTTCTGTTTCTTTTTTCTTATGGTACTTCTACCACTCTCTCTCTCTCTCTCTCTCTCTCTCTCTCTCTCTCTCTGTCAGTCTCTCTCTCTCTCTCTCTCTCATTCATTCATTCATTCATTCGCAATGTTATAATTTTACTAGTTTTCTTCTTATTCTCCTTCTCCATTTATCTTCCCTCGCTTTCTCATACTTTTTTCTTCTTCACGGGATTCAAATCACGTTTCTCTTGCTTCCTTCACTCTTTCTTTCTTTTTGGAATCCACATCCCTTTTGTCCTTCTTTCCCCCCCCTCTCTCTCTCTTTCTCTCTTTCTCCATCTCTCACTCCCTCTTCATCTTTATCTTCTTCTCTCTCTCTCTCTTTTCTATTTGTTCTTTCTCTCTCCAATGTCTCCTCCTCCCTTTTTCATCTCTTCTCTTTCCTTCTCCATCTCTTTCCTCTATCGATTCTCCAGACTCTTTAACATCAACTCCCTTCATTACATTTCTTAACTCTTGGGTGCATAGTAGTTTTTAACAAACTTACAAATCAATAATACTGTAACGACATTGATCCTCACCATGTGACTCACTACGGAACCTTATATCGGGAAAAGGTATATTCAGTAAATATAATTGTGAGTTACCGTAGCGCAGTGGTTAACACACTGTTGTTGCAGAACATCACTACAGTAGAGCTTTGATATTTTTTTTGCACATTCTTCTATTAGACTAACCATAACCTGATGATTAGAAGGTTCGCCTCGCATCTCAGTTCATTATATTTGCAGATTTCTTTTCTCGCTGGGTGCTAAACATTTCTAACTTCTACACTAAACTCAATTTATCGTATTCTTTTGTTTTTCATTCTTTCCCTGCGTTCCTTTTTTTTCTTTCTTTTAGGCAACATTCTTTTTTGTCTTTCGTGCTTTCTGTTATTCCTTCTCTTTTTCCAAAATGTTTATCCATTTTTATTCAGTCCACATCCTGCACTGATATTTTACACTTTACAATCTGTTTTTATATATACGTCATCTCTTCTCCGCCATTATCAGGACGTCTGATTCCTCTTTCTTTTAATGTTTTCTTTTTCTTTCTTTTCTTACATTTCCATTTGTCGCCATTATTATATACTATTGAAATACCTTTATATATTGTACGTTGTCATTTTATTTCTCCTCATTACTAATTACATCTTCTTCGCTTTCTTAAATG
This sequence comes from Acanthosepion esculentum, assembly GCA_964036315.1. Lineage (NCBI taxonomy): Eukaryota > Metazoa > Mollusca > Cephalopoda > Sepiida > Sepiidae > Acanthosepion > Acanthosepion esculentum. The sequence continues at coordinate 2,886,649 of OZ038484.1, read as the reverse complement.
ACTCTCCAAATACTTTGTATTATATTTCTTTACTTCAACTTTCATTCCAATATCCGCATCTTGATACCAAACCTTTTTCTTTGCTTACTCGTTTGGCCACATACGAGTCTCCCTTGCTTTCCTTCCCACAAAATCAAAAGGTCCTCCTTCATCATTCAACGTTTATCTTTTCTTCTTTTACCTCTTTCTCGTCTTCGTCATATTGTTGTGTCCCGATCCGAAATCACCCGCCCACAGTCCCGAGATCTACGAAAAGTTATGTTTGATGTCATCACTTCAGAAAGAGCCAAGTAATGGGTTAGAAGCCAACAGAGATCAAGCTCTCTCGCTAAGATCTTAGCAAAAAGCGGACATCAAACGTACAGCTCAGATCGTCGGCCCCGAAATACGTCAATAGAAATATTTTTCATAATAATATCTGACCGACCGTCTCTACCTTTTGTTGTAAGTAGTAATTGAAAAACTTCTAAGGGTATTAACCACCTTCGACTGATTTTACTCGGGTAAGAGAAACTTGACTATTTTCCCATGTCTGTGAAATGATGTGACTCAGTGCAAATCTATTTTTGGTCTCACTCTAATTAAAACACATACACTCAGAGACGTCAGAAGAGGCATACATAAATAGACAAGCAGATCCGTGAATACACACACACACACACACACACACACACATATATATATATATATATATATATATATATATATATATATATAATGTGCGTGTGTGTTATTGTGTATAAATCTACGTTTGTATGTGTGTGTGACTTGAAATGATTAGTAAGGTGTAAAAATGATTGTTGACGTAATTCGTTCTACAAAATTTCTTCAGAAAAAAAATAATTAGCGATTTGTCTTACATATCAAAAATCAGAAAGTTTGTATAATAAGGCGAAATATAATAAGGCGAAATATAATAAGTAGTGTTATGGTCCAAGTTCCTTGTAGCACGGTGATGGTTCAAGGTAGAACCAATGAAGAAATAACTCGAACACAGGTATGGAATAACACAGATATATTACAAACAGAAATATGTACAAAGAAGTAGAAGTATGAGTAATGACTATCAGATTTGGTTAGAGTGAACTATGTTGTCTCGACAAGAATCACTATTCCAATGTTCGTACTATAATCCGATATTTAAAAACCCCCCAGATGAGTCGTATGTGGCACAAGGCCGGCTTAATGTGTGTTATCCGAGCCCGTAGGCTCGGCCAAAAATATGCCCATTAGAACACGTATAAACGAGTTCAGGGACTGTCTACCTCCCCGGACGAAACTTTGCCCTGCGACAAAACCTCGTCCGAGTTCCTCTCTGCCAAAGCAGAGAGTTCGACAGGAGATTCTTACAATAATCCCCCCTGCTCCCACTTGAGGCGCAGTATTTATAATGTCCGGAATAGTCCATTATTATTATGGGTAAGTTCCCATAACAAGTAGAAATATAATAAGGCGAAATATAATAAAGGCCGCTTACAGTGTTCATCGAAACGTTAAATATACGTGGACGCTCAGCTGTAAATTTATTTCTGTCTCTACTAGCTCTAAGAGGCAATCCCATCGGTCAAACAAATTGCTGGTTAGAGGAGGCTAAATTTTGATTTTATTAAATGTGTCAATCACATGTTAAATGCTATGTAAAAGCAGAGGGAATTAATATGTAAACTGCCATTAATTTAATTTTAATATTTGTGTCTTTCTGTCTTGACAATGTTGGCAAAATTTTTAAATCGGTGAGAGGCTAATTATTTCGAGAATGGGAATTAAATCATTTTTGTAGTTTTCGATATAATATGGTGAGTACTGACAATTTCAGTTATGATAGCAATAGCTACCGTAATTCCCCATGTATAATACGCCTTCATCCATCATACGCACCCCTAAAATTGCTCTGAAAGTGTGGGAAATGCTTCTACTCACGCACCGCTTGTTTGGTAATCAAACCTTGTAAATTGTATCTCTCAAATTTCATTACGGCCAGCATTTCCTATTCTTATTAAAATGGTCTTGAAGATAATAATATTATATAATATTATTCTAATTTAGTTTTATGATAATTCTTATTTTATTTTATATTTGTAAGTATTGTTAGGTACATATGATTGTATTTGACATCCTTATGGTGTTGCAATCTTCGAATGTTAGTGTCAAATTGTCGTGTGTTTCCAGTGAATAGTCATTTCGTAACTGAAATCGACTTATAAAACGGCAACTTTCTTAAAGATATTTTGTAGCTGTGCATAATCCGCACCCGTCTTTTGCTAATTATTTTTTTTTTTTGAATGCAAATTATACATAATTTCTGATGATTTTTGATTTGTATGTGATTAATTTTGTCTATTTTTTCCTCAATCTTGTTTACATTTATCATTATTTTATGGGAACTTAGCCATAATAATAATGGACTATTCCGGACATTATAAATACTGCGCCTCAAGAGGGAGCAGAGAGGATTATTGTAAGAACATTGGAATAGTGATACTTATCGAGACAACATAGTTCTCTCTAACCAAATCTGATAGTCATTACTAATACTTCTACTTCTTTGTATATATTTCTGTTTGTAATACATCTGTGTTATTCCATACCTGTGTTCTAGTTATTCTTCATTGGTTCTACCTTGGACCATCACCGTGGTACAAGGACTTTGGACCATAACAAGTGGCGACGAGGTAACCCCTAAAAAACGAACTCTTTACGCGGAGGACAGACTCTTTTGTGCCATCCGTCGCACATAACTAGTGGCGACGTGGTAACCCTAAAAAAACAAACAAACGAACTCTCTACGCGGAGGACATACCTTTTTTGCTATCCGTCGCACAGAACAGTGGTCGACGAGTAAACTCTAAAAAACAAGTTCTACGTTTTTTTTATAATACAATACATAAAAACGCGAACACATAAAAAAAAATTATTTTGGGATATCAATTTTACTGGCAACAAAGGAAATATTTATTGCATACACTGGTTTTAGAATATAAGGTGACACTAAAGTAAAATACTTACACAAAATTACGTTAACATGGAAGATTTTAAGTCAACCATTGTGGAACTTATCAAAATCCAATTTGAACACCAACAAAAAAAAAACGAACAGAAACATCTTGAATTACAAGAATCATTCCTACGTGTAATGTCAAATAAAGAGCAAAATTCCGAGAATGAAACAGCTCTCTCACAAGACGCTATTTGGAGAACTATCGAAGATTTCACGTATGCACCCGACGAAGACAAAACCTTTGCAAACTACTTCCGAAGGTACGAAGATCTATATGAATTTGACTGCAAAAATTTGGTCAGACGCACGAAAAGTACGTCTATTACTAAGAAGATTAGGCACATGCGAATATACCAAATTCGTGGATTACATCCTACCGAGGAAAACAAATGAGTTAACTTTCAAAGAAGCCATAAAACTGCAAACAGAACTTTTCAGCCCTAATACCTCACTATTCCAGAAAATATGGAAATGTCTGAACTTAACAAAAAAGGACAGCGAAGATTACATAACTTTCCCTTCCATTGTAAACAAATATTGTGATGACTTTAAGTTATCGGAACTCAGCACGGACAATTTCAAATACTTAATATACGTCCAAAGCCTGGTTTCAACCAAAGACGCGGAAATTAGACGCAGAATCCTTATAAAATTGGAGAGTGAAAAAGATTTGACACTTCAAAAACTGGCCAAAGACTGCCAGAGATTCATCAGTGTGAAGAAAGACTCAAAAGATATAGAAGCTGGCATCGCGCACATACGTAAAGTACGAAGACAAACCAACTTTCCCTCCTCACAAACAAACCAAACCAATTTTCCCTCCTCAAAAACAGGTAAAACAAAATTTTCTACTTCAAAAAGATAATATCAGAAAAAACTACCACCCAGTCCATGCCATCGCTGTGGGACTTACCATTGGTATAAAGACTGTCCATACCGTTTTAAAACTTGTCTATCATGTAAAAAAATAGGACATAAAAGTTCTCATTGTTGGACTAGAAGAGATAGCAAAAGCAGAATAAGAATCATGAGGACTGACCAAGCGGATGAGACTAACATATGAAAATATGTACAAGTAGAAATGCAAAACAGAAAAGTCAGACTACAGTTGGATTCCGGCTCGGACTTAACTATTATTAACGTTCAAACATGCAGAAAACTGAACAAACCTGCCATGTTAAAAACGGATAAAATTGCGAGGTCGGTAACGGGGAGAAAAATAAAATTTGAGGGTGAAGTGATTACAAACGTGACATTTAATGGAATGACGAAAAAATTAAAAATATATGTATTAAGAAATGCAGAAAACTTATTCGGAACGGACTGGATGCAAAAATTCAAACTTTGAGATTTACCAATTAGTACGTACTGCCAAAATGTAAAACGTTTATCAACCGAGGCAGATAAATTAAAAGAGAAACTAAAAACGAGTTTCCCCGAAGTATTTTCAGCAGGTCTCGGAAGATGTAAAAAAATGGCAGCAAATATAGAAATAAAAGAAAAGGTTCAACCTATCTTCAAGAAAAAAAGGAGCGTACCGTTTGCGTCAATAGAAAAAAATAGATCAAGAATTGGCTAGACTCGAAAACACTGGCATATTGACAAAAGTAGAATAGTCAATTGGCCACACATACGGTTTACGTCAAAAAGAAATCAGGGGAGATTCGAGTATGCGCTGATTTCTCATCGGGTTTGAACGCAGCAATAAAAGATTACCACTATCCTCTACCCAGTCCAGAAGAAGTATTCATTAAATTAAACGGCGGAAAATCTTTTTCAAAAATAGATTTAAGTGAAGCGTACATACAAATTCCAGTCGATGAGGAAAGTTCAAAATTACTGTGCACACACAAAGGATTGTACAAACACAAAGGATTGTACAAATACCAAAGATTACCATTTGGGATTAAGGTCGCGCCGGCTATATTCCAACAGACAATGGATACTATGCTCGCCGGACAAGAGTACACGATTGCATACCTGGATGACGTATTGATAAATAACGAAAGTGTTGAACAACACTGGGAACACGTACAAGAGGTGTTTCAAAGAATACAAAGCTATGGGTTCAAGGTAAAAGAAAAATGCCATTTTTTCATGAAGGAAATTAAATACCTGGGCCATATCATCGATCAAGAAGGAAGACGACCAGACCCTGAAAGGGCAACGGCAATAAAAAAAATGCCAGTTCCAAAGAATATAACAGAATTACAAAGTTTTCTAGGCCTAGTGAGTTACTACCAGGAATTCATTCATCACATGCATAAACTTCGCGCACCACTGAACAAACTTCTGAAGAAAGAAAAAGTTTGGCAGTGGACAGATGAATGCCAGAAAACGTTTGACAAAATAATTAAGACGTTAACTTCGGATTTATTTTTGGCACACTACGATCCTAAATTATAAATAATTGTAGCAAGTGACGCGAGCGCCTATAGAGTCGGGGCGTGTATACTGCATAAAATGCCGGATGGGACAATAAAACCCATCGCACATGCTTCTAGAAATCAACAACCAGCAGAGAAAAATTACTCACAAATAGAGAAAGAAGCTCTGAAAATTTTTTTCGCAGACACAAGATTTCATACATATATCTATGGTAGACATTTTACTCTACAGACGGATCACAAACCCTTACTAACAATATTTGGTTCGAAAAAATGTCTACCGGTTTACACTGCAAATAGGTTACTAAGATGAGGGACAATTCTTCCGAACTAAAATTTCAAATTGGAGTATCTACCAACGAAAAAAATCGGGCATGCGGATGGTCTGTTGAGACTTATACCAACGAAAACAGAGCCATTGGAAGATTATGTAATCGCAGCCCTACGACATGAAGAAGATATCAGGATAGAACTATGTTGTACAGTTCGAAACCTCCCCGTCACACTACACGAGATAAAAAATGAGGCAATAAATGATGAATTCATAAAAGAAACAAAAGCAAAAATAGCAGAAAAAAATAAGCAAATATCGGACAGCTTTTCTTTATGCGATAATGTGCAACTTTATAACGAAAGGGTAGTAATTCCCAAAACACTACAAAAGCGAATCCTAAAAGATTTCCACAGGGGCCATCCAGGAAAAAATAGAATGAAATCGCTGATGCTAAGCTATGTATATTGGCAAAACATAGACCAGGACATTACACAGATGGTGGGAAAATACAAGGGTTGTTCCTTAGCAGCCAAAGCACCGCCAATCATTCATAAGCCATGGCCAGAGACAGCTCGTCCGTGTTCAAGAATACACTCAGATTATGCAGGTCCAATAGATGGTTTCTACTATTTGATCATAGTGGATAGTTATAGTAAATGGCCGGGGGTATTTCGTTGCAAAAATCCTACTTCGGAAACTACCATAAAATACCTCCACGAGCTATTTGCTCGGTGTTGGAGTAGTGGATTGCCTAGTCACAGATAATGGAATGCAATTCACATCAGCGGACTTCCAAGAGTTTTGCGAAATTTGTTAAGTCAAACATATAATATCCCCGCCATATCACCCAAGATGAAATGGGCAAACGGAGAGATTTCTTTATACACTCAAGAGAGCGTTAAGGAAAGCATATGATGTGCCTGCGGAAAAAGCGTTACAACAATTTCTACAGGTATATCGAATTACGCCAAATAATTCTATGCCATCGGCATTATCACCCGCGGAAGTGATGTTCGCTAGAAAAATCAGATCTGTATTTGATAAATTGCTACCAAGTCAAACGGAGCAAATAACATAGTCGTGCGTACCAAAAAGAAAATTTCACCCAGGAGAAAAAATTTTTTAAACCATATAAAAATAATACATCTTACTGGGAGCAAGGTACAATTGAAAAAAGAATCGGGAATATGGTTTACATAGTACAGGGACACAAATTCTCACATAGAAGGCACGTAAAACAAATAAGGAAGAGACTGTTACAGGATGCTAACGGTCCACCTCAGGAAGAGGTGATGGATACGATTTTAGATACATTTGATATAAAAAGGCCGCAAACAATGCCAGAACCACGAAGATCGTCCAGAAAAAGAAAGTTCACAGAACCTTTGGAAATAGATCCAAAGAATAAAAGATATTAAAAACCCCTGCTACGCAAAAGCTTCGGAAGTGGGGTGTTATGTGTACTTATAAATACTGCGCCTCAAGAGGGAGCAGAGAGGATTATTGTAAGAACATTGGAATAGTGATACTTGTCGAGACAATATAGTTCACTCTAACCAAATCTGATAGTCATTACTAATACTTCTACTTCTTTGTATATATTTCTGTTTGTAATATATATGTGTTATTCCATACCTGTGTTCGAGTTATTCTTCATTGGTTCTACCTTGGACCATCAACGTGGTACAAGGAACTTGGATCATAACAATTATTCTTAATTTACTTTCTAATAGAATTTTATTTAATTTTAGTGTCTCAGAAATGATTATATCTTAGTCAATATATTCATATACATTTGTATAATTGATTAAAATATTTTTCATATATATACTATTATTATTATTATATATATATTTTAATTATTTCCCCCAAAGCAGCGAAACAAAGCCACTAAGACACAAGTGGTTACAGAGTGTTAGAAAAAAAAGAAAACACCGTTAAGTAGAGAGAAAAGTAAAAGAACGAAGATGTAGAAGAGAGAAGATAACGACTGCTATTGCATTTAAATTATTGAAGATCAAAGTTGACTGGGAAGCAAGAAGCTGAAAAAGAGTTCAACAAGACAGAAGTACGAGAGAAGAAACAGTTAGCATAGAACTTACGGTTATATCTAGCCTTTTCAACAGGAAATTTATGAAACCTTGGCGCCAAACTGGTACTGCGCTTGAATTCATAAACTCTAGGTACCATAAGAGAAACTTTATCCTAAGACGTTGGATTTTCTAAGTACTTAATATATGTAACTCGAAGTTTAGCTGCAATAATATAAATTAAAAAGCTAATTTATATTATCGGTACTGCATATAAGTTTTTTTGGTATCACTCAAAATACATATTTATCTCCCTGTGTAAGTATACATAAGTTTTTATACATATACATATATATATATATATATATATATATATATATATATATATATATATATATATATATATATTACGCCATATCCACACATAACAAAGGAAGGAGTTTGCAGCAGGTCCTGTGCGTACTACGCCCGAACACTCCGATCCGGGGTAAGGGGGAGCCTGATTTCATGTTCCAAGCAGTTGCCATCGAAATTTGAAAACTGGACAAAAGCCACGATAAGCAAAATATATTGAATAAATAATTATAAAAAATATATTTTTATATTTAAATTTTATATAATTGATATTTTTAATGATAATTTTAATAATAATTATCTAATGATATTTTTATTATTAGATAGATATGATATATGATTTAATAACTATGATTATCTCGTGAATAATTAGTGTATTTTTATGAATTTAGGTTATCTCGAAAATACAGTATTTATTTATTTTTAAATTAGGATTGCTTAGATATGTAATTTCTTTTTGAATTAGGATTCATTAAATAAACGTTTTAGAATAAATACGAAAAATAATAGAATAAAACTAATATTTTCTTTTATTACCACATATATACTGTCTTATAGAAACGCTCGTTAATCGTAAATAAGTAAAATAATAACATATAGAAATAAGAACATCCGTGGAAATGCGATACTTCAAGTTTAAAAGGAATATTTAAAAAAGAAAATCTTTTCATGAAGCTCTTATTTTATTTCAGTCTTATAGATTAAATTTAATATTTCCAATAAACAAAATATTCCTTTAAAACACATAAAAAATACTTTTAACAAATAGACCATATTTTTCTTTTTACATTAGTTGCCGCAAATTTAAGAAAAATTCTAATAAAAATATTTTGTAAAAAAGAATTAAAACTAAAATTTAAAATACAATTAAAAATAACTAAAAATAGCTGGTTCACAATAAAGCTGATAAATAAATTCTTCTTTGAAGTCCACATTTGTCCCTTTAACTTGTAGGGCAATAAAAACTCAATTTTGATTTATTCTGGAGTTCAGTTGGAAGAGCTTGAGGCTAAAGTTTTAACACCTGTTATAATAAAACCCTTCGAATTGCTAAGATGAAAATGACATACACAATCGGTGAATCGCTAGCGATAGATTTTATTAAATATATTTGCATAGAAATGCTGAGGGAGCAGGTGGCAAAGAAATTGGCTCAGTTTCCAGCTTCAAATGACACAGTAGCTTGGCCAATTTAAGGTCTGGCACACGATATGGAAGATCAGCTCATAGGATATATTAAATTAGCAAACTACTTTTCTTGCAAATTGGTAAATGTATAGACGTTGCTAATCAGTTCTAATGGTTAATGCGCATTTTGAACTTGAGGCTGATTTGAAAGTTCGTTTTTTTTTCTCTGCTTCACTAGCAACAAAAAGAATTTGTTCTGAAGATATATCGCTGTTCACAGTCTTCAATGATTGTGAGCGACTATATCTTTAACAAATATGGGTTGGACTTCAGGTTTTGTGTAGACGCATGCACTGATGGAACTGCCACACTGATTGAGTGGCATTCAGGAATGGTTAGCCAGATAAAGGCGCGTGCCACGGGATGCAAGTCAGAATATTGCTTCATTCACCGAGAAAGTCTTGCAACAAAAACAAAATGTCAACAGAACTAATCAGAGTAATCAGAGGCGCTGTAAATGTAGTGAACCCTGTTAAAGCAAATGCTACCAATTTGAGGTTATTCATTATGTGATAATATGCGATCTGATCATAAAAAGGTTTCTATTGCATGTCGATGTACGTTGGTTATCGAGGGGATCTGTCAAGAGTATTTCAGCTACGAAAAGAACTTGATAATTTTCTTCATGAAAAAAAAAAAATGATTACAATTGGGACATGTGGCTGTCAAATGTATCTTATTTGGCTAATATATTTGCCATTTCAATGATCTTAACACCTCCATGCGGGGAATGATGGCATCGTGATTTACAAGATTGGCAGGCAAATACGGAATCTAGAAGCATGGAAGAATCGTGTGACAAGAGATTCTTATGGCATTATTTCACCAACTGGCAACAGTCATCGCTGTTGCATGCGAAGATATTAGTGTTGTGTCTTTATGAAATGTCATCAAAGAAAAATTGCATGAAACCTCGCACCAAAATACTAAATAAATTTCATTAAATAAAAATGTAGAAGAACTCTTACGTGAATAAAGTGAAAAGCGATATTTATGAAATTAAACTGGCGACATAAGAAAAAAAACAAATGGGTGATGGTTTTGTTTTTCAAATCCAACCTTAAATCAAAATAGTTATTAGAAATATTGAAAATGTTGATAAAAATAATCGCAAAGGAAAAATTTATGCTTCAATACATCCAATATATATATATATATATATATATATATATATATATATATATATATATATATATATATATATATATATATATATGTATATCTTAGCAAACCTACCCGTTGCCAGGGAATTAAAAAGTTAAAACTAAATTTATAACAACAATATAATTTCAAATTAATTTATTCAAACACAAAAAATGTCTTTAAACAGCTTTTACATTACAATACTTCTTGCTATACGATATTCTTTGTCTGTACTTGCGTAATATAAACAAATTATTTTTATTTCTCACACAAGAAAAACATACATACAATTGTCCATGGGAGAAACAGGATTGTTCTAACTGTAGTCCAGTAATGGATAGAGTCTGGCCTTGTGCTTTTTTAATAGACAGCAAAACCTATTCGTTATTCATTTTCATGAATAAATGGCCTTTTTTACGTTTTTTGTTCGAGAGGATATTATATACTCTTATAGGGATCTCAACTAACATGTCTAAAAATTTAAGAAATAAAAATCTTTCTTGATATTTTTTCTTCAGTTTTTATTCACAGGTAAATTAAAAACTTTACTATACTAAATAAGCAAAAAAAATTTAAAACAGAATTTATATTGTTTGGAATAAAGTTTTATTTTGTTTTCAGTAAAATCGATTATGTCTGAAATTTTGAGATATTTGTAAATAAAAGTTAAATTCTTCGTTTTAAAAATGTTGTAAAAATAAAATATACATTTTTCAAAGGTTAATTGAATAGAATTACAAAATATAAATCTTACATAATCTAATTTGTAACAAACAGTATTTAAAAAAACGTAGTAGAAAATGAGAAAAGCATTTCTTAACTACGGTGACTCGTTTTTCAGGAGTTGATTGATGTTATTGACAGCTGAGGCCAGAAGTTATCAGATGGATGAACAGAAGTGAGAAATTCGACGAATTTTAAGTGAACTTATTTAAGTACCTAGTAATTTTTACAAATTAACAAATATTTAAGCAAACTAATATTTTATTAATTATAAGGTACTTTAGTTTATAGCCTTATGTTTGAAGATGCTTTCTGGAAAAATAATAATTAAATTTAAAATTTAATATTTTATAAATAATATAAAATTTAATATAACATAAAATTTGATAAATAAGAGAGGTACATATAATTTTTACGTACGTCTCATATGAAATTTTATGGTATTTTATTATTAGTTTTAAATTATCTCACTTAGGAAATTTTAAACAACGCTTAAAACACGTGACTTTTTAATGGTGTCATGTATGACCATCCATATGTATAAAAAAAATGCATGTTTATACACAGCCAGAATCAATGTATAATTATTTTTTAAATACTAATCATTCAATGTTGAGTTCTATATTTCTTCATATATATATATATATATATATATATATATATATATATATATAGACATTTTTATATATGAAGGTGTGTTGTAGTGCAATGGATATTGGCTTCGAATGTGTGATCGGGTAGCTGAGTTCGAATTCCAGTCAAGTTTGTTACATTCACTTATGTGCAGATAACCTTGGGGAAAGATATGAATCCATCTTTTCTCCCCCCCCCCCAGCTATGGGTTGAACGGCAGGATAAACTAGGTTCTATAGCCTCGGTTGGCAACCAGTCTACCGCAGAAAGAATTAACAACCTACTGCGACAAAATCTACAAGCGCCCTTTTCCAACATACCTTCTGCCAGTATGGAAGAATAGTCTCATGAAATTAAAACGGGAATATTATCTGATGTCGATACGCAGTTATCAACATGCGGAATAGGCTTTATTTTTTTAAGAATATCATGGTGTGGTCGGTGTGCTTGAGAGTTGATTTTAGGTATAATGATAATTAAATCCCTATTGTGAATTATTTACATATACATTGCATAGACATTGCGATATTTCGATTAGCTTCTTGACATTGATTTTTACTATCTCTATTGGAGTTGGACTTAATTTCAGAAAGCTAAATATTAATAATCTCACTAACTGACCATATTATCACAGCAAACATTACAATATTTTGAAGTATCCTTTTCAGCACATTTTTGCAGTCTGAATAAATATAATCTTCATTTATAAAATTTAAATTTTTAAAATATTCACTGGTCCTTTTGATTATTTGCTACGGCTGGCAGCGATCGTTGAATTTGGGATGATTAAGTCTCAATGCAGACATTCCCTATAAAATTCCAAACAAACACAAATTTCATATTTACTAACATTGAAGGCTTTAAACTGAATCAAATCTAACTTCATAAACATTTATTTTTTAAATCAAATTATAATTTCCCTAAAAATTAGCCCGATGTACAACGTAACCAAAAAAGTTCTGTCTGTTTTTAAAGGAAAAAAAGTAAACGCTTCACAGTATGTGTAACTTATATTTAGTCTTCGAAGTAATCGTCATCAGCATCCAGCACCTTCTGCCAACGCTGTTCAATGCCCTTGCGGTAGAACTCTTTGACGCAAAGAAGTCCGTGAGGGCTTTGCGCAAGTCTGCTTCATTGGTGAAGGATTTCCCACGAAGATGATTATCCAGGGAGGGGAAGAGGTGGTAATCGGGTGGCGCAAGGTCAGGTGAATAAGGTGGATGGCACAAAGTCTCCCACCCAAGTTGCTGTATGGTATCCCTGACCACTCGCGCGACATGCGGCCTGACACTGTCATGGAGGAAAAGCACACCTTTGTGATTCACCAGTGCTGGCTCCTGGCGCAATGCCTGTTGCACACGTTTCAATTGCTGCGAGTATAGGTCTCCAGTGACCGTTTGGCCCGTTGGTAGCAGTTCATAATGAACCACTTGACAACCTGTCCTCCAGACACAAGGCATAATCTTGCGTGGGTGCATAGGCGGTCTTGCGGTGTGAGGGACAGCATCCTGAAGAGACAACCAATGTCTGGAACGCTTGGGAGTTTCGTACTGAACCCACTTTTCATCACTGGTAAGCACTCGATTCAATAAGGATGCAGTAGGGTGTTTTTTATAACGTCTGATGTTCCTACTTCCTGCTGTCCGAATTTGAAAACAATTGCTACACGCATTTCGTAGATATTTCAACTTCATTCAATAACTAATCAAAAAACGGACAGAACATTTTTGGTTACCTTGTAAATGTAGAGAAAATTAGTATACCTTCCTCCTACTTGCTTCCATAATCTTCAAATATTCAAATGTAATGTCAATCGCCATCATCTGATACCATGATCCTGATCCCAGGTCTTCTCTACATCCTTTCTTCAAACAGCCGTCTTTACTCTCACTCTCTGTAATCCCCTGCGTGCTAGTGGCACTCCCGTGCTGCTTGGGGTTAAATGCATAAAAAAACATTATTTAGATTGAATTTTAGTACATGTTACATGGTTACTGTTTCCTTCATCAGCCATAGACTTATTTATATTGATTTCATTTTTAAGTTCAAATCAATCAGTAAAATACAGACATTGTAACGGAAAATAATTTAGTTTTTTGAAAAGAAAAGATAATTAAGTAATCCAAAGTCTTGGAGAAAGTAGAAGCAAAAACAGCAAGAAATGAAGACATCAGTGCCACATAAGGTTTATATAATTACGGTTTCTATAGTTTTGTATTTTTCGAATAAATCCAACAAAAGTCAACAACAGATAAAGAATGAAATGAATGCATGTAGGGAAGAAAATATTCAGACGTATTTATAAATAAAAAAAGATTAGTAAAACTAAGAAAAGAAAAGAAAAATGTTTGAATGATTCACCAAAAATCTCTGGAATTTATTTGATTCCAGATAACTTGTAAATCAAGTTTACATTTTTCTTCTCTACTTTGTTATTCTTTCCAAGAAAAGTGCTGCCAAAGAGATTTTGCGTTATGAAATAGAAACAACCTCTCGTGTTTTAGTTTTGGTTTATTTAGATCGTATATCTTCAGAGATAAATTCACTTCTTTCTACATTCTGTGCAATGACCGATGTCTTAAGAAAATATATATTCTGTCGAACATGCCATGATGGCTGAGAGAGAAGATATTTGAAAAATGAGAACTTCCTTCAGTCTTCAGGCATAATTTAGACTAAATTGAAATAGTTGACAGTTTATAAATAAGAAATAATCTGTAAAAATATATAAAGTTTAATGTACCTAGTTTTAAGTATAGCTAAAATAACTAATGTGATTTCAGGCATTACTGTAAATCGGTTGGCAAATGTTTTCCATGAACTGCAAAATCGTATTACCCTTTTATTGCATTCGACAGATGCTTGTCAGGTGATTCTAGTGACATAATAAATTTAATTCTTTTCAATTTGCTTCTTTTATATTTTGCATATATTTTCTCGCAAGTGTTTGTCATATGTTGAGTAATATGAGTTTTCAGTTCAAATGTTTCATAAATATAAAGTTAGTGGACATGATAGTGTTGTAATTGTTTGATTTAATTTTTTTATTAACTTTTTCAGATAAAATTCCCTAATATTTCTATTTTATTGCCCATCAGTAGTCTCTAATTAAATTTAATTACAAAATCAAACATAAACATCGGCCAAGACACCTTAACATTTCTACGGAGAGGAATATACAAATTCAAAGATAATACAGGCTGTCCATAAAGTTCGTGTGCACTTTAAAAAAATTATAACTTTATTTGTATTTGCGATAGAAATAATTTATAAAAAGGATTAGAAAGAAGTAAATCTGTATTTGTTACGGTTTTATTGAAATTTTATTTAAGTTTCCACATGTCCTCCATCATTAGCAATACAAAGGGTAATACGATTTTGCAGTTCACGGAAAACATTTGCCAACTGATTTACAGTAATGCCTGAAATCACATTAGTTATTTTAGCTATACTTAAAACTAGGTACATTAAAATTTATAACATTTTTTACAGATTATTTCTATCGCAAATACAAATAAAGTTATAATTTTTTTAAAGTGCACACGAACTTTATGGACATCATCTATTGTCACAAAACACATATCCTTCAATAAGCATATAGATTTATAACGATCCTACTAATATTTTACATGTATACACCAAAGATCACGCCAGAATAGAGTCTGCACTCTGTGTCCTTCAGAGAGTATAGTTGTATCAGCGAGTTGACCTGAAAGATAAACTCCTAGCCACCAGTTTTAGACAGGCGTGTCACACATCACTGGCTGCTCTCAATATGCGAACACCCGGCCGACCTAGCTTTGCTTCGGATGTGTACACACGAAGGAAAAACGGGATATAAGTACACAAATGGGAGAGAAAAATGACTGTATAGTAAAAACTCACGGGAATATAGAATGCACGTTCGAGGAAAAGTCCAAAACCACACACCTACAATTATTAACAAAGTCCGGAGTTGAATAAAAAATAATGTTATGCATGAGAAATTTGGTATCGATTTCTTATTCGTCTGTCTTTGATAACATGACGCAAAGGAAAATAGTTCTTACAAAAATGAGCACATATATCTGAAAGCAATTAAATCAATTAAATCAAATATATTTCAGCCTAGTAAAGGATGTATAAAATACTAAGAATTATTAATAAATATAAAGTCTGGATGTAGCCTTAGATAGGCTGTAAGCGGCCTAAAAACGATAAAATCGACGTCGTTAAAAGGATTCAAATATTTAATATATTAAACACCAAACGTCATGATGAAAAGATAAATACATCAACGTTGTCGAGAATTTAAAGTCATAACATCCATCCTTGTGCAAATTAATTGAAACAACCGTTTTAGTTTCCTTTCTTTCACAATACGGTCAGTTTTAGACCCACTGGTGTGACAGGGTGTAATCGATTTCTATTTTTAGCTCAGATTAGCTAATTTGCTGTGGTGTTCACCAATAAAAATCTATTTTCGAGGTGTGTGATAAAATTTGGCCTTGGAAAATATTGCGTCATCCGTGATTGCATCAGTTTTTATCGCGTCCAGACGCTATTCTCTCGACTGTCGATTAGTTGTCCCACAGCCATTGTTTGCGATGGCCCTTCTCTAATGAAGCGTACGAAAACTGTAACGCTACACGAACACTCTGGCAAGCCTTACCAGTGAGGAAATAAAAGTACTAGACTGGCCCGGAAACACTCCTGACTTAAATCCAATCCAGAATCTGTGGTAAATCTGAAAAGAAGAACTTCGTGGAATGGACATAAGAAGTATTAACATGTGCACTGAGTCATGTGTCATTGGAAAAGTACGAAAAAAGTAAATAATAACCGAAGTATTCGTTTTGTTTCAATTAATTTGCATAAGGGTGTATGTAGCTTGAAAATAACCAATAATATTTGAAAATATTAATATACGAGGTCTGATAAAAAGTATCAGGAATTTTGCTATAATAACGGAGATAAAGTCGGCAGAGTGAAACTGCTTGTCACAGATTGACTTTGAACTCGCAAAAACACGTTATAACTTTCTCGTTTACTTACTTTGTTTATAGCAGAGCTTGACAGGAAAGTGTTTACAGTGCTGGCGTATCACCACATCACAGATATTAATCAGTGAACATGGTATATGAAGCCATTTTGGGATTAGCACAACATTCCCTAGGCCCGACAGTTACCCCATATCTTTCCTCTTGCGACATTTTCCACTTCAAAAATCAAATCCAACTTGAAAGAAACAAGAACTCGAGGAAATCGAAATTGAATTTTATGAGTAAGTTGCTAGCAATCCCTCAAATGAAATTCCAGCAATGCTTCCATCAATGGAAACGACGCTGAACAAAGTGGTTGGATTCAGAAAGAGGCGGTGGGGGGCTATTTCGAAGGAGATTAAATGCCGAACTGATAGACTTCTAGTTTATTTTTATACAAGTACCGATACTTTTTGATCTGTGCCTGTTTAGACAATTTTTAGTCACATGAATCTAATCATCCCTTATCTTTTACAATAACAAGATAAAAGATATTTTGTTTAAAGATTCATTAGGTCCCTATAAAATATACTTAAATACACACTCATATATATATATATATATATATATATATAGGGGCCTAATGAATCTTTAAACAAAATATCTCTTATCTTGTAATATATATATATATATATATATATATATATATATATATATATATACTGTTATGGTCCAGGTTCCTTGTACCACGGGGATGGTCCAAGGTAGAACCAATGAAGAATAACTCGAACACAGATATGGAATAACACAGATATATTACAAACAGAATATGTACAAAAGAAGTAGAAGTGTTAGTAATAACAATCAGGTTAGGTTACAGAGAACTATGTTGTCTCGACCAGTATCACTATTCCAATGTCTTACAGTACTCGTCTGACGCGAATCTGTCTCTGACTGACTCACTCTGACTGATTGGCCGACTGTCTGACTCTCACTGCTGCTTCCTCTTGAGGCGCAGTATTTATGAGGTACAGAATAGTCCATTACTATCATGGGTAAGTTCCCATAACATATACATGAGTGTGTATTTACATAGATTTTATAGGGATATATATATATATATATATATATATATATATATATATATATATATATATATATATATATATATATATATATATATATATACAAGCTTGTTTCGCTGTATCACAGCTCAAGCCGGGATCGAAACCATACCGATTTAGCATCAGTGAGAGATCCTAAGCTATCGGCGCACGGCAGAAAAATGGAAATTTTAACATATTATATATGGAGGGCTCAATATATATATATATATGTGTATGTGTATGTGTGTGTGTGTGTGTTTGTGTTTGTGTGTGTGTAAAGACCTTTTTTTTATTAATCCAACATATAAGATTATTCACTACAAAGATGCTTTAAGGAATACGTATATATGTGGGGTTGCGTGTACACTGCGTGTATCTCCGTGTGCGTGTGTATAAATTTGAAAGACTTTCATATTCATATCAGCAAAATATACTCTATTTCGCAAGATTGACTTGAGTCTAGACTGTGTTATGATTCTTTAACTAAAGTACAAATGTTTAGTCCTCATTGTGAATATCCGCTTAGTTAGTTTCCACTATTTCCTTTAAACATTAAGGATCTTCATTTGATCCTCGTTTACATTCTAGAATCAAAACAAATCCTCTGTGTTAGTTGCAAAAGAAACAATCCAGCATCTTCATGATTTAAAGGTCATCTGCATCGATTGCTCTGAGGTAAAATGAGAGACAATAGCAAATACAACTTTTTCATGAAAATCGTCTTTACGCAAATTTACTGATAATCATGTCTAGTATGCTTTAGTGAACTCTTACTGTTATAGTCTTTCCTCTCAGGCTATGGCTAATCATGAATAAAACATATTTTGAAGCAGAGTTCCACTTTATAATTGGAAGCCTTTCCTCTTTTTCATCATTTCTGCTCCAATTGTCTGTTCGTTAATGATTTCCTATTTTCTATTAGAAAATGTTTCTTTATCTAGCAAATTGCAACTGAACATGAACGTGCTGTTCATGTTCATAAACTGTTTTTTAGGAGCATTCAATTTAAATATATTAGTCATTTGTCGTTTTCTTAAAGTTTACGTTAAAGTTTTGCGAAACAAAAACTTTCAGATTCCAATTAAGGTGAGAAAATTAACAAGGGTAATTGAAAGATTGTCACACGTAATATCAAGACAAATGAGATTTGAAAATAAGCGCGCTAAAATGTAATACAGGGGAAAAATAGAAACTCGTATATAATACGAGATACACTCGCATTTCATTCTTCGCAATTCCAGTTTATTCAGTCTCAATATTGTCGAATATTATAGCTTTGATCAAAATTAATTTATATATATATATATATATAAATATAAAAGTGGACATGGAAGTCAGCACTTAGAGGCCACAGTCTGTTTCATGCTAGTGCAATCGTCGCCTGACGATTGCACTAGCATGAAACAGACTGTCGCCTCTAAGTGCTGACTTCCATGTCCACTTTTATATTTACACACGCTCTATCTCTGATATTGAGCACTTTACCCCATAAATATAGCACACTTTAAGACTATATTTCTGTATATATATATATATATATATATATATATATATATATATATATATATTTACACATATATATCTATATATATGTTATAATAACATATATGCGTTTGTGTGTGTGTGTGTGTGTGTGTGTGTGTGTGTTCAAACCCGAATGGCTCAATTTGCAGGTATATCAAAACAAATTGGTATCCAAGGAAAAACTTTGACAAAAAAAAGAATGAACTAGAAACATCCTAACAGGGCGAAAAAATCGTCCAGTTCCTTATATTTCCAGTCCAAAGAAAAAAACCAAGCGAGTAACTAAGATAAGACGAAGAGTGCTTAATACATTAACTAGAGCAAAGGTAAAAAAAATCAATCCCAAAGGGCCAGGAACTACATACCTAGGTTTCACCTAAATGGATCTTCAGAGTAAGCTAACCTGAAGATCCATTAAGGTGAAACCTTGGTAGGTACTTTCTGGCTCTTTAGGATTTATGATATATATATATATATATATATATATATATATATATATATATATATATATATATATATGCAAACTCACTTACAACCCTTGAAAACTGCTAACCGATTAGGCGAGGGTGCTCGAAATGGAAAAACATTTGGACAATTTCTGTATTCATGCATACAAAATTAGAAGCGAAAATGTAATATATATATATATATATATATATATATATATATATATATATATATATATATATATATATTATGTCATCCCATCAGTTCTGTCCGAATTTTAACTTTTTGTTAAAATCAACGAAATTTAAAGAGTATTTTATAATGTCTAATGGAGCTGAACATTATGTTTATGTTTAGATACATTTAAACTGATCAAATTTTATTTCAGAGAACAATAAAATTAAATTTTGTTTCATTAAAACCCTGCTAACATGGAAGTACCCAAGAATCATTTGAGGCACATAATACTTTATGAGTTCAAGAAGGAAACTCAGCAGCCGAAGCGGCTAGAAAATTTCACTCAATTTATGGAGAGGAATGTGTGAATGAAAGAACTTGCAGAAGATGGTTTACAAAATTCAGAGGTGGAGATTTTACCCTTGAAGATGAAGATCGAACTGGACGTCCAGTTGAGTTTGATGAAAAGCTTCTTGAAGCAGCTCTTGAAGAAAACCCTGCTTTATCAGTTGAGGAATTGGCAGTAGTTCTCAGTTCAAACCATACAACTGTTCATCGTCATCTTCAACAACTTGGAAAATTTCCTGAACTTGGAAAATGGGTGCCTCATGAATTGTCGGAAAACAACCTCAAATCCCGAGTTGACATCTGCTCTTCTCTCCATTCTCGCCAACTTTTTTGGATAGACTTGTGACTGGCGACGAAAAAAGGATCTTTTATCGAAATGTTAAGCGTCGTAGACAGTGGCTTGGTAAAGGTGAAGGACCCCAGCCACAGCCGAGAAGGGAACTTCATGGGCAAAAGGTTCTTCTTTCAATCTGGTGGGATTGCCAAGGAATAATCCCCTTTGAATTCTTACCATCTAATGCAACAATTAATGCTCAAATATACTGTCAGCAATTAGAGCATTTGAACCAAACTTTGAGGAAAAAAAGACCTGCTCTAGTGAATCGAAAACGGGTGATGTTTCATCAGGACAATGCGCGACCACACACAGCAAGAATCACATCACAAAAGATCGTAGAACTTGGTTGGGAGAAAATTCCTCATCCACCTTATTCTCCCGACCTTGCTCCTTCAGACTACCATTTGTTTCGTAGCTTACAGAATCATTTGGAAGAAACAGCTTTTGTAACACAGGAAGAGGTTAAAACTAACATTTGTGAGTTCTTTGAATCAAAGCCAAAAGAATTTTACAGTAATGGAATTAGTAAGCTTGTTAATAGATGGAAGGAAGTCATAGATAATCAGGGAAAATACATTGTTGATTGAATCTGTAATGAAATGTAACATTTGGTCACTTGTTTTCTTTATTCAAAATTCGGATAGAACTTATGGGATGACCTGATATATATATATATATATATATATATATATATATATATATATATATATATATATATATATATATATATATATATATACACACACACACACACATATATATATATATATGTGTGTGTGTGTGTGTGTATGTATGTATATATATATATATATATGATCCATATAAAATTTTTAAACCTAACCATAACTATATAAAATTTTTAAACCTAACCTTATCTATATAATATTTTTTTTAATAAAAATTCCTTTTTGTTTCAAATTAACACTTCATTCAGACCCAATCTAATGTCACAATTAATATCCGGGTTTAATTTTATAAAACCTCTTCCCTTTAAGGTTAATATTCTTCACCCTCCCCTGACCACTGTCTCGTGCATTTCGACTGACAAAGACATTGAAATGGATACATTTTGTATCAATTTTTCGACATCTGTCACAGTTAAATTTCTAATTCCGACAAGAATTCAGTCTATAAACCGCGTTTGAATAAGACTGGCGAAATTTTTGTCGGTTGCAATAGATCTATCCCCCATAGGAGATAATTTAGGATTTTGCAGTGTAATACTATATACATACATACATAGACACTCTCATATATATATATATATATATATATATATATATATATATATATATATATATATATATATATATATATATATATATATATATATATATATATATATATATATATATATATATATAGACAGGATATCTTACCCTGCATTATCCGTTATTACACTAAATATTACTTTAATGGATACTGGTGTTTGAGTGTCTACCTCGTTTTTATTTTTTTCGGATTTTTTAAAAGCTGAAATTAATAGCATCAGACCTAAATTGAGAGGTGCAAATAAAGAAATGGTTCGATTCTTATCGGAGGAACAACTGTTCTTGAAGTACTTCAGTCATTTCTCAAAAGTTCTGTAATGAATTTCGGAAACGTTTAATTTTCAACGTAAATACAATTTATTTATATTCAATTTATATTCACTTCGTAATTATTAATTATACAAAATGGAAATGCTAGAATAAACCAAGTAGAATGAATTTCTGCTCATAACCTCCTTTCTTTAGTCTCTCGCCAGATCTCTGTTGGTTAACTAAAAAAAAGTACTTCATCATCATCATCATCATCCTCTACATCCATACATCCATCCATCCCGTTTATGACTAGTATCAGTTATCAAAACAGCGGATCGGAAACCAGTTTCTTTACCGATCATCCCGCATATAGTAATGGTTTACATGGTATCATTAGTGGGGCACCTCGACGTGGTGTAATGGTCAGCAAGCTTGTCTCGCTAGAACAATTACGACTGGGTGTCCCGTACTTTCGGCCTAGTGCCAATCTAAGCAATGCTTGGAAAATAAATACATGGTATCATTATTGTTTTTAGAATTTCCTTATACAAAATATTGTTTACAGTGAATAAAAGTGTAAGCACCGAATTGAAGGGTGTTATTTCCTTGACGTAAATAATCATCAAAGACTGATAGCATGTAAACACATAGCCATTCCTTATGCTTAGGGAAGCAGAGCAGCAAGAAATATATATATATATATATATATATATATATATATATATATATATATATATATATATATATATGAAGAAATATAGTCTTAAAGTGTGCTATATTTATGGGTTAAAGTGCACGATATCAGAGATAGAGCGTGTTTAAATATAAAAGTGGACATGGAAGTCAGCACTTAGAGGCGACAGTCTGTTTCATACTAGTGCAATCGTCAGGCCTGACGATTGCACTAGCATGAAACAGAATGTCGCCTCTAAGTGCTGACTTCCATGTCCACTTTTATATTTATATATATATATATATATATATATATATATATATATATATATATATATATATATAGTCCATAAGACGTTTCAGTGGGAATCCTCAGTATCAAAGGCATGTCTTGGTTACCTATTTTATTTGCTGTGAACATTTTCTTAAAAAATATTCATAACAGATGTCTAGTGGTAAGTGAGAGTAAATTCTACAAAAAACTTTTCTTATTATCGGTGCAGCAAAGTTTTGGATAATGAAAAGCATTCCTAGAATGTTCAACTCCTCAAAGCTATCTTTTAATGCTTTTAGTAAACGTTCCACGTGTAACTGTTATTATGAGAATGATCTTAATTTTCATGTACCAATGCTAATTCTTTTCCTATCTTGGCTGCAGTCGAGTTGATCTATACATTTTGTTTAATGGGAAATAAATTAACCAGACTGGAATACCACTTATTTTTTTCTCGTGGTCAAATGTAAATATATAATTATGGGTCAATCTTTCGTTGAATGTTATAAATTTAAGCCTTGCGTCCACATCCAATTTTTACCACAATTCCTTAACATTGATAAACAACATATGCAGTGACATGTGAATTATTTCAGGGATTTTTCAGCAAACTTCTTCGTAATTCAATAAATTATGACAAAGTGACGAGGAGTCTCTGACTAAATATGGCATTTTTCAAGGCATAAATTTGTATAACTTTTAAAGACAATTAGGACAGAATTTTATTATAACTTATTTATATTTGGAAATTGGTGAATAGTTTTCATGCATGACGCTAAGATTTATTTTAATTTTTCATTTATTTTGTTTCCAGTCTACCGAAATCTTTTTCAATGTCGACCTCCCATTTTTAAAACGATGTTATGTTTAATAAATTCAGCTCAGATTTTCGTATATCCGGTAATTTGTAGGCAAAATGTGAGAAAAGACAATAGAGTATAAATGAGTAGAGAGCGAAACGATAAATAAAGAAAAGAGAATACAAAAACATTTGAAAAACAAATGGAAACTGAAAAAGACAACCTAGAATCAAGGAGCGAACGAAAGTAAAGGTGGCAAGTAGGTGAAAACGAGGAATAAATGTGAAGAATGCAGTGGAAATTGCAAAGATTCAGAAGAAAGCTAAGGTAAATATTGAGTATCCAAAATTCGCATCCTTTAAGTGAATCTGCTTGCCCATCTCTGACAAGCTGAGTGGTCAATCAGTATAATTTCTCCCTTAAAACATAATTCTATCATCAGTGAAGAAGTCTCCTCAAACACTAAAAATATATCCCCACTGCCATAGTCTAGGCTTTCACGAAACCTGAAATTCAAAGCCTTCTCCTCCTCTTACCATAATTCAGGTTCCATCTCTCATTCAATCTATGCAATTCACTTACATTTGTCGCCCTTCCACAATCATCTATGTCGCATACCCTGGACCCAACCCCCATCTAAATTTTACCAACCAAAGTTCAGTTTCCTTGCCATTACTTTTCACTCCGACCTCCTTTGATTTGGAAAGCTCTGTCACTCCCTGACCCTCAATCACTTCGCCGAGTGCCTTGTTCTTTCGACCCAATAATTTTGTCTCCCACTTGATTGTTTTACCTCTTACAACCCTTCTCAGCCTCCTACTTATTTTCCTTTCCCATTGTTATTTCTTACGAGAGAGAAAGTGAAAGAGAAGAACAGAAGAAACTGGTTTAAGAGAAGGAAAAGTGAATAAAGAGAAAGGGTGTGGATAGTCCAGCCAATGAGAGCCTTAAGTTTCCGTTTGTTTATTTTGAACAATCAAATACATTTGGCTTATTGACTTCTCGACAGCTACAAATTTGTCATTAGTCCATAAGATGTTCATCAAAATTCATTTTGAATGATAATAATCTAAATATATAAATAAAGAATACTTTATTGATAAATAATAAATAAGAAAGAATGGTTAACAAAATGCAGTGTTTTTTTTTATAAATCAAATACGAAAAACCTATATAAATATCTTTCAGGGTTACTTTCATAAATTATATTGCAGTTTGAGCGAGAGAGATTTCTCTGTTTGTGCTGAAATAATTTGCAATATTGTATCTCTCCTAAGATTGTTTCGTGTCGATTCAGGCTCCTTACTCATTTAGGGCGCGGCTGCACCATATAAACTTCAGTCGTAGCAATAGTGATGAGTCTTCAGCAAAATAATCTGACGTAGTCCATCCTTTTTCATGCCATGTTTATATAGACATAAAGTAATTCCGAATCTTTTTGAGTACAAATAAATTTGGCATTGTCTGACATAGCGTTATTTTTCATTTTCAAATCACTTCCTCGGAGAATTTCCAAATCGATTTTTAATATCCACTTCTATAAGAGGCAGTCTATTTAGGGGTCAATCTTCAAACCTGGTACTGTACAATTTCACTGAAGTCACCTAACTTGGTCTGGTTCTGTGCTTACGTTCGACATCGAATAAGAATAAAAATGAAACGGATAGAAAATTGTTCCTGATGTTTCCTTAATTTGCGAGAATTTATCCTTTCATTCTTTCATAATTTTAAAATCTTACTCGACTTATTACTTTGTTTACATGTATATAGCGAACTTTTCTTATCAGAATTTATAGTTGAGGGGTTGTTGTACAAGTTATGGCTTTATGGCAAGTATTATCGCGAGAAATTCATTATGAACTAGCAACATGGCCCGTGCTTGATTCAAAAATCGTACGACTCATAGAGCAATCGCTATCACTTAAAATATTTTTGCCCTTCCTTGCCTTTAAACGAGTACCCTTTGCCGTGCTGAGGTTGCTACATGCCTTACTTCTTGCCTATCTCTCACTGCGAATTTTTTCTAAGCTCTATACTAAACATTAAATCTGTTACGAAAAAAGAACTAAACAAAATGAACACAAAACGATCAGCTTTAAAAAAGGACTCGTAAATGGAAAAACCGAATGAAAAAGAATGTTAGAACAAATACTTTTTCACACCCAACCCAGTTCTGCGGAATCAGAATAAACGTTGAGTTTAAGCAAGCGAATGAGCCAACTGGATTAAAGTGCCATGCAAATTTAAATTTTTCCCACTTGTGACGAATACAGCTATCGATATTTTTTTTGCATGCTAACATGCTAGTTAACATTCGCTGGCCAGTAGAATATTCCTGACTATTCGTAGCAGCCAGAAAGAAAATGGCCGCAAACTACATGAAAACTGCCATAGAAGCATGAAAAAATCCATTATTTCCACTATCGATGGGAGTTGGGAAATGCAAAGTCGGTCTTGGCCTTCCCGCTAACTTGGAGCATGTGCATGTAAATTTTGATGCAAATCCGTCGAAAATTGCGGCTGTGCATTCGTTACACACACACATGCTGCCTTTTATAGATAGAGATTTAGTTTGCTTTTAGTCATGTTGATATTTATATACTATATATTTTCTATTACGCGCACGTGCACCCTATATCATTCTATGTGTTTATTTAAAATATATGCGATCATCTTTCACCACAGATCATGTTACCATTGCAATTTGGTAGGTATTTGCAAAAGGTGAGTCTAGTCTAGCAGTCAGGTACCAGTATGACCGACCAAAAGATTAAACTTCAAAACTCGGTCTTCTACTGGACCTATGACTAATATACCCAATATATAATACGCATAAGATTACAAGTAGATCAATGTCTGCAATTCTGTCTTTCAATGTAAGGTTGAATGATGATCAGAAGATTTGGCGGGAAATATGCTATTAACTCATTACAATGCTCGAGTGGCACTCAAGGTAGAAGTATACTGAATGAGGTGTAGGATACAAATAAAAGAGGTGGTGGTAAGTAATGAAAACTATTGGAATAAGGAAGACATATAAACGTAGACATTTGACACTATTTACATTGTTCGAACTGTCGTCTTCATTTTTATTATAATATTCATGACGTTTCGGCCGTTGTACGCTCCGGTCTTCTTCAAGTGTTGTACGTTGGAATCTTAAACCAAACCCTTTATTTAGTCAACGGAACGGGGGTAGATTGTTTTAGTTCTATTTCCATATGCCATACCTTTTCTCTTTCCAAGTTTTGTTCACGTCTGCTGTAGCCAGGTATTGAACTCACAACTCTTTAGAACAAGTTGCTGGATTACTTCAACCAAAGATTTTATCCACGGGGCCATGTGACCTAGGGGAAATAGTGAAAATATTGTAAATAGTTACAATAGGTCATCTCAGAAATATAGATAGAAGTTGAGTAGAAGAGCATAAGCTTGTAGTGTTCAGATCCGTAGCAGCTGTTTGGAAAACCTTTGTAATATGGAGGAAATGCGGATGATTCGACTGCTCAGATATGTCATGGTGTTTCTGTTATGGTCCCGGTTCCTTGTACCACGGTGATGGACCAAGGTAGAACCAATGAAGAATAACGCGAACACAGGTATGGAATAACACAGATATATTACAAACAGAATATGTACAAAAGAAGTAGAAGTGTTAGTAATAACAATCAGGTTAGGTTAGAGAGAACTATGTTGTCTCGACTAGTATCACTATTCCAATATCTTACAGTAATCGTCTGACGCGACTTTGTCTCTGTCTGACTCACACTGACTCTGTGTCGATATTTAACACCCCCCCCCCACACACACACGGGTCGAATATGATACAAGGCCGGTTTAATGTGGGCCTACCGAGCCCGTAGGATCGGTCAAAAATATGCCCATTAGAACCCGTATACACGGGTTCAGGGACTGTCTACCTCCCCGTACGCACTTTGCCCTGCGGCAAAGCCCCGTCCGAGTTCCTCCCCGCCGAGGCGGAGAGTTCGACAGCAAAGAACAGTCTAAACGACTGTTCCGACACTGACTCTGTGTCGATATTTAACAACAATCCCACGTGTGTCGAATGTGGCACAAGGCCGGTTTAATATGGGCTCCCCGAGCCCGTAGGCTCGGCCAAAAATATGCCCATTAGAATCCGTATAAATGGATTCAGGGACTGTCTAACTCCCCGGACGAAACTTTGCCCTGCGGCAAATCAGCGTCCGAGTTCCTCTCCGCCAAGGCAGAGAGTTCGACAGCACTGAACGACTGTTCCGACACTGAGGCAGTGTCGATGTTTAACAACACTCCCACGTGTGTCGGATGTGGCACAAGTCCGGTTTAGTGTGGGCTTACCGAGACCGTAGGCTCAGGCAAAAATATACCCATTAGAACCTGTATACACACTGGTTCAGGGACTGTCTACCTCCCCGGACGAAACTTTGCCCTGCGGCAAAGCTCCGTCCGAGTTCCTCCCCGCCGAGGCGGAGAGTTCGACAGCAAAGAACAGTCAGAACGGCTGTTCCG
>OZ038484.1:2845741-2853241 GCA_964036315.1 Acanthosepion esculentum | reverse complement strand
TCAATATCAGAGATAGAGTGTGTGTAAATATAAAAGTGAACATAGAAATCAACACTTAGAGGCCTCTAAGTTATTATGTACACTATTTACATTATTCGGACTATAGTCCTCATCTTTGTCGCCATAATTATCACAAGGTTTCGGCCGTTGTACGCTCCGACTTTCTTCAGGTGGTTGGAATGTCGAATTGAACCCTTTATTACGCTCACTGAGGTAGACTATTCTAGTTCCACGTGCCGTAATGGATGTCAGTTATCAGTTATCTCCTGTTAATTCCCTCTCCAAGTTCTCCGCCGCCTTAACCAGGTATTGAACTAACACTCTTTGGGTCCTGTCACTGGATCTAACTAACGCCTTTATCTGAATAATGTAAATAGTATATATATATATATGTGTGTGTGTGTGTGTGTGTGTGTGTGTGTGTGCGCGCGCGCGTGCGTGTGTGTGTGCGCGCGCAGCCTGTACTTCACACATGTTTCGTTGAATATGACAGACAATGAAAATTTAATTAATTTTTTACTGCGTTTCTCTAGTATTCTTGAATTTTCCCGTTTGTCGTGGGGGGAGGTAGTACTGTATATAATGTATCCGTACTGTCTATTGTCAACAATAGCTTCCGGACAATCCTTTAAAC
Organism: Acanthosepion esculentum; assembly: GCA_964036315.1. Lineage (NCBI taxonomy): Eukaryota > Metazoa > Mollusca > Cephalopoda > Sepiida > Sepiidae > Acanthosepion > Acanthosepion esculentum. Next base: position 2,852,607 of record OZ038484.1, on the reverse strand, counting down.
ATTTTCAAAGGAGTTTATTGTTAATTGTTAATTTCTCTTCACGAATATATATATATATATATATATATATATATATATATATATATATATATATATATATATATATATATATATATATATATATGGGGTTGCGAAGTGGAAATCGGTGGTAACACAGTAAAATGAAGTAAGAAAGGAAATATAATTGTAGCGACACGAATGCTTGAATTTTATCTGTTGAATTCAGTATTGGAAGAAATGGGTTGATATCGCGAAAGTGACATAAATAAAGAGAACAATGGAATGATTGTGAAATCGGTTAACAAAAATAACTTAGGAAGAATTATAAATGAATGTCAGAAAATGATCAAGGAAGATATCAATGATAGCTACTGGAGTCTTCAAGATCGTTTTACCCAGGCCCCAAATTTAGGAAATATTGAATTCAGAAATTAAGATTTCCTAGATACATATACATACGGAAAATGTAGGTATTTTTGCATATCTATTTATTGACCTCTCTCTCTCTCTCTCTCTCTCTCTCTCTCATTCTTTCTCTTTCTGTCTCTGTCTTAATCTCTCTCTCTCTCTCTCTCTCTCTCTCTCTCTTTCTCTCACATTCCCAATCCTATCGTATTATAGCAAAATAAAATAACACGCAACGTTTGAGTCATCATGTCCTTGTGTTTTGATTCCCAGACAAAGCTTACATATCAAACCAATCTCTTCAGCCACCAACATGCTTACCACCGGTTTCCACTAGGCGACCCAATTTCCCGAAATGATTGAATTAAATTTCTTCTATTTTTTTCTCAAATATTGATGTATAATTATCGACCAAAACATTCACGTTTGCTAATCAAAATTTCTTGGGGACGAATTATTTCAAGGAACTAACGAAATCCATATTTTCCTTCAATAATTTTATTATATTTCTCTATTATTCTACAAGGTAAACAAAAAAGTTCTCTCCGTTTTTTGATTAGTCATAGAATGAAGTTGAAATATATACGAAATTCGTGTAGCAATTGTTTTAAAAATCGGAAGTAGGAACATCAGACGTTATAAAAAAAACACGCGCACCGTACCCGGCCATCAGTTGTAAGCCGGACAGCTGTGAGAAGGATGGAAGTGTCTAGAGATCTCGTTCGGGGCTGTTTGCTTTACGACTTCAAAGTGGGCTTATCAGCAGCTGCATCAAGTCGCCGAATATGTCAAGCGTTTGGGGATAGTGCTGTGGATGAACGTACTGCAAGGCGTTGGTTTCAAAAATTCAAGTCGAGAGATTTGTCTCTCCATGTTGACCCTCGCAGTGGACGACCACAGGTCTTGAATGACTGAGTCCTGAAGGCGGCCATTGAAGAGGACAGTAGTCTAACGTGTGGTGAACTTGCAAGACAGTTCAACGTTTCCGATGAAACAGACTTCACCGGCACCGCCTAGGTAAGATGTACAAACTGAGCAAGTGAGTTCCGCAAACGCTGTTGGAGGTCCACAAGGGACAACGAATGGCAGCCTGCGTTCCAGACATTGGTTGTCTCCTCAGGATGCTGTCCCTCACACCGAAAGACCGCCTATGCACCCACGCAACATTATGCTTTGTGTCTGGTGGACAGGTCGTCAAGTGGTTCATTATGAACTGCTACCAACTGGCCAAACGGTCACTGGAGACCTAAACTCGCAGCAATTGAAACGTGCGCAACAGGCATTGCGCCAGAACGAGCTAGCACTGGTGAATCGCAAAGGTGTGCTTTTCCTCCATGACAACGACAGGCCACATGTCGCGCGAGTGGTCAGGGATACCATACAGCAACTTGGGTGGGAGACTTTGCGCCATCCACCTTATTCACCTAACCTTGCACCATCCGATTACCACCTCTCCCACTCCCTGGATAATCATCTTCGTTGGAAATCCTTCACCAATGAAGCAGACTTGCGCAAAGCCATCACGGACTTCTTTGCGTCAACCTCCCGCCCGAGTTCTACCACAAGGGCATTGAACAGCTGGAGACACGTTGGCAGAAGGTGCTGGATGCCGATGCCGATTACTTCGAAGACTAAATATAAGTTGCACATACTGTGAAGCGTTTTCTTTTTTTCCTTTAAAAATGGACAGAACTTTTTTGGTTATCTTGTATATATTTGTTGATCCATTTATTAGTATTAAGCCTTCCTTTTCTGCTTCCTAAATTGCCATATCGTTTCTACTCGTATAGATATAGAGATTATTTCAAGATTATTGATTGAATCGTCTGCCTCTCAATTTCAATTAAGATGTATGTTGTCTTGTAGTAAGATTCAAATGCTACTCATTCAAAAAAAATATGCGTTCAATTTCTTTTACTCTATAAACGGGGAGGCATTTGGACAAAGGTACACTATAAACTTAATTGAGATTTGATTTAGATTTCTAAATAGGTAATTTTAATTTCTTACTTTTAATTTTAATTTCAAATTTTATAAATCTTTTAATATATATGATAACCTTGCTTAGTTGTCAAATTTTTCGAATCATCCTATACTTGTATTTTGATTGGTCACTCTAGTTTATGTAACAGCGTTTACTCCTGGCTAAGGATCGTTGATTAATTTGAAACTTTTAAAACCATTTATTCTATATTCTACATCGTCACTTGATAAGACACTAGAAGTGTTGAAACAAAATGGCTACTTTTGTCGTGATTTTATAACATATTTATGTTGTAATATTCAAATAAATAATTATATCTGCTCTACTCTGTATTGAGCACTCTTTAAAGAATATTAATTGTTGGTTATTGGATCTCACTCCGTATATACCAATCCTAAACTTGGATATATATATATATATATATATATATATATATATATATATATATATATATATATATATAATTTAAATAAAAATAAAAACAGACCTCTAAAATGGCTGTGGTGAAATAATTATTACATGGAACCTTAAAGTGGTCTGTTTTTATTTATATTTAAATTATTAGCTCTGATTTACATTGAGCTCTCTGGATTTTATCCTCCTTGTGTCTACCCATACGGATTATCTAGTTTTTCGTAAACTATATATATATATATATATATATATATATATATATATATATATATATATATATTTGTGTAAATATCTATATATGCGTGTTTGTATCAATATCTATTCAACTATTGCCACAATATTCTAATGAATCGTTTACAAGTTGTATAATCAAGTCTCAACCCATAAAATATGTTCTTGTATAATGTTTCTAATAAAACAATTAGAATTTCTCTTTTAACTTTGATTTGTTTAATAAGATCTGACAGAGAGTAGAGTTCGTTTCTGTTGTGAATTCCGGGATGAAATCCGATATCAATAAATAACAAACTCCAGGAATAGATAAGGAAAATAAAGGTATTAACGTAATAATACAAACTGGTAATACGGGTTAGTAGATCCAGGAATGCGGGTTAGTAGCAATAATATATATACAGTCTTTGTATTGAAGTATCGCAGTATGACTCCTTACTGAGTCTAGGTGCTGTGACTCTTGTGTTACCCTCCTCTAATACTACTCTGATACTACTCATCGTATTGACTTCTCGACTGTCTTAACGTACCCCGGGTATTCACTCGTGGTAGTATATGTATACCTCGGTTAAGTCCATTTGTGTGGTAAAGGGGAGACCCCCTTAACAGTTTCTCTCCTGCTGCGTTGTATATCCTTGACAAGTTCTGTTGCTTCATTTTTCTTGCATTTTTTCAGTTTTCAAATAAATTCTCGCACGTATGAATCCAAATATTATATAAGCTATTCATACTAATTTTGTTTTTGATTGTTTATTATAAAAAAGAAACGATCCTCATGAAATAAAATATTTTCCCCACTGTTGTCAATATTTTAAGTTGTGTATAACATATTTCAAATATAATATTTATGATAGATATAATATATTTATATACACGTTACCAATTTTGTCGAGCTATGTCAACCCTTCTTCCCACAACTTCACTTAAACGATACGAATATATTCACCTTTGAATATATCCTTGCAAAAATGCCAGATTGAAAATAACATCTCATTTCGCCACTATTAGCATGCAATGTCTGATAATTATCGAAATGGTATAGGGTGGTCAAATATAAATAAATAAATAAAAGTTTGGGTAGTTTCTGATCTGGATGTTTAATAATTTATTAGAAAATTGCAAAAACACAACTAAAATTGAACAGGTAGATCTTGTAGGTGAAAACTGAAATAACTTCTTGCTGTCGATATATACCATGTTATCCCGTGAATAACTAACTATTCCTTAAGTCTATAAAATCTATTCGATTAACTAAAATCACCATTTCAAAGAATATAAGAATTATCAAAAAGTTAAATAGCACCAGAATATACAGAAAAGAAATGTCCTATATTTTCTTGAACTATTTCGAAACAACCGATAATGTTAACTCCATGTTTTTCTTATTTACATACAATGAACATGTTACATTGATGTGTCTTGTAATCTTTTTTTTCTAACGTCACATGTTCCAACAATTTAATTGAATCTTTTCTTGCCGGTAAGAAAATACAAATGAGAAATAGTTTCCTCACAACATCTGTGTTTCGTAATTCCCAGATGACGTGGATAACAGACGACGAGTCTCTGGCTTTCCCTTAGAGTTAGAATTTCAATAAGTTCACCGAAATATTAGCTACAAAAGAAGATATAAACCCAAGGTTTTAAAAAAAGAGATCCGATCCGAAACTGATTGTAAAAACAGTTCTTGTAAACCCAGGGAAATGGGAAAATTGATAAAATCTAATTTTGCCTTACTTTTTCTTACTTGCTGCTTTGATATGCCTGAATAATTTGCCGTTTCAATCAAATTGACTAAAAAAATATCTACCATCACTTTTTGATACAATGTAAAGAAACATACATTTACTATTTAAACTATTTCTATTCAGACAATTGTCGTCACTTTGTTGTTGTTATCGCAGTCCTTCGGTCGGAAATAAACAATGCGGTTATTAATAAGAAGTGTTCAAATTAATACATGCAATATTTCACAGCCAAACCATCACTCCTTTATATTCAGCCTATTAACTTTTCAACCCACCCTTGTAATATAAAACTCTCAGACAAATTTCTTCAAATGAAATTAAAAGGAAAGCTGTTCAGTATGGCAATCGTAGAGGTATACGAAGCCAAATGAAAACTCTGAAGAGAAATCTTGAGCAAGTATGAAGGAAAACGTTGCACAGTGGATGGGTAATTCGTAAGCAACATTGACGAACATCGAAGTCATTTATATATGAGAAAACCCCAACTGGAGAAATCTCAAACAAGAAAAGTAATTTACAAAGGATTTAGAAACGTTTGCATGCTAAATCAATCCGAGCACTGGGAGCAGTGGGGGAGTAACATTTATTTTATGAAATCTAAGGGTAACATTAAAACCATTAAAGAATCTCAATGAAATGCTACCGGCGCAAAGCAACACACTCCATAGCGATTAAATTTGAAGACAAATACATGCAGGGCAGTTACAAACAAATTTGAAATTTCAGTACAACTCAAAGACTTGAATAGAACGCGGCAAGGGCAGCACTAGTGAAAATAACCAGGGTAGATATAGACATGAAAAGAGAAAGAGTTTTATGTAAATAAAAGAGGTATTGCTTCAGGAGGAAGGTGGCAAGATCGAAAAACTGCAGAACGCAGATGTAGAGGGTATAATCGAAAATAAGAAAATAAATATGCTCTCCGTCAAGAAGTATAAAATATAAAGGAATAATAATCCTATTGAAAAAGCAGCTTCATGATCGAAATAATATAACGGGTAAACCTTTCGTGAGAACAAAATTGAAAGATATGCAATGTATAATATGTGTGGAATGTTAGGTCGGCAATGATCAAGAAGAATATGCAAAAAAGAGAACTGAAAGAAAACTTTTATAATAATTCTATATATATAAAAGTGAATATTGAAGTCAACACTTAGAGGCTACAGTCTGTTTCATGCTAGATGCAATCGTCAGGCCACGAGTGTTGTTTTGTTTGAAACAACACTCGTGGCCTGACGATTGCGTCAAGGATGAAACAGACTGTCGCTCTAAAGTGTTGATTTCAATGTTCACTTTTATATTTACGCACGCTCTAGCACTTTATCCCATAAATATAGCACACCTTAAGAGTATATTTCTTCATATATATATATATTGAACCCTCTACCACCCCTTGTCTAGATGAATGGATTTATCGGTAACCTTGGAAACCCTCAAACTATGAATCTTTCCTGTGCCGTTAACAACCGTAAATTTAAAAAAGTAAGTTACTCCAAAATTCGCTTGATGAGGAAATGGAACTAATGTCTTTGGTTTAATAACAAAATTAAATTCAGGGGCTTTAGCTTCCATTTCTGAAACATGGTTATCACTGTGTAGCGGTAAAACCATATTTTAAATCTATTAATTTATAATATTATGCTCTGTAAATTTAAATTTACATAGAGCACTATTGTGTAAAAATAAAAATATCTATAAGAACACCGGATTTTATATCTTACTGTTCTTTCCTTTTTATTTATATATATATATATATATATATATATATATATATATATATATATATATATATATATATATATATATATATATCTTTATGTTTTGCTGATTGTGATTGGAAGAAATAATTCCGAGGAGGATATAAATCCAGTGAGAGCTTAATGTAAAATACAGAGCATTATAATAAGAAGACGGAGACTTTAATTATCCATTGTTATAAACAAAATGGATAATTAACATGCAGGTTAATTAAATGAATAATAATATTCAAGAGACTGGAATAAGAAAGGTAATTTACATCATGACAGAATAAGCAATAGCACTGCAGCAATGTCTATATACCTGTTTCATGGATTAGACAA